>VZSV01000284.1:459006-510092 GCA_013398735.1 Nothocercus julius
GAAAAAGAAAAAGAAAAAGAAAAAGAAAAAGAAAAAGAAAAAGAAAAAGAAAAAGAAAAAGAAAAAGAAAAAGAAAAAGAAAAAGAAAAAGAAAAGAAGAGAGAAATAAGAAAGAAACCAAGTACCCAGATTATTTTATCTCTCAGAGAGGAATAGAATTATTTAACAGACTGGTCTGGAATCTGTTTGTCCTTCTGGATAGTCATTCTCATCATCATGTGCTGCTCCAGCTGCATTGCTGCCAACAGAGACGAGATGGCAAAAATGCAAATACTGACACTCACCGGCAAGTGAATTGGTAACCACAGATCAACACGAATGCTTCTTCCATAAGGTCATAAAAACTGAGAGAAGGAAGTAGAGCCTGGCTAAGCAAATCCTGCCAGCAAGGACAGATCACTAAAAAAGTGGTGCTTTGGCATGCAGACATCCATGCCACAAATCACACCTAGCTCTGAGGGCAGCACAGAGTTCAGGAAACATGATCAAATCAGTCACACCCAAAAAACACTGCAAGGTGGGGGGAAAGGGGGAGGAAATGTGCATCTTTTTTTTCCAGCTCGACACTCCCAGGGGATGATGTTACCAACAGAGCTGACCTACACCTTTGGAAGCAAGGCCTGTGTCTGCAGTTCCCTAAATATTCTATGCCCATCTGAAGGGATGCACCAGCGTGGATTTGTACACATGGGCTGTGCATGCGCTTGTGCGCATACGTGCACACATGTGTGCTTTTCCAGCAACACAAACAGCCCCGGGGGCATATTTCTTTCTCTCCTAGGTTCCCGCCCAGGTTGAGTCAGACGCTGTTCCATACCTTTGCTTTCTTTTCCTGGGAGAGTTGACACCAAATGCAGTTCCCCCTGCCAGGATCTGGAGCTATGTCGTGGCTGCGTTGTTCCCTCAACACAACTGCACAAGTGTGCACACTCATGCACACGTGCCCTGGGACCTGCTTGAGTCATCATGTCCCTGAACATCATTCTTGGCCGCAGCCTCTGTAGAGACTGTTAGTCAAAGGTCAGGGACCCTGAGATGCTTTCTCATGCAACAAACATGGATGCAGAGAGCATTCATGGGGGATGAGGGGTATCTACTACAATTCTTCTGGGTCGCAGTGTATATTTTTCCCTGGTGTAACACACTAGTGCAAAAAAAGCCATAAACTGCATCTTCCTACTAGACTGGGCAGCAAAGATACACAGATTAAGGGATAAGTGGTGTGTAGGACTCATGCATTAACTGTGGTCTGGTTTATTCAATCTTCCCTTGGTCCATGATATTGAGGGGAATAAGATGAGGATGAAAAGGCACAGAGGAGGGCTTTTTCATTGGTTTACTACTCGTGGAGGATTTTGCAGGAAAAACATGAAGAAGTTTGTTGATAGCTGAAGAGAGTTTGCATTAATCAACCAATGAATCAGCATCATTAGCTGTAAGTTACCTGAGAGCAGCTTATCTAGAAACATGACGATGGAATTAGCCTGATCTGCAGTTTTTGAATCCCTAACCACCTCTGACAGGATTGATGAGGTTGGTACCGCTGAGTACACAGCATCTGAAAACAGGGTCGTCCCCTATGCAGCCTCAGAGAAGAACCATGATCAAGTCTACGTGTGGTTTAGACAATGACTGCTCCTCTTGCTTTGTCCTTTCTGTCCAGCATGGAGGAAAAAGGGCTTGATTAGTGAATTGGTATCTATATGATTATGCTCATGAAGTTATGTCAAGGTCTGAGAGTGAGGATGATGAGGGATGTGATCCAGATGCCTGTATCATGTTAAGAAGCTCCAGGATACTCCAGACCGCCAAACAGGGCTGGTAGGAATGACAGAGCCCCTGGGAAGTCTATGTGCTGATCTAGTGGAAGCTGCCAGCCAGGCAGGATAATGCAGGATGTCTCAAGGGTTGAAGGTGCGCTGAACTGAGCCACAGATGTCTGCCTGAGCTGCTGTTCTCCAGGCACATAAGATAGTGTTTTGTTTCACTTGTGTGAATAACTGAACCGGGCTGGTTTGAGAGACAGTGAGGATGGGATGAGAGGAGAGACATGCACATTCAGGGGAAGTCAGAGTATGTGCATCTGTTATCCGAAGATAGTGGAGTTTGCTGTTACTACAACAGCGATAAACCCTGCCTTGCACTATTCTCCTAATACAGCAATGCCATCTGAAAGCTGACAGACAAGCAGCATCACCCAAACCACCATTGAGAAGGTGCTTTGCTTTTGTCAACCCTGCTAAATAATCATCAATCTCCGGCAGCAGAGAGTGTGAGATGGTAACCTCTTAAATCATCCCCATGTGAGTTCCCAGAGCTTGGCTGGAGAAAACCTACGGCAGCCGTTCACGGGCAACTCGCTTCCCCGTCTCAACAGAGAGGCCAAGGAACCACGTGTAATAAGCTACCTGCTGTCCCTCACAGCTGGCTCCTCCAGGTCAAAAACCGAACCCCTTTGGCAAGCAACTGAAAAAGAAAACTCGCGTCCCGGCTGCTGGCACGCTACCTGCTCTGTGGATACACTGAGTAATTCAATCTCCAGGGCTGTCTTTCTGGCACCTTTCACAAGCCCTAAAAATTCAGCGCACAGTGAGAAAGAAAACAGAGCAGGGTTTGTTTGGTTCTTTGCCCTGTTGTAGGAGAATGTGGGACATTCACTAGGCAGGGGGGCTTTTTTTTTTTTTTTTTTTTTGATAAGAAACAAAGACTTCTGCCTTGCATAAAGCAAGAGGCACACACCGCATTTCCACCCGCCCAGTTGTTTACTTGACAAACCCATGTGTTTGCATTAATTTTGTGACAAGAAGAAACAAAGTCCTCTCAGGTGCACCTTAAGAAAGTGCATTTGGACTGCTTATTACTCTGCTGAAAGTGGATTTAGGTCAGATGCAGGTTACTCATCTCTCCTACCTTCAGTTTTCTATTGTCTTGACATCTCAGCAGAGTCATCTATGATTTCCTCTGTAGGCCACAGAGAGTAAAAGGGAAAACAATTCTTCTCACCAAATCCAGGCACCACTTTTTAGGATCTGGCACTGGGAATGCCTATTTTTCTCCACTGACGATAGTTGGGAGCACAGGGTGCTGCTTCAGTGGTAGATGGCCATACTACAGCCACTGACGTTGGACGTATCATGTCCATGTTGAGAAGTATCAGCAGTGCAGAGCACCTCCTGTTCAGGTTTGCTGGTGTCTGGCTCCCTGCCTACTCACTCCGTGCAGAGGTCATGTTGCTTGCTTGAAACATCTGTAATAAATGAGGTGCTTTCATTCCTTACCTCTCTTCACTGGCTTTATGGAGAATTAGGCTCAGAAAGTAGGTGGTCCTCAGTCTTATGAATGTGGCCTCTTAAGAGGTAGGTCAAATACAGCTTCAAGTGACTACAAGGCTACCTGAAATCTCTGAAACTACCTTGGTTATGTCTGCATAACACCTATATCTAACATGGGAGTATCCAGGAAAATGAAGCAAACAGAGGTGCAGCATTCACAGGCACACACATTAATTAGGGCATATGCAACTCTGATTCAGATTCTCCTTAATAAATAAATCAATTTTACCTTTAAGTTGTGTCCAGTCTGGAAAGGAGCATCTCTCCCTAGCTGAAAGCGCCAAGTTTGCTTCATGATAGCACGGATCCAGTATCTTGGTATTTGGAGCAGTCTGTATTTAACACAAAGGATTAAAATAGACAGATGCTGTAGAAATACATTATACTGGCACTTATATTTAGACTTTACTGGTTGTTGCCACTACTTTCTTCTACCTGATGCTTACGAAACACTTATGAGCTGAAAACAGCATAGCTGTCCTCCCACAGCACTATGCCCAGGGCCAAGGGCCTGACAAACAGGTATCTGGCTTTGGGACTCCAGGCTGCTACATCAGCGAGGTGGTGGGTCAGTTTGTGTGCATTTGGACACATCATTTTGTAGTATTTTGGACAGACTCAAGAATCTTTGCACCATTATTGTGAATTATTGTGCCCAGAAAGTCATAGAAGTTTGTGGGAGAGATGGAACCGCTTATCAGCTGGAAGCAATGTAAAAAAATGATGCCTGCGTTAAGGACTGTTGATCTGAACTGGTGGTTCATGTTGTACATTGAATCCATGCCCTCAAAATTAAGAATTCTCCATACTCCAAGCCACATTTCATCCCCAAACCATAGGTAAGTCCATAATCAAGTCTGCTTTAGCAAGGATTATACAGAGAGCTTCTGTAGTAAACCAGGAAGGCTGATTTCCACAGGCAAAGGCCCACATTGCCTATGCTAACATTATGTCTGGTTTTCTCTGATTTCCCCAGGACAGAGAGTTAAATGGCACGGCTCTGGCATGAGCCTGGGGTCAGGGTCAAACTCACACTGCGTTCTGTTAGCAGATGCACTAAACAATTTTTTTCCATGCTCATTGCACAGGTTATTAAACAGTTTTGCATTTTCCAAATGTCAAGCACTCCACCATCTCTGGGAAAAAGGAGGACAGCTAATAGAGCTGTATCAGTCAGGACTTTAAGTGAATAATAAATGGCTTTCTCCCTTCAGCCATAAAAATCCATGAAACTATGAGAACTCAGAGTCAGCTTGGCTCCCTTATCTGAAAACTGAAATGTGTGTAAATACATTCTTTTGGGGCCTGAAAAAGGCTGGCATTGTTATTGATTGCTGGTTGCCAGGCATTCTTTTACATAAATATGGTTGGATTTGCCTGATAACAGCATGGGGATTAATGACTCTTTGTCTCCTAATACTATCCTTGCACCTTGTGATTTCGGATGAACCAGGTTCATCAGAACCATGAAGCATTAAAATGCAGACCCAGAAGCAAGGCTAGTCTTCTGCAAGGGAAACCTTTGAGAAAAAGGTACAGTTATTGCTAGAAATATTTTTCATATAACATCACTTTGTTTTGCTCCTTTGATTAAAATAGCTGATACAGTGAGTGGCACTCAATGAAATTAATTAGATGATTGGTGGGATTCAGGAGAGAAATGCCTGTGTCCCCTGTGATGTAACTTGTTTCCAGAGGGGTTGTGTGACTCTTCTTCCAATTCTTTACAGGCGTCGTCAATGATTAGCTGAGCATCTGGGGGTTGCTTGGGATGCAAACCAGTTGACAAGGGAGCTGGCCTTTTCTCATGCTGACTGTGACCGTCACGTGGTGGCTTGCAGTGTTTGGCTTGGCTTCCTTTAGCAAGCCTAAATCCCACCGTCCTCATCAAGACATTATATGGAGTCATAAAAAAATCTGGAAAAGACTAATTAGATCATTTTGTCTATTCACCTTTGGTGAATATAAAATTGTTCCCTCTCGTATATTCCCTCAGGTTTACTTCTGAGTGACTCAAGTCCAAGGGCTTCCACTGCTGTCCTCCACAAACTATTCCACAGCTCTTTAAATTGAGATAATTTTCCTTCTGCCTAACCTGTTTTCCATTGCATGATTTCACACTGTGGCTCTTAATTCTAATTCCTTTTACTTCCCTAAGTAATTTGCAATTCCCAGTTTAGTCTTTTCCCAGTATACATTTTAGAAATAGGACTCAGATGTCTGTGAGGAACAGTGTGATCATGTCTTCTAGTCCACCCTCTTCCTCAATTTTATGTCTGTCTTTTTTGGTAGATGCGGCTTCAGCGCCTTCTTCAAGGCCTACAGTGATGGAGATGCCAACCCTTCCCTATAGATAATCTAAATTTTGTTACCCTTATCTTCAGGAAGATGTTTCTGAATGTAGGTGTCTAACCTACATTTACATTTAGCACTTCTATCCCTTAGTGCCTTACAAATAGAGCATTCCTTTTTATTTTTTTTTTTTTTCCTGTAGTCATTTACATATTTCAAGTCTCCTTGGATTATTCTTATTTGATTTTTCCTGGTAAGTCATGCCTCCTTGATGTCTAATCATTCTCCTTATACACCGATAGGCTTTCCAATTGGTCCATATCTTTCTTGTAATGGATTTATCTGTAATGACTGGAGCAGAACTATTTGATTCTGCTGGAAGGCTGTATTCCTGCTTATATCTCACAATACAATGCTCATCTTTTCTTTACAACAGCAGGAATTTCTTGATTCATGAGCAGTTTGTAATCCCTTGTTTCTCCCTCAAAGCTTCTCTGCAGAATCAAAAACTGCACAGTTATTCCCTGTTTGACATTTGTCCAGGTAATTAATCTTGCCCAAATATGGTCTTTGCATGTGACTCCTTTAAATAGCATCTGCTTTTTACATCTAGATTTTACAGCTGTGGGCTATGGCCATAGCTCGTAGATTTACCTGGTTCAGTGGTCTCTCTTGAAGAAATGGCCGTATATCAAAAGCAGCTTCACGATCAAGGCCCTGTGAAGAACACAGATAGAACAGCATGCGAGTGCTGAGATTGCTTTTACTGTCTTTGGGTAAATGGGTGGGGTGAGTTTTGCCACAAAAACATCAACTCAGCTTTGCTTTCACAGACTCCTGCACGTTCCATCCATCCCTACCAAATAGGTAGTTTCCTACAAGAAATCTCCCTGCTCTGAACAAAAAGTTCATCCATTGTGTCAAACCCTGCTCTGCTATGATGAGTCAGACTGCGTACACAGCACAAACACATGGCTGAGGAAAGCCTGAAAAGACCCCCTGTATAACACCCTTCAAGAGAAGGGGAATATGTGAGGTCACCAAGGGCAAAACGTGCAGGAATCAGCCTGCACAGCGTGACTTGCAAAAGCTTTACCACTGGTGAAGACCCAGGAGAAGAAATGATCCCACTTTGACTCATACCCCCAAGGGGAGCTTGAAAAAGCTGCCAGCTTAGAAAGGAAACACCTTTTTCCTTCCAGACAGAGCCCTCCCAGGTACAATAGTTCATACAAAATGAGGCCACAAAAAAAAAAAAAAAAAAAAAAAATTACATTTCCCCCCACTACCACCACCTTGGCATCAAGCAAACTGTCTCAGCGTGCTTGGGGTCACTGACCTCATCAGGCCTCGTCGCAGCCCTCAGCCGAGCATCCCAAATCACGGAGCTCGTGCAGCGTCCCCATCGCAGCAGCACCGCTAGCACCGGGCGTGCTCAGACACCAGTCTGCCAAGATGTTTGTGCAGCTAAAGCAAACCAAATAGTTCACCTACCTTCCAAAGGACATCACCAAGTTAAAAACAGATGGAGTATGCTGGCGACAAGAGGGATTTTTTTCTTTTTTTTTTTTTTTTTCCACTAATGATTCAGAAGGCCAGTAACAGAGTTTCTGGCCCTGGCTTTGGCCCAGCATATCCTGTTGAGTCATGGCTGATGTCTGCACTCTAATCTTAACACATGTGGATGGGCTTGTTAGAACTTGTCATCTATCCCCTGCTACCAAAATATCCTCCTGCTTGACCTACCCCACTTATTACACAACATAACTGCTGTGTTTGCATATGTGTGCATACGCACAAGTGTCTGTGAGTGCGAAAGGGTGCACACAGGGAGAGAGAGCTGGAAGTGCAAATTGCTACTGAGGCTGGAAGGCCACATTCCCTTTCCGTGGTCCTCTCTCTATCCCCACTTAAAATAAGTAAATAAATAAATAAAAAGTAAAGTTAAAATTAAAGTTGCTGCAGACAGAAAGCGAGAAAGCCGTTGAAGCTTTCATCAGTTCTCAGATGGGCTCTGGCAGTGGTCTTTTGTACAGCTGCAAGGAATAACAAGAGCGGTATTTTTGACCAGGCTGGTTTCTACCACTGGGTGATACTATATGCCCACAAACAAGATAGGAATCAAGGAAAGCTAGTGATGTTGACTAGCTGCTATTCTATAAAACACTGGCAAATACTTGAAGGGTTAAGCAAGAGCCTTTTATCCTTTGATTATTATTGTTATTATTTGCAGAATCCCTAAAAACTTCCCTGCAGAAGGGCAAACCAGCGTATACTAAATATAGGCCTTCTTCTAACAGACTTCATGTTCTCTTTTGTTTTTTTTTCTCAAAGTTAGCAATAGTCTTGCAGATCTTTCCTGCCTCTCCACTTCAGAGGACCAAAGATCACACGTTCAAAAGTAGTATTCTAGGCAGATAGGCAGATAAGCGGCCAAACAGGAGAACGCGTCGATGAGATGAGATTAGATTAGGGCTCCCTCTAAAAAACTTAAGTGCAGACCCTCCCTGCTTCAAAAGTACCCAGATGGGGGATTTTGCTTGGCCTCTGTTATAAAGATAAAGCACATTTACAAATGCAGATCCAGATTGAAGTTCAAACAGTCCTAACATTCAGGAATGTTCTGATTTGTGGCTTTGGTTTTAGTCCACATCAAACTTTAAAACAAAAGACGAAGAGAGATTGCTCTCAAGATAGCAGGAGATAGACTGATGTGACCAAGGCTCTAGTATTTTGGGCAGTAGTTGAAACACTCCAAACCAGAATTTTACTTTAATATGCAAAGCTACAGAACACTTAGCACTTTAAAAATTATTCCTGGTGAAATGCTGGGAGATTTGCCATTGACTTCAGTGGAGTTTGGATTCCCTCCTAAACATTTAATCCTCCATATGGGGTAAGTATTTTTCATACTTTTTGCAGATGGGGAAATGGAAAGAAATCACGTTGTAGCTACTCGCCCAAGGCCAAAGCACGGTCAACGCAAACTCCATATTTTCTGGTTCTCAGCCCTGCGTTTGGACTTTGTGCCGCAGTCTTCCTGGAGAATAGGATGCTGAAGGCCACACACAGCGTGTGTGTCTGTACGCCCTGCTCACTGCTTTCCTTCGCCCAGGAGAACGAGATCCGGCTCCCTTGCTGCTCTTCCACCATGGCCTGTTAACTGGGAGCAAGCCCACCCGGAGGGAGAGCAATGGCAGCATTTGCACAAAGGAAAGGTCTTCCAAAGCTCCTTCCACAGCATGTTAGGGTTCTGGGAGTGACAGGGTTCTGGGGTTGTCCGGTCTGTGCTGGACTTGAGCTAAACTTCTGGCTGACCTCCTTCTGGCAATGGATGAAGTTGCTAATAGCTTTATGGTGCTTTCTGTCCTCTAAGTTGAAAATTGTTCTCTGGAGGTGCTTCGCCCCCTGCCCTGGCTGTCAAGAGAGACGAGGAGAACTAAGCGCTGATATGAGCACTGCACACAAGAGCTGAGTGAGGTGGGATGAATCCAGAGCTAAAGGAAAGTGATCTTAAAACTTCCTAATCCTTCCCTGTTGACTTGAGAGGGAGCTGAGCCCTTGAAAGAACAATCCCTGAATTGCTAATGGCTTCTTTTGACACATCTGTCATAGAAAGTCCCCAAATCTGTCTTAAATTGCATAGCTAGTGGTCTGGATATAGCTCTGAGATAATACAGGCAACTAGAAAGGAGGGAAGGGAAAGCCCTTGTGGATCAGCCCTTTGCTTTAGACATGCCAAAGCAATTTGCTGTGAGTAGAACCAGCTCGTAAGGTTAAAAACAGCACATCTGGGCTTCTACTCCATGCCCTTCCACAGTAAGCATGTCTACCTGGGTTTTGATGGGAGCTACAGCCATGAAGCAAGGAGATTAATATATCTGGGAGGGGAGGCAGAGGCTAGTGCCTGGAAGGACATGAGCCATGCACCAGTCGAACCATTTGCCCTTTGACAAATCCTCCCCTTTTCTGTGCCTCAGTTTCCTGAACTGTAAAACTGGGAATGGTGAAATCATCTGGAATAGTTCTGAGATCCAATGGTGAGAAAAACTAGGTGTTACTTGTTGCTAATATTACGCTAACAGTTCGCCTCCTCAGTAGCACTGACGGATAAAGAATAAAGGGCGCCGTGCCAGGAAAATGCTTCTAATAACACAGAAGTGCCGTGAGCTTTTCAAATAAAACTCTCACTTGGGAATCAGTGTACCCAGGAGTCTGTAGCTTTAGACCTAACAGGCTCCTGGCCTCCAACCAAGTGTATTGGTAATGGGTCCCAGCTGCATGCAGAGAAACAGGTGAGAAAGGAGTTCAGCGTGCAAAACACAGCACCCGACAGTGCGGCGCGGCACCACGCGAGCACACAGAGTCGGCTGGGGACAGTCGTACCGAGGAGCGCTGAGTACTGATTTGAGCAACAAATGTACAAGAACACTAAAATATCCAACTGTGCTTTCAAGAGGTAAGGAAGTGCTTTTCAAAGACATTCAGGGTTGGCCTGAGGCATGTTAATGGCTAAGGCATGTTAAGGAAGAAATATAAGGCTACGGGCTTGATAAGTCGAAGACATGTTCCACTATGTCCAAGTTCGGTACCCAGTGCCTTAACGATGCGCTATGACTCTGATTTTGTTGGCATACTTCCATATCCGGATTAACAAGTAGCACTTGGACATAATCAGTGAAAATCATCTGATTTATCATCATGACTCTTAAGTCATGATGTGCGCATAAGTGCAAAGTAAATTTGATTTAGAGAGGGATCCAATGTCCAGAGCCTGAATAGCTCACTGCTATATTTAATGTAGAGATTACAACAGTTGCCTATGTATGTCTTAAGCTCCACAGAGGTAATCTGAATATAGACCTCTTGCATTAGACAGATCCACAGTACTGAATTATTTTGATCTTCTGCCCAATCTTTGATTTCTCCAGACCTTATCTCTTGCAACATTTGAAGGTGGCAAGCATGGCATCAGCATTCGCTTTTCACATTGGGTTCATACAGCGCTTGGTGACTGCCAAAGCGCCAGACCAGGGTAAGTCTCAAGTGCATAAAAGCAACATGCATAAATTTGCCTCAGAGTCTAGGCAATTCAGCCCCTCTGAAACTGTGCTGATCAGCAACATTCATCAGCACTACATTTTCTTTTTCTTGTCCTGATCATGGCCATCTCATCTCTATCATTTCCTGACCTCATTTCACTGTCAGGAAGTGTCAGGAAGTGTCACCATATCTTTCAAGACAGAACTCAAGGAATCACAGCTGTGCCACTAAATAGGTCAAATGCCAGTCAAAGGAATTCCAGCATCATATGCAGACGCCCAAGTCTCACCCTAGTCAGATGTCTCCATTTCTTAAGTTTGGATAGAAAAAAACATGTACATGGAGAAACTGTTTGGGATGGCCTTGGGATGAACTTCCCATGGTTCATTAGTGAACTCTAAGAACTACCTTTGGGATGTGATGTAAACAGTTTCAACAGACAGTTTAAACTAATGAGATCAATAAATGAGTCAAATCCAAACCAGTCTGGCAACAAATGAAAAGGGTAAGATGGCATTAGCAGTGATATAACCCCAGACAATTTAATCTAGGGAACAGGTTCTGATTTCAATCAGATTATTTTGGCCTAGGACTAGTTACCCTTACCAAAATATCTAGTGTAGGTATCTTAACTCAGACTCTGTTTCTTCTCAGTAAAAAGAAAGAAAAGAAAGATGCCTCTAAAGGAAAGTCAGACTTTACAGAGGGTTCCCACATCTTTTCTTAAGGTTCCCCTTCATCAGATAGAAGTGTAGATGAGGACAACTAGTCTGCTTATGTCATACCATCCACCAACCTCCCATAGTTATATGCATAAAATCAAGGCTTTCGTGAAATGAGGCTTGTCTGAGATTCTTCGGTCTGTGAGAAAAGCAGCCAAGGTGTACTCAGTAATGATGGAGAAAGAATCCTACTGCTGTGTTAAGAGATAACCTCATAATAAGGAAAGGAGATGGAAGAGTAGGATGGAAAAAAAATGCTAGTTCTGAAATTCTTGCAACCGGCACCTTTTACAGTGAGGCCTGATGACATATGAGTTAGAGTATCACAACTGATATAGCTGCATATATATCAGAAGAAAATTTAATTAAATGTAGCATATTTCAGTCTTCTTGTACATTTTTTAACCTTGCTGAAAATACTCTTTTAAAGCTTCAGTGATGAATTATGGACTTTCAGAAAGTTTCATTATTTTTTTAATTTCCTTTTTTTTTTTTTTTAATGAAAGAAATTCAAACCTGAAGCCAGATCCAATATTTGACCTAGAGTAAAACACTTTGTTGTATATTTTATTTCCATGGCATTTCTGAACCTTTCCACCAGGCAAGACAGGAAAATGCAACAATCTTATGTTGTTAAGTCCAAAGAAGCCTTGGGCCTCAGGGCAGTAGTTCACACTCCAGCTGAGACACATATCCTTTGAATATACCTTTGCCAAGAAAGCAAGAGTAGGTCAAAATGGATTGAGGTCCTCCGATCTAACCTTGAAGCTAGTTTTGCTCTGAGCAGTAGAATGGACGGGACAACTCCCACAGGTGTCTTGCAACCTAAATTTTCTATGATTTCTAAATGAAAGATTATGTAGCTGTGCAAAATCTTACAGTATGCGTGCATCAGGAGAGGAAATACAAACTAGAGTTGGGGGAAAGGATTTTTTCCATGACCCTTGGATTAAAACTCCTCCGAGCCCTTGTAGAAAGTCATGAGCAAACTTACACCCTTTTCTTTTTGAATGAGACCTGTACTCATAGGAGGTAGAGGGATAAGTCGCTCACACACAGGAGGCAGCAGATGGAGGATGAAGTCATGGTTTGGTCTTGTCTGATGGCGATGCCACTGGGGATCAGCTATGTTTTGGTATCATAATTTCAATCCATCCTGGGCACTGAGCCAGATTTGACTCTACGATATTCCAAAATTGCCACTAGTTAGATCGTAGAAGCCCAAAATTTGTAGACTCAACAAGGCATTTGATATAGCAACTAACAAGCAGGAGAATCTAATGACTCCAAAATTTATTTCGGAAAATGTACAACCAAATCAGTTCCTCTTACTTTATAATGCTCTTTCTGACATGATGTCTTGAACTCTCATATCTCTGCTTGTCCCCTCAGATTTTTCCACTCTTTGTGCTTTACTTTGACAATGCTCAGCAACAGCACTCCCATCCAATGTGCCGTTTTTCCATCGGCTTTGCTCTAGGAGGTGGGAGAGGTAGGAAGGAAATTACACTTGACAGCTGCTGAATGCTTCCTATTTTACCAGTAAATGGCCAGGGTTTATTGTGTTAGATATTAAAGACCATGCCCGTATACCAAACCACCACAATATCTGCTGCAGTCAAAAACTGAGTCCAATCTTGAGAACATCATTTAAATCTCTCAGCCACTTTAGGGCCACTTTCTCCTGTCTGAAAGGAACATGACAAATAATTAAGGAAATGTTAAGTTCTATTTCAATGAGGGACAGAACCAGGAACTTCTGTCCTGTAAGAAACTTTTTTGTGTCAAAATTTAAACTTTTGCTCCCTTCTTATGTGAGATTGCACAGAAATATGCTCCATATGCAAATATTTAACTTTTCCATGGAAAGGAGAGGAAACATATTGGCTCTGAAATATTTCAGAGAAAAACATAATGTTTTGACATTTATGAATACGACAGTTTTGTTTTGCTTTGTTGAATGAAAATGAAAGTTTGCACTTCAGCTTAATCCAGCATGAATTCCAGTCCTGCAGATCTGTCTTTTGGATGACTTTTCTTTAAAAGTCAAGAGGCAGGCAGAAAACAAAGAAACCCCCAAACAAATCCATCCTTTCCCACCTCCAACAAAACAATTTTACAATCGTGAGTTCGCTCGGCCAATTTCGCAATGCAGGGGAGTAGCTTAAACGAGGGGGGCTGTAGCACATATTTGTTCTCGTTTCACTGTCCATGGAGTACAAAAGAAATAAAGGTCATTCAAGCTGAAGGAACATAATGTATCAAAGAAATGTACCCATAATCAATACCAGAAGGAAGATGAGAAATTGGCAGGGAACCAAGTAAGAAGAACCATTGAGGATGGATGAGCTAGAGGAACTGGCTTTTAAGGATAAAATTTAAAGGAAAGCAAGCATGCGGCTGGACTATAGAATGACTTAATGGAGACTTGGCACCTCCTCTGGGAACAAGAGGGGAGAGTAGCACAAATGGAAGCAGTGGTTTTTGCAGCAAAGTGATCTAACCAGAAGCCTGCAGAGATGTGCAATGCCAAGTCTTGGGCCTTTTCACACCTCCACACCATTAAAGTGGGATACCAGCACTGAGTTTCTGCCTATGGCTCTGCTTATGCCCAGATATGAACCTATGCTCACTCTCATTTCCTAGCAGACAATCTCTCTCTTGCATGGGAGGAGAGTTGCCATTGTATAACGCTAGAAAGCGGTCCAAAGCATCACTCCTTACACCATGCTGAATGTCGGCAAAGTGCTCCAAGATAAGCACCTTCTGCACAGCCAGGGCCGTAGAGATGGTTTTGATTGTGGCCCTGCATGGCTGGGAATGACCCCCGTTCACCACAGAGCACCCCAGTACCGCTGTTGTGTCTCTCTTGCACACACTGCAGAGCACACACCACTGCAGCCATACAGCCGCTACGGCTTTCCTTTACTCCTTCATGTGTCTTCTGTGCAGAGGCAACATTGACCATAACCTTCTTCCTGGGGTCAGTTCACTTCCATCCAACTTCATCCTCTTGAGCTTTATGGAGTAGAAAGGCCACATACAGTCCAGAAGTAAAGGGACAATGTTGCGAAGCACCTGGCCAGTTACAAGAATGGCTTTCTTCAACATAGTCTTCCCTTGGATTACTGTTTTATTTTACCCCACTTTCTACTAGTAATTCCAGTGGGATGTAAATAAATTCTTGCCCTAAATTCCTGCATTATTATTCCTGAATTATTAGAGAACTGCTGCTTCACTCCAGTAGTGAGCAAGGTATAAATACATCCATTTTCCCAAGGATTTGTTTTCTTGATATTTAAAAGGAGTGCTCAGGTCCTTGGAGTTGTAAGTTCCTCTAATACAGCAGGAAGGGAGGGTGTCTTTCTACAGGATTTCAATATTTTTCAGTGACATTCACCCTGTGGGTAAGGTAAGATTTTAATGCTTGAACACTATATAAAAATGTGAGATTGTTATCTAGGAGGAATGAGAAAAATGAAGGAGAGGAAACTTTCAGTGTATTTATCAGGAAATGCTTCTCAATGGTGAGACAAATTGTCAGCCTGCAAAATAATCCCTTGAGGAAGAGTGATTTTCCCCTCATGAGTCACACTGAGTTGAACTGGACAAAGAACTGAATGATATACAAGAGGGGATGGTCTTGCATTGGTGGTCAGGTTCTGGAAACAGGTGCTACCAGACAGTTTAATCCTATGTCATCATCAAGGATGAATCCAAGACCCTCAGCACTAATCATCTGCAACTAGCCTAGATAAAAAATGTAAATCCTATTAACTAAAAGCAATTCTGTTCTCATGTGTATCTGGGAACTGGATGGAGATATGACACAGCTCACATCAAAGACTGGGTGGATAAAATTTGATAGAGTTTATACAGGAACCTTTTTTTTTTCCCTAAAATTATGTAATAAAGACAAGAGAAAAAAAAATTAGGGTATATTACACAAAGACACAGAGTGGGAACCTGTTTTTATGAAGCTCCTAAATTGGCTCCAGAAGGGGGTCTATGTGAGGCAATGTTAATTAAGACCCAGAATATGCTTGCATGGAATTAAAGTCGTGTTGTTGGCTGAGAACTTTAGGGGCCACAGTACGGAAATATTTTCTGAAGTGGCAGATGCAGTTAAGAGCCTGTGACCTGATTATTTACCGTGAAGCTTAGAGTCCTTGTAGCTGCAGTTTTGAAGGAAGTTGCTTTGCATTACTTTCTCAGAGCTGAAATAAGTAAGTTTCAAGATAAGAAACGGAACATAGCATTTGGGTTTCTCAGCCTCTTCCGAGCGCTTCTTTAAGGCATGTGGCTTTATATAGTTAGAATAGCGTTAACCTCCCTTTCTTACAGATATATGGACAGAGACCCAAGATTCTGCCTTGCCCAACTAGAGCCAGATATGCAACTGAAAGCCCTCAGTTGTGGTCTCCAGTGCATCCATTTTCTGCAAAGATTGCCCTAGCTCCTGTATCAGCCATAGACACAGGGCAGTCTTTGCTGTGTTTAAATTTCACCATTGGGTCATCTTCTTACCGTCACTTATCACCGTCATAAGAAGAGCTGCCATGAAACAGATGAAGAGTCCATCAAGACCAGATTTGCCAACAACGGGTGCTTAGGGAAAAGAGATACAATGGCAGCAATCAGTTCTTTTCTCTAACGTTTTTCCATTTATGTCCATTTAAGTCCATTTATGTTTGTTTAACATCCATGACTGATGGGCATGGGTCAATTGTCTGCAAGTGGTTTATGTGCAAATGGCTTCACATTAGGTATGTGGGCCCCAAAGTGAAATCCAGGAATTGGGTTTTGGCTCTGAAACTCCTAGTGCAACCATCAGCAAGAATCAGATGTTCCAAAAAGAGGTGTCAGAAGCTGACTTAATGATGAAGGATCCAACCAGCATTAGCCTAAAAATCCACCAGGGACAGAGTTGCCTCATAAATCTCTTTCTTGCATAGAGAAATAAGAAAAATCTCCTTTGCTTTGTGATTCTCTCCTGAAAGTAAGTGCCACAAGTTTTTGTCAAGGAAAGAGGAGGATCTCTCCTATCTCCTTCCTTCCCTCACCCTTAATGCAGTAGGTAAGTGGTTAGAAGGACATAGGAAACCAAGTTCAAGTACCGCTTCATGTGGGTGTGGGAATTAGACTCCACCACTGCCACTTCCCAGGGATACCTGTGATATCTCCCAGGATTATGAAAAATCTTGCTTCCATTCTCCTGTAAGACCACAGGGATCTTCTGTGCTCCCAAGAAGTCTACACAGAGAAAAGCTCCTAAAAAAGTAACATATTTCTGGGCATTTTCTGAATTTTTTGAAATCACTTTAAAATAAAGATTGTTCTCATAGTGGCAAAGTAACTCCAAGGAAGAAAGATAGCTGTAACCAGGACCACCTTCAGCACCATACCAGCATTGAAGGACATTTCCAAATTTTCTAATTATGCTTTCATTTTCTTTTAGGAAAGCCGCTAGAGAAAGGCAAGAGGGTATCCCAGCTAGCAGCCCCTGAAGAATGGACACAAGATGGATTTGTGCCATTTTTCAGTAACTGAATTCAGGATTCAATGAATGAGTGCAAGAAAGCGAAGGAGGAAACATAGCTCTCCATCACAGTATGAAAAAATCCTACCCTGCGATCATAGTTCCAGTTTACCTCACCCAGCGGATCTTTAATGCACAATGCATTAATATAGCTCTAGAATAATTTAAAGTGGAAGAGATCTCTCGAGCTGTCTAGAACCTTCCCTTCAAGGCGGTTCTAACTTCAGCATTAGAACTAACATTAGATGATGTCTCTCAGGATCTTCTCCAGTCATGTCTTGAAAATCTCCAAAAATGGAGATTCCACCACCTCTCAGGGCCCTCTTTCCAGTGTTGCATCATTCCCATTGTGACGATATTTCTCTTTATGTCCCATCAGACTTGTGACCGTGTCCTTTCTTCCTTTTCCTGCGCACTCTGAGAAGAATTTGTCTCCGTTTTCCCTGTAATCCCACTCTAGAGACTAGGACATGACATGACCGTACAGCTCTCAGCAAGAAGAAAAGCCTCAGTGTAAACCTCAGTGTCATGACGGAAGTACCTAGAGCATCCGGAGCAGATTTCATGAGAACTCTTCAGTTCTTCAAAGGCAGTGAAGGAGGCCTTGGAGTCCGGCTACTTGAAGGATCCCATTTTAAGGTTTAGTCATCAGAACTGATGTAAGTTGCTGCATCCATATATGGATTTAAGCATTTGTACCTACTCATCCTGCACACAGCAAACTCTAACCTTCAACTCTCTTTCACCCGAATCCCTTGAGTCAGTATGGATGAGTCACTAAGCAGACACTCTCATCGCATTCCCTCCTGAAAAACAGAAATCCCAGTGCTGGCCAGGGAAACACGCTTGTTTGTTAACAGAGGCCTGCTCTTTCCAGGAGTTGTTTGAAACAAGTCACATGGCTTCCACAAAGCACCAACTGACCTTGCCCTTATCCTCCGAGCCATGGAAAGGCGTGTGATGTTATTCAGCCAATTTAGTCGCCTAATTTCCTGGAAATTCCAAGAAAAATTCAGGAAACTTGATGGAGAACATGAGTAACTCATGTTTTTTTCTGCAAGGCCACAAACAAGGGAGTAGAAATGCCCTGAATAAGGAAGAAAGTTATCTGGAATTTAGTCCCCCAGGACTTTTAAAAACCCAACCACTGGGTTTCCTCCACTGGTTTGATTTTGTGATTCAAGCCAAAAGATCCTCAAAACATCATGCCGAAGGCCAGATCAAGCCAGTTTTGATCCATTTTGCTTCATAACCATTTTCTCGCAGAGCGAAGTTTGGGAAGACCTATGAACTGCACTTTGTCACCAAACATCTTTAATCTTCAAAGCTGATGTCCAGAAGGCACAAGGTTCTGGAGGAAACAGGGGAGTAGTGAAGAGGCACAACGACACAGCCAGCTTCAAACTCTGGTCATTGAAAGTTGCTCAGATAACAACACTAAGGACCTGGAAGAAGAGGACTTGGACCTTAGTGCTTCCTTTCCATCTGAAAATCTGCAGGCAGCAGCAATAAATTCAAACAGTCAGCCAAAAATCACTGAGCAGCTCAGGTTGAAACAGAGAACCCTCAAAGCATGGGGTCACTGTAAAGTTCACCCTTATTTTTTTTTTAATGCCTGTTTAATTGCTTTCACTTTGAGTCAAGTCAGCTGTTGTGCTGCCTTAAATTCAGGGCAAGGCCAAACTGTTCAGGTAAATACAAGAATTTCAAAATGCTTTTGCTGCTCCATCACACTGCGTACATTCATAGCCAGGAAAGCCTTGTTTAAGCAAAGATTTTGGCCCAGCGTATCGTGTCCATGACATACAGTAATCGGCCACAGAAGACTAATGGTTTTTGTGTTCACCTTGATTCTGCTGGTTGTTCTTGAATTGCAGCAGCATCGAGATGAGCAAAGGCTTGATGAGCAAAGGCACAGCAACGCGCTGTGCTCAATGGCATCTCTGTGCATTCGCCCAGTAGCAAAAGCCTCTCAGGAGCCCGTGGCTGGTCCTTTGCAGACCAGGCACAGAGTTTTCCAGAAGGATTGCTGCCAGACTGTTGCTGTCATGACCTGGCAGACCTCTGCCAGCATTCAGGACAGCAATAGAAAGTTATGAGAGGTCTGATCCTAACCTGAATAAAATCAATGGAAATAAGACTTGTGCAATTACACAGTCTCTGGTTGCATTGGGGTTTATCTGTTAGAAAACTTGGTGGAATTCAACTGCATTTGAGCCACAGGAATATATAGCAAAGGGAGTTAAAACTCTACAAGTTTTGCAGAAGTGAAAGGCCAGAAAGCAAAAAAAAAAAGGGATTCACACAGTCACAAATTTGTCTCTTATTATTGTGGATATAAACGGGCAATTACTAGCTTTGTATATGGCTTCCCACGACATGTTAGCAAAAGAGCCTGCAAAAGGAAGACCAGTACAGGCAGAGGAAGGAAATGTTACAGCTATATGCAGAAATAACAGAACATTTTTACAATAACTCTATTAAAAAGTCAATCAACTAAGAGAACAAATCCTTAGAAAACCAGTTTTTGTTTGTTCAGCTGCTCAAGACGACTGTTTTTAGTATCTATGAAGTAACAACTCCCACCCCTATCACTTCCACTTTTTTCTTTTTTTTAAAAAGAGGCACATTCGTTTCTTTTTTTATTATTATTATTATTTTTATAAATATCCACTTACTTCCTCTTCCCTGATTTCTGAACAGTTGCATCATTTTCTTTCTCATCCCAGGTAGCATGCTGGGAAGGCCGAAGCTAATGTGTAACTGCACATCATATATCAATGAACTGCTGTCACAGCATCACTAACTTCACTTTAGTTCCTGGAAAACCTCTTGGACACACAAGCAAACACATAGTTTGTGAACGCAGAAAAAAAACCAAGACACTGAATGCCAGCCAATACTGGTCTCTCAGCAGCAAACTATCTCAGTCCAATCTAATTTCTTTTATTGACAGATAAACAGACAAGAAATCACACACCTTGACTTAAGTAATGTGTTTTACACGGTTGCATGTGACATTCTTGTAAACTAAGTGGAGAAAATGGTCCAAATTAAGTGTCTGTTTCAAGGTTTCAAGGAGAACTATCCGAAACACTGTTTTTTGAACAAAGTTAGCAGTGGTTAATGGTCCTGCCGTGATGGACCATGCAGGATGCACTAAGCAACACTGTGCAAGGGTCTGTCCTGCTCTATAGACATTCATTAATGACCAGGAAGGTGGTCATTTGCATACAGCAATGAGGAAGCAATCTGGAAAGGACTGCAAGTACATGGGAGATCAAGATTAGAATTCAAAATGAGTTTGACAACCTGGAGAAGGGATCTGGAAATAATAGTAATAGTAATAATAATAAAAATTTGCAATGGGATAGGGACGTGAATGTGAATAATCAGTTCTTCACATGCAGAAAATGGGGAGAGGTTTGGCTTGGCAGCAGTTCTGCAGAAGGGAATCTCTAGAAACAGTGGGCGTCATAAGCTGAACGTGAGTCAGCAAGGTTGTAATATTAAAACACACAAACCCCACACTGTCTTCAAGCAATAAGGTAGCTTGTAAGGTAAAATTGTGTTGCTGTCTTCTACATAGGAGATTATTTTTGAGACTAGGTTCAGGGATGCACTGTAAGAAAGCTGTGTGCAAACTAAAGACAGGCCAGAAGGAAGCAAACAGAGTCCAAGGTCTAGAAACCATGGACTGCAGAGAGAGACAAATAGAACAGGGGCTATTAGAAAAGAGGGGCTGGGGGAGGGAGATGATGGGAACCTTCATGTAAAATGGTGTTAAAAATGGGAACAGAATCATTCATTCTCCAAATCTGTGACTGCCAGTCAAGAAGTCCTAGGCTTCACTTGCAGCAAGAGTAAAATCAGCTGGTGAGAAATGCTTCCCAGCAGACAAGATAACAAAGCACAGAGCCTCACTAAGGGGGCTGGAGGATATTGATGGAGGCCTGTACCGACAAAGAGGGTAAAAATTTGCTAAGGACAAGGTAGCTGGTCCTGTCCTGGAGCAGGGCAGTGTATTAGGTGACCTACCAAGGCCTCTTGTAGTCTGGTTCATGCCAATGAGGGCAGACAGTTTATTTTCTTGTTCGGTGCACACGGTGGGCTGCAAGTGCCCAGAGCAGATTAAGTCTGGCCTCCTCCTGTGAGCTCATCCACGCAGGGAGCATGTTGACACGGTTGCTCCTGTGTTTCCCCAACAACGCAGTGCCTGTTCCTAACGTGGCGTTGCATGAGCATCCCAGAATTAATCAGAAGAGCTTGGCTGGATGTTGTCCACCCAGGGAACCCTCATCCCTTGCCAGACAGAGTCCTTCACAGCATGCTGACTTTGCAATCAGGGACGGAAAGAAAGGCCCCCTCATTAACTGCCAGAAACTTGGATGCATGTAGAGAAGCGGCAAGTTCTGCATCTGAACCACTGTCCAGATATGGGGAAAAAAAAAGGCACTGCTCTCTAATGCTTCCCTAGAAGTAACCTCCAGGGAGCCAAAGAAGAGGTGTGTCTGTGTACACACACACTTGTGTGAACTTTCCTGGATTATATTTCTGAATCACTGTGGCCTTGGGTTGCTCATGTTCTCCCTCCATGAGGGAATTACAATCATTTCTGCCTCTGAAGCCAATCTAGGACAATACTTCATTTTCTTAGTAATAGTGGTTATTATTGGTCTTCTATCTGGGAGTCCCAAGCACAGATGAGGCCTCCAGTTGTTGGGCAATCAAGGAGTAAAAAAAAAAAAAAAAAAAAAAAAAGAGGATCTTTGCCCAAAGAGCTTTCAGTCACCTGAGCCTCTTAATGCAACTCCCATTAACTGAAGCATTTGGAAAGATCCGATCTGGAGATTGACTTAATGCGAGGAAGCTCAAGTTCTCAGCTTGGGACCAGCAACTATTTAACAGCAAGCGCATCCACAAAGCTCCCCTATAGTTTGCTACTATTGCTCATATTGCTGCCTACCAAAATAATTGTCCTGCTTGCTTATTGCTAAGTCTTTCCCTGCCACCTCTCGGAGACCAGAGATTTGCACTGGCTCCCCGTTTGGTAGCCCGGCCCTAAAGCCCACAGGTTTCTGGAGGTGAGTTCTCAGCTGTTTACTGGGTGCTCCACTTCCCAGTGTGTATCACATCACAGGCTACCCAGCTCATGTTGCCCCTTGCCTAGCTGGCTCTGTGCAAGCAGCAAAGGCAGAACTCCACACATATTAAAAGAACAAAATATACAGAGCTGTGCACTTAGGGAAAAAAAAAACAAAAAAACAAAAAAAAGCAGCCAATGTCTGGGCTCAGTCAACCAAGAGGTCAACAGAGATGGCCCATTTGTTTGGCCACTTGTCCTGTGTAGTAGCGGCCTGCCCTTGAGTCCTTTCTGCTTTGCACTGATCCTGTGTAGAGTCAGAAGAAGGAACATTTGATCTGCAGCTTCTACTGACAAACCAGAGATTAGTATACCAAAACTGAAGAGATCAGGCTTGTGAGACAAGCAGGAACTGTTTAACCGAGGAGCCCAATTACAGAGTATTGAAATAAGGGATACACAGCATGAATGGAAGGTGAAGTAAAACTGGGCTCAAAAATGAGTTTTGAACAAGTCCCCGAAGAATCTAAACTCTGAGGAGCGAGGGGACATTGTTCAGGGTGAGGTCTGAAAATAGGTGTAAATAGGAAGAATTTAAGGAGAGGAAAATTTAGGCTGAATATCAGGAAATGTTTCCTGACAGTAAGAAATACAAGGTTGTGACTAGCCTCCCCTAGGGAAGCTCTGGGAAGAGCCGTGGTTTGAGTCATGTCACTGCTGAGCTGGACAGAGCACTAGATAATAAAATGCAAAGGAACAATCCTGTATTGCTCCCTGGGGATGGCCGAGATGACCTCATAGGTGTTCTTTCCACCTCTAATGTCTCTGCTATCTGTCTGAGCGTGACGGGAAATGCTGGGCTCACGCCCTCTCTATCCTTAGCCATCCCTGAGAAGGCAGAGAAGAGCACCAGGGGCCATGCATACTTCACGTGCCAGAGACAGAGCAGACGCAAGAGCGGGTTATTTCAGATAGAGCTGGGGGGACAGGGCAGCAATCTCTGAAGCAGATTGTGCACCGCTCAAAGCAGCTCCATGTTTCGGCAAATACCAAGGGAAAGAGTCTTGATGACTCTCACTAGATGCTTTGGGTGCCCTCCTGCAGTCTGCCAGTGCGGCTCATTCTCAACTTGAGCTACTTTCTTGGGACATATTTGGGAATCCTTCACAGAGCCCAGGCATGGGTAGTCCATGCAAAACAAACAGAAATAGATATGTGGCGTCTATAATGAATGCTGATGTCTTGCACAGTGTGAATATTTCAGGGCAGAAAGCATGGGGTCAATGTCCTACACAGCTTCAGATCTAACCCCCGTGGAGATCTTGGACACATTCCCTGAGCCATTCTAGGCTGATCCCCTTGAAACTTTCTCTTTGCAATCTGACCACAGGATGGTCATTTATTGGGTCAGCTCTGCTACAACCCTGCTACAAATCTTCTGCAGTGAAGAACTTGTGCAAGTGTCTCCTTGTTGCCTTCTACCATGGCATAAAAACTGGTGGTAATAGAAGAGACAAGATCCGAATATTTTCTCTTTGAATTGAAAAATCCCCAGCAAGATAGCATTCTCTCTTGCCTAGAGCAGACCCACAGGCAGACAGCTCATTAATTAGAGACATCCCCGTATTCTGCAGGTGAATGAGCACAGAGAGAGAAGGATGGGACGTCTCCATAACCATAAGCAAGGGCAGTGGCAAAGCCAAACATGCCTTCAGCATCCTCTTTCCTCCCCTTCCTGACCACTCCCTGAGATAAAAGTCCAATTCTAACAGACACAGCACTTTGTATCAAGACTGAATCAGCAATTTGATTCAATTTCTGGAAGATTTAGCATTTGGTTTATACTACTGGATGCCTTAAAGCTCTCTCTGCATGAAGGTGATTCATACTGCCAAGCAACCAGGCACTTGCTGAGTGCATGCCGGGATTTCTCAGTGTCTTTCCTGCCTCAGTGTTTCTGGTGGTGCATGTGAATGCCATTTGGTAACTGATAACAGAGATGGCTTTAGGGACACATAAACTTTATGACTGAATGATTTTCCTCTGAAATTCCCCCTTCAATATGAGGGAAAATGGTAGGAGGGCTTTGGAAACCATAGGCATTACTCTTGTTTGTATTGCCACAGCAGCAGGAGGCTGAGATCAGGGCTCCACTCTGAGCTACAGTGTCGCTACAGTGATACTTAGGGACACTGTGCTGACCTTCAGGGAAAGAGCGAAAGAGGCGGAATGAGTTCATATGCACAGTTTACATCTGCTGGTGACCAGACCTGTGGGCAAGGCTCAATCATCTCTTCCCACTGGGGCGTAACACTTGGAGAGGGCCATGACCAGCATCCTGGGTAAGACTTCAGACAGCTAAAGAGATGATGGTGCTACCATGGGGTCAAGCAAACCTGCTCTCCAGGCAGCTGGAAGAAGCATTTTGGAGGGCTTGCAACAGAGTATGGCCCGGAGCGCTAAAGGCCCCTTGTGTGCCCACACTAAGGTTCCTTCAAAGCAACTCATTTCTTTGAAAAGGGGAGGAGGTGCAGGAATTTCAGAAAATTGTGCCTCTTCAAGAAGAGTTGCAAAGTCCTTCCACCCACCATGGAGCCACGGTCATTGTTTAAGCTCCTGGTCTCTGTCTGGTTGCTGTTGTTTGCGTTGCCATCGCAGCCAGTCCCAGGAAGGGAGGCAACTTGGCTCTTAGACAATGTGTTTTCCCTTCAAAGCAGGGTGTGAACTGGAGCTGGTTACAATAACACTTTCCACTTTCCCCATCCCTTTCAGGGATCTCCTTATACTGCAAGTGGGGATAAACACAGCGACAGGTCAGCCACAAGTCACAGCTCCAGGGAGTCCACAGCTGTTGGGAGAAGAGCCTGAATGGACCAATCAGCAACAGGATGCTGCTTGAGTTTTCCCTTGCTCAGCGGTCCCTGGGAAAACCACACTCCTATCTCCATAGTTATCATCAAATTTGGCTGCTTCAAGGCATCCTTTGGCTTTGTGACAGTGCCAGAGCAGTCCTGGTCAGGATGTCCCTTTAGTGCGCGGGTCTCTCAGAGAGCCTTCATCTCCTGGGGACATATGGGTGGGTCACTCATCCTCCTTCTGACCCGTATTACACCACGTTCCCAGTTGACACACCTAATGTTAACCTGAGGAATGTCTTCCTCGGGGCTGGGGAGAATGAATCAGTTTCTTTCCTATTTTAAATTTTGCATAATATAAAAAAGAATTTGGAGCTCCACCCTTCAGAAATACAAGCTTACTCACTGCCCCAGGCTCCCCCAGGCCAAAACTCACTGCCTACTTTGCCAGCTTGAATAAATCACCATGGCTCACTGCACTTCAGAGAACTTCAGTCTGCATCAACCTGACTCATGGTGTCCCTTCCTCCATCCATCCCCATGATGTCCTATTGTAACTGTTCCAAAGGCTAATAGAGAGAAAAATCTTCTCAGATGTCTGGCTATCTCCACGGGTAAATACAAATTATTTTGTCTCCTTCGGCTTCCATTTGAGGGGTCGTCCAGTTGGGTTGGTGCGTATCAGACACCTTGATCTGCAGGAACTTCAGCCAACGTTGGCTCTTCCCAAGGAGATACCCTGCAGAAGGTGACATTATTTGCACAGTGGCCTTGCCTTTAGAATGGTCTTCCTCTAGGGCAGGCTGGATCACAGAGTTTAGAAGAACAATACAGCTCCTGGAGAACTGATCCCTAAAGCAATCGGTGGTTCACAGTTTGCTCGTATTCTATGAGCAACCAGAAAGCTTCTCTTCTCTTCTGCAAGGAGTCTGCCTTGGAGACAGACAGCATTGTCAGGACAATATGTTTTAGAGACAATTTGCATTTTTCTTTCCTTTGACTTCAATCTATTTATAATGCAATGACCTTCCCTAAACCAAGTGTTTTGGGGTTACAGGCTACAGTATTTATCATTAAAGAGATAAATTTAGGGTGTAGGGCTGCACTCAGGAGACCTGTGCCCTTGTCTTTTTAGATCTGGTGGAATAAAAAAACCTTTTAGAGAGACACATTTTTGGAGAGGGCTGAAGGGTGAAAAAAAAAACACCAAAATGGTCTGTGAAATCATCAGGGTCCTGTCAAAATGTTTTTGCTAAAAAGCTCCTAGTGTTTTTAATGTCACCATATTTTGCTATGCTTCTATTTTAGTTGTCCCCATCTTTCCCAGTCAAAATGCCTCTTTGTTTTTAATGCTGGAAAATGTAGCTGTAAAATATTTTAAGTACTTCCTTACAATATGTTCAAATCCAAAGTAACATATCTCATCCATGTCTTAGGAAAATTTTCTACTAAATATAGGGTTTATAGAACTATTTTTAGACTTCCATTTAACCAGAAGTGGCGTTATATTGTTTCAGGGTACAGATATTTTTCTGAGGTCTTTGGGGAAAGACTTGTTTTTATGTCTTTGTTCACTGGTGAATTTCTATGTTTGTTCATGCATATGTGTTTGTTTAAAAAAGTCGGTTTATCACAAATTTATTCCTCGTTCTTCTATCAACAGTCAATGTGACCTTGGTAAATCACTCCCTTTCCAGGCCTCAATGGCATTGGCAGGGATGGTGCAAAGTCAAATTCATTAATGTGAATTCAGCACTGGTGGTTTGCTCATGCAGGTCTGGTGCGTGGTATCAGGCACCTACTATTCTTAGCCATGCGACCCCAGGAGCTGACCTCGTATTTCCCTGTCCTGCAAATGGGAAGAGCCTGAGCGAGGTGTGGACATTCACCAGCAGCCGTGCCTGCTATCAAGTCCCTGCCTCCTGCTCTGCATTTCACACACTTCATATATTTGTAAGCTCTTGTATTGCTCACTGGTCAAAACCATTCCTGGCCTTTATCTCCTTAGCCCTTGCCTTGCTTCTGGGGACCAGAGATGTCAGTGCTGCTCTCAGAGCAGTTCTGGCTCTATCAGGGGTGAGTCCTGCTGCCCTCCAGCCAGGTCCTGCTCCCCAAACACTTTGGGACCTCCTTGCTGAGGGTGTACAGTGATGATGCTGGCCACTAGAGCAAGAAAGAAGTGACATGAGTGAGGAGGACAGGGAAGGCTGACCTAATCCAAGGCAATTAACCTGTGATTCATCACTAAGCTGCTAATTGCTTGCATTTTCAAAGGGCAGGATTGACATGGTGTGAGTGTTTCCTGGAAACTCTCACTTTCTTTTTCATCTGCTTTTTGTATCCATGGTCAAGTCTGGAGTGAGCTCCTGCCCAGGCTGTCTCCAAGCTAAACCTTCCTGAGCTGATATCACTTTACAGAGAGCTAATCACTGGAATCTGGGACTCGGTTCACTTTGCTGAATATATCTCTAGTGCTATTTGAGATGCTCTGGAACATCTCACCTGGCCTCCAGGTGACGCTCAGAAGGGACACGTGTCTCCCATAGGTCAAGTGCCATAAAACTCAATCCCGTGTGTATATTTCAGATAGCCTGGAATATTTCATATCTCTGCTTAAGAAATTGAATTGAAATCCTGGTGTTGGTGAAGTAAAAGAAAAGTCCTGATAGCCTTTAGCACTGGAAGATGTATAAGGAAATGAATAGACCAAAAGAAAGATTAAGGAAAGAGAAAGAATGAGAGTGAAGGATTTACAAAACAAAACAAAACGATGTTCCTTTATCACTTTTATTTCTAGTAATTCCTAGTTAGATGGCTGTGGCTAAGGTGAATAGAGCAGGTTCTTCCAGATCACATGAATTCAAGTAGAATTTTATGCTGGACTTATTTGCAGTTTTTGTTGTTGTTTTCTTCTGTGAAATGTTGATATGGCAATAATTTACTTTAAGACTGGATCTGGATGGCCTGCACATGCCACTCACTCAACAAATACAAGTCCGGCATAAATTCTCATTGTGCCACATTTAGCTTTTAACAGACCAGGATTTTCTCAGTGCAGCTCCATTGATGTCCCTGCTCCAGCTTTCTTCTCCTGAATGTGGCCTTCTGTCTGCTAGAGTAAACTTCGTTGCTCCATCCTCACTAAAAACATACTCTATCCACCCTAGAACAAGGATCAACATTTCTCCTTGCCAGCCCTGCGCACACCTTCGGATTTTGTAAAGAGTCACACTAGAAAGTGAAATGACTTGCCCAAATGCTATTTCCAAATCCTGACACCCTGCAAGGTTCCCAGATGATATATACTCCAAACACTTCCTGGCTACAGAGGTAGAAAATATGTGCAATGGCTGAAATAGCCTTAATGCAGTCCTAGACAGGTCCTCATCTGAATGACTCTGAAGTGGTCAAAGCCATGGAAGTGCTGCTTGGCACATTTGTTGTAGAGATGGACATGCAATACAAGAACCTAGTGATGAAGTAAACCTTGGATATCCTCTGTGTCACCCTACACCATGGGGAAAAAGTTGTCTGCAGGTGGAATATTCCATGCTGCAGAAGCAGCCATGTGCAAGAGGCATTACGTGATCCATTTGGTTGACCCCTCTGGTCTGTCTTAGCTTTGCTGTCAGAGTAGAAGTGACACTAAAAGCACATCTTTCCTTTTTAGGAAACCTGAGGGGCCAGCAGTGAAGTCACATGTCCTGACATACTATTCCACTTTCCAGGAAGCTCCGTTTGGTTCCTCTGTGCCTGATTTCCAAGAATCCAGAAGAACTTCTAAGACGAGAGACCCACTCAGTCACATCTTCTGAGTAGCATTTCTTGAGGTTCAGAATTCACCAAAAGAAACCCAAGCAAACAAAATGCCGGATTAGTGCCTGGGTAATAACAATAATTAGAGTCACTAGAATTAACAATAACTATGTCCCTACCTCAGGTCAGCACTCCACAGGCTCTTCAGATGCTTATTTAAGCATCCCTAACACCTCTTTAAACCTCATCCACTGACTCTGCAAGGTCTTTGTTTTGCTTCGAAATTTCAGTCTTTCGCATGTTGGCCAGAAGAGCTAACATTAGCAGGTGATTACATCCAGATCTAATTGCCCGTTCTGATGGTATCTTCCTTGGATGGCCAATATGGGCAGAGCATTGATGTTGGGAGAGGTACTAGAGTGAGGAAGGGATGAGGGATAGGGAGAGTTAACTGGTGCCTTGTGAGAGGCACGAGCGGGACATTAGCCAGCTCCAGTGTTGACCTCCATCAGCACAAAGGCCAGGGTTCCTCCTTTTTCCTTTGGAGCAGCTATGGCAGCCCCACAGCCCTCACCTTGCCTTTCCTCAGCCAAACGTAGATAGGACCCATAATGTAGTGACAGCCCTAAGATGCCTACTCAAGACTTGGCCTTGTTGCCCATATTCCATCTTAAATATCTGTCGCTGCCCGCTGTTGGCTTTGGAGTCCACCTTAGTGCAGCTATTCCTAGCTGCTCCCAGCTCAGCCCTTCAGCACATGGAGGAAGGCAGGGCACAGGGATAGTCATCTCCGTAATGCCACTGAAGCTCACCCAGACAGGTAGTTCCTCCTTGCTGTGTGGCCTCAAATTCCTGAGCTTTCCTGCATTCTCCTCCATCTCCCTCTGCCTCTCAGCTGGAGCACAGTGAAACAATGCTCTCGCTTTGTTTTCCTTCCAAAGAGACCTGGAGATCTAGTAATCGAAAGCATGCATTGTTATTTTCCTTTAATTACATGGGATGCATTTTATTTTGAGTTGTTTGTTGTTTTTTTTTTTTTTTCTGATGGATGTTTTAGTGCTCTCTGGGTATCAGTATTCTTGTTTGTGAAACAGTCGGAGAGCTGTGGCTGGTGGGTGCCATAAAAATAAAATGCATTATTATTAATATTATTGTTATTATGATTATGTGCTGGCTAAGCATACACAGCTTAGGAATGAAAAACATCTCTGCTATGCCAAGAATTGTGAGGAAAAAAAACACTCTACAGCATTACAAAAAAAAGTAGTAATAACAAAACAAGCTATCTTTTCAAATAGACTCTGAATTAGTTGTGAAAATGTGTATTTATTTAAGCAAGTAGTGTCACAGATAACAATCTATTACATGCTTAATTTTCAATGAATATGTTTCTAATAATCAGTTGATATTTAAACATATGCCAGCTGTCACATTAAACCTAGAATCCGATTTATAAGATAAGGATTTTGCTGTTGTTATTTCAAATTCTAGATGAATATCAAAACCAGCCCAGCCCTAAGATTAACAAGTGTTTTTATCACTCCCACATTTCTCTCGTTAATCCTTAATAAATCTGCTTTCAATAATCATTTCTGAGCATGCAATTGCTGCCTTATTGCATCGGAACTGAATGGCTGTTTGTCAGGGGAATTACAAGCCCCGTCAGAGCCCAGCTCAGCTCCAAACACGAGTCGCCGTACATTGCTGGCAAGGCTTGCGTTTGCCCTGGGTGCTACCTCAGGTCTCCTGCTTGCAGTCCTGGGTATCAGAGGAGACTCTTGCAAGTCTGCTCTTGCATGTGGGGTGGACACACAGGAAGAGACAAGGAGCTAATGTCCCATGGATGGGACATTATAAGCTGCACATTACAAGCTGGTCCACTGACCTCCTGCAGGACTTGCACAACCTTCTCTGTTGTCTTCTTTTGTATACAAGATAGTGCCATGCTAAATCGAGTCCCCAGGGACTCAACACTCAGATGAATGAGAGCTTGCAGTTGGGTATTGACAGCAGGAGGATCTGACTAAGTGACCAGACTGGAGCGCAGGACTGCATGGTGCAGAACCTTGCGCCGCACAGATGTTTGGATGCTCTTTGCAGGCTGCCAGCTCCTTGCTTCAAGCATTTCACTTAGTAGCTTGGCATCGGTTAGGGCTCTAGACATGTCATGCTTTGCACTTTGCTGGTGCCAGGTATTGCTTCCTCTTGGCCATTCTTCATATCCATGAGCCACCTGTGCATGTTCAATATCTTGGATCGAGTCAGAAGAGAGTCAGGAGGGGCAGCAGGAATAGACCCGGGTACTGGCGTGTCCCTTGGGATCTGGCTCTGGTTTGGCACAGCTATGTCAACCCACCCTCTAGGGCTGAGCTCTGTGTTTCAACACACATCTCTACTCATTTCCAAGGCAACTCCGGAAAGCCTCAGCCCAGGAAACAATCCAGTGTTGACAGACCTATGATTTTGTACCAGTGCTGCTCTGCCTACACAGACTGCAGATGAAGAGCCTTCTTCTCATCCAAGGTGAGGTCCCAAGTGGAGCTTAATTGCTGGGAGAGTTCCTAAATTAACATCCTTAACTGTAAAGAGGTCTGAAGTTAGCACTCACTCATCAGAACTAATAGTCTTGTAGTTTATCCCAGCACCTCCCAGTTTACAATAAATTCTTCATCAGAGGGAGTGATGGAGGAGGAAGACATTTTCATTTTGTAATGAAGGGACAAAAACCCAGGGAGAGCATGAGGCCCAAGTGACAGAAGAATTTGCCACTGGTCACTGTGTCTCAAAGGTCTGTGCTCTGAACTGTCCACCTGGATCTGTTGTGGAACATACATGACTTTTACATCTGAGACAGATCTGTCTAAATCAGCAGGTTCTCTACTGCTGCACAAGATTTTTATGGACATCATGGCACATAAATAACTGGAGTCAGAAATGAAGAGACCCAAGCCAAACATGAGACCTGCTCAGTGAATGAGGAGATGTGCTATCCCATGCTCAACTTGCTGGGTCCCCCAAGACAGGCTGCTTTGCAGTGGCAGGTGGACACGGCCATCTGCATCTCCTTGATACAGAAACTGTGGCAGGATCCTGAGAACTTCACTGGCAGGATCCTGGGAACAGATCAGCTGCCAACAAGGAACAACCTTCAAAATTGTTGAATTTTGAAGCACTTAGTCCTGAGAGCTAAGTGCTCAGTCCTGAAACGCATCCCACACATGAGACATGAATTCTTGCTTTTATACCCAATGTGGTTTTGCCCTTCCCAGCTTCTTTTTTTTCTATTCTCTCTCTTTCCCCTTCGTCCTTGCAGAGTGCAGCTTGCCTAGCTATGCCAGCACTCTTTGCAGAATGGTTGTGAGCCCATAGCTTGAAAAGGCACCTAAAAGCAACACCTTAAAAGATTCAGTGTTTGAGAAAAAAAAAAAAAAAAAAAAAAGTTTCTGAGGAGCTTATAGGGATATTTTATAGGGATATTTGCTGCGTCTGCATTCTCCATGCACAGAGGCTGCACGGCAGAATCAGCACCAGAGACAGAAGCTGCTTTTTTTTTTTTTTTTTTTTTTTGTGTGTGTGTGCCACTCTTGTTTTGTTTTCAGGCAGTTTGGACTGAACTCCAAGAGCAAATGCAAACCTTGCTGCTTCAGCATTTTTCCCCTTTTCTCTTAAAAGGGTAGTTCTAAATGCTGTCTAAATGATAATCGGATAGGCTGGTGGAAAGGAGATTTCTTACAAAACTGCTACCCAGAGGAGAAAGGGAAGAAATGAGAGATGCTATTAAAAGAAAAATAACAGTTGTTTGAGTGCAGGAGATAAACTATTCTATCTGTATTTTTTTATTTTTAGTTACGAAGTTTATACACACTTGATCTTGTCTGGTGGCAAAATTGGTGGAGACTATAAGGACTAAAGAGAAGACCAGGAGAGGGGAGAGGAACAGGCCGTATCCAGTGGTTTTGGCCGTCTGTGAGAAGCAGAGGGAAGAGGTAGGAATGATACTCAATGATATGATCCAAGTTCACAATCCTTCTCCTCTCAGGATCTTTCTTGGTCAACATATGGTTTCACTGAGATCCCAGCTTCCTAAGAATATTCCTTGCAAAGGCTCCTTATCTTCCTGTTTCTCCAGATGGGAGTAGCCCAGACCACCAAAAAGCACAGGACAAGGGCTGTTCATTGGTTCTGCAACCTCAGCTTGTCAAAATGAGTTTCAGGCTGTGGATATGAGGAGACAAAGCAGGTCAAGGAAAATGGATGTCTTCATGTATATGTAAACATCAAAGTGTCAGTCATCCAAACTGGGAATCTACTTACTGGTTTCCATTTGCTGAAACACAGGAGATGTCTCGCAGATACCTATACAGGTATCACCTACAGCAGATTTCATGAAAAGCTGTAGAAAAGGGAGCAGCTATCAGTACATTTATAGAAGGAAAAGCGGTGATACGGTAACCACATTTCTGGCTTTCACTATATTCCTGAGTGCTCTTGAAATCAAAATCTCACTCATTTTGCTAAGCATAGACTACATGCTCTTTCTGATATCATTTATATCCCTACTGGGAAGAAGGCCATCTACTTAGTGCATAATCCTGTTGTGCCAAGCCACTCCAAGTCATGTCTGGTAATACGAGGAGGCAGAGAGGACCTTCAGAGGAGACCATATCACCAATAACAAGCCACCAGAAGAACCTAACTGACTTATCCTTGTCTGCACCTAAATGACAGTGGTGAAAATCTTCTGCCCTGAATACTAGGGGCTCTACACATGCGGATACACATGGGTCTTGAAAGGTGGAATTGAACAGTGTCAGCGAGTAGAAATGAATATTCCCTAGAGCTAAATGTTTTTTCAAGTATTTTGCTGAATTGAGGTCACATCAGGTTAAGCAAGCTGTGAACACTTCTGCAAGTTTTTCTTTCAGGTCCAAAGATGCTCCATTTCAGAGCTTTTTAGGGATTTCTCTTCTGTTCTTTTTATCATTTAAATTTCAAGGAGACAAGAAGTTTATTCATTTTGCATTTGCTTTGCAAACAACTCAAAGGACCTTAAGTTCCATGAGATTCTAATAATTTATAGAGAGAAACACCTGAAAGTTCTCTTTGTTCTAATAGATGGGACTTTGCATAAGACTTTGTACAGTTGATAATAATAAAAGAGAGAAAAGAAAAAAAAAATAGACATCATAAAAGAGCAAGAGTAAAGACAAATCTGAGGACACATAGGCAGTATTTCCCCCGAAACCCATGTTTTTCAAAATTTCTCCATTTTCTGCAGATCTGGAGGAAAAAAATGACAAAATAATTGTAAAGCAAACAGGTGACAAAGTTCTCTATTGCAGGAAAGAGCCTAGGGTGATCCAGGGGACCTTCAGAAACAATCAGTGTTACTTCATCTTCTGTCAGGGCAAAGTTTTTTGGTGGTTTGTTCTTCGCAAATGTCAGCAGCACTGCGTGGGGTGACCTTTCCAAGAAAGGCTAGCCTGGCGTGCCACTGGAAAGCTCCATCAGCCTCAGACCCGGGAATAGCAAGCAGGTATTTAATTGACCCATTCTGTAAAAGAAATTGGTGTTTCATAACATTGATCTGAAATGGCTACTGTTAAGAGCAGTGGGTGTTTTTGTTTTTGTTCTTGTTCATTGAACTTGGGTGAGTTCCCACCTTCACTGTTACAAATGGACAATTTACACGTTCAGTCCTGAAACTTGTAGAAGTGATCTCTGGAAATTTCTGCACCTAATCTTTGATCATGGGAATGGAAAGTGAAACGTGCCTCCCTCTGAAGATACAGCCAGGAAGATGAAATTTTGGAAATATTTAATCTCTCCTTCCAAACAGGCCCAGTAGCAGGCCCATAGGTCTTTAGACTTGCAAGCAGGGATTGCACAACCATGCACAGAAATGGGCAAATTTCATGGTTGGCCAAAAAAGCAGAATAATGAAAGCCAGGTGGCATTCCTTGCTTGCTCAAGAAGAGACCTGGATGGCAATGTCATTTCCCTGTAGTAGCTGCCAAGCACAGGCACTTTGGGCTAACACTGTTATCAGAAGCAAACTTAGTCTCCCTGCAGTTTTGGCAACAACGGAAATATTCATGAATTTGTCTCAGTTTCACCAAACTGTTTGTCCCAAATAAAAATATTCAAAAAATCTTTTGAATCAGTTAGAACATTTCATTATGCTCTGATTTGTAATAATTTGTTTTCAATGTGATTTTTTTTGGTGTGATTTATTTTCAATTTATAATGAAATGTTCTGAATTTTTAAATCAAAAATCCACTTGATTTTTATTTTTTGCCATTTTAAACCAAAATTTTAAACTGCTTGTGAATTCAAATTTGAAATTATTCAGTGAGACCTGAATTTTTTATTAAATATTATTTTAATTTTGATTTGCCAAATATTTTAACATATTTTTTGTCTTAGTAGGTCCCAAAATAATTTCTTCTTTGTGCAAAACTTCCCGTCAACTATAATAATCAGTTACTCACAGGTCAAGTCTGAATGAAGAAGTATTTCAGAGTTCAAAGTTTTGTCAAAACCATGACTCAAAAAAGGGTGAGTATTTTTCTCCTAAACAAGCTAACCGCAGAAGTCAATGGAATCAAATTTCCTCCAATGTGTTACATGCCCAAACACAAAACAAGCCATTTTTGGCCCTCTACAAAGCAAGTAAAATGTCAGACCAGAAGGAAAAGTGTTCAGAAAGCCCCATGCTTTGAAAATGGCCAGTTGTTCAAGAACAAGGGCTGATGTCCAACCACAGAAATGACCAGATGACGTTCTCTGGCCTGTGCTGTGCAAGAATTTAGACTGAAGAGAAGCAATTTCTCTGCTCTGGTTTTAAAACAAAAATATTATGACGCTTTCAGTGTTGGCCCTCCCCTGGGCTGGTGTTTCAATCCACTGGAGGACTCAGAAAAAGTCACTTCCAGAAGCATCTCTTCCAGATTTCCAAGCAGGGCTTCCAGTAACTCAGCAAGACAATCAGAGTCCAGCGTAAGTTTAAAACATTTTCCCAAAGCTCACTAAATATACTGCAATAGGAGTTTAGACACTATCATGACTGGCGACACTGAACTATCCTGGCCTATGTTTGTGTATGTCTACACAGGTCATGGTTTCTGTTCACCATCATGTCCTATTTCTGTAAGTCCAGTGACTAGGGCACAGAGGCCACTCAAATTAATCACTCCCTTTCTCGTTCTTCTCCATCCCATTGCAGTATCTGTAAGGGAAACTTCCCTCAGACAGGATTTAATTATCTAACCAAGGCTGAAAGTAGTCTAGGATTATACTGAACTATGAGTCTCTTTTAAAACCGAAGCAAAAATAAAAATCTTGAGATCTTCAATATGCACAAGCAACCAAGGTTCCTTCCAGCAGCTTCTTTTCTTCTTTCATTAAAGACCCAAAGTAGGGACATCATAAGATTATGACCTTTATGTGGAGGTAGAGACCAGGGAACCAACTAGTCTCGGTCCATATGGTGACCATGTCCAGTGGCCACAGACTAGATTAATGCAACAGTGGCTGAGTGTAGAATCAGATTTCTTGGACAGATTCAAAACAGAGGATAAAAGAATCCATATACCTTTTTTTTTTCTTTAAGCCACCTTATTCATCACCCACCTGATTTCTGAAGCACCATCCATCAGAAGTGACTTGCAAACCTGATAGCCTGTGAGGCCTTTGAGGATTTAGTTTTCTTAGTTTTCTGAGGCTCCTAATTCACTCCTAGAAAGCAGACTAATTCACACAGCATAAATGATGACACAGCCTATGGTCTTAGTTTCCCCCTCCTACTTTGGCTTTTATTGCATGCTCATTGTGGCAAAAGGTGGAATGCCTGAGGTGGGTCTGAACTCCAGCTGAGAAAGTGCACATATTAATCAAATCTAAGGAGCCCCTCTATCTCACTCTAATTAATCATCTTCTCCTCAGGACAGGTGGGAGAAAGCCCTTTATCACTCTCATTAATCACAAGACCAATTCACAATTTTGTCTACAGTGAAGGTCTGGATAAAAAAAAAAAAAAAAAAAGAATCTGAGAAAATCCAGAGGCTTCTTGGATATGGTTTCTGTCTGTTTTGTTGCTTTTTTAAGAAGTATCTCTAGTCAAAGTAGGGACAATATCAAACAAACAGCCTATGTTTTGCAGGGAACTGCACTTGGTGATGTCTTCTGGCCTTCTGCCCTGGAAGTCTTTGAAACTGTGAAAGCCACCCCAGGAGACAGATATGCTCCAGAGCTCAGCTCTGCAAGCAGAATTTTGTATTCCAGCCACACTTTAGCAGGAATGACATTTCTTCTGTGGATGTAGATAGGAGCTTCTTCAAGATCCTCCATTCCAGGATTAAGTTAATGCCCAAAGTATCTATGGGCAGCTCCTGGGGGAATTACTGAGGATACAACAAGGTGACAGAACAGATGTGATGCTCTGATATCCAGTACCAAATGTACTCACAAGTACATTTCACCGTATGCTGACGGTAGCAAACTGATGTTGGTGTCAACCAACCCAAACTTTTTAGTGCCAAATTTGGCATCCATGCCAATGCTTCAGCATCCCTATTCCAAAACAAGGCCCCCCTCTTTTTATTGCCTGTGGCAAGGCAGTTAGGTCATATTTTTCCTGCTTCTCAGGCCTCATCTCTAAAATGCAGGCATTTCCTTTACCTATATCATGATTCACAGAGCACAGCTTATAGACAAGATGTTGCCAGCAAGTCCCTCCAACAATCACAGGAAATACAGAAAAACATAACTGAAACCTATCTGAAGGGGAAAGTCTGATGTTGCCAACTTGGTGTTACTCTCACCTTGCCCTGTTTCTCAGCAAATGTAGGGATCATTAATCTATGAATTCTTTGGATGAAGGGCATTGTGTTTGTGTCCATGATCTCAGACAGATCCTCCCATGGCTACAGAAATGTAAACACAGATGTTCAGCTCTCCCTTTAATCCACCGCTTTCATCCTCCCTGCTCAAGTTTATCAAGTGGAAGTTTCTCCAAACTTAAGATATTCCTGAGCCATAGGTCGGAGAGCTCATTTATTTATTTTTATTATGCATTGGATAATTGCATTTTCAGTCGGTACCTAGATTAAGTGTCTGTGGCTGTTCCCCGCTTAACCTCTCCGATAGTAAAATCTGTGACGGTGACTGAGAACAGAAGGACATAAAATTAGTGCACTCCCCAGCTCAACCACCAGCCATGAATCTCTGCAAGGGGACACAGGTACACCCGTCCCTCCAGCCTGCTCAAGCGCAGCCACCAAGGATCTTTGTATAACTCGAGCTGCAGTTATTTCACCAGTAGATTTACAGTGAATTTAAAACAAAGGATTATTTACAGCATGGTGGGGCCAGCAACAAAATAAAAAGAACTGGAGGTGGCAGAGGGAGCCGCCAGTGTGGAGACTAATTGCTATTAACCCACGGCTTCATCACTCAACTTCTGAGTTGCAGGAAAGTTATTGTTCCCAGGGGCCTCTCGCACTTAGGCATTGAGAAATATTGTTGGGAAATCCAATCAGTCATGCAGTCTGGACCATAAAACAACGCCGGCCGCTCAGAGCTCTCTGCAGAACTGGCGTTACTTTTCTCCATTTCATCATTTCTTTCTTTTTGCTCGGGGTCGAATTTATCAGGCAAACAAGGTCCATGCCGGGGTGTGCGGAGCAGCTGTTTGGCTCTTCCCTTTCTCGTCTGACCTGACAGCACACCTTGGTGCTGCCGAGCATCCCTTGGGACATCCCCCTTTGCTCCTCTTTCAGGGTTGTATCCTAACCCATTAGCTGAGCAGAGGGTCCTCTCCCTACCTTGCTGCCAATAGCAGTTGAATTCAATCTAGTTAAAAGTCTTCATCTTTCTGTTTCTGCTAATAAACCTACATCTCAGTCTCCGTACTCAGTGAGTGAAAAGAGTCTACTAATCCTGTAGCACTTTCCTTGCTGTTCGGTGGCATTTATGTTTAAGTAGCATCTAGGCATCTACATCACGGATAACACTAGGACTAGCAAGGCAAACTCAGCTCCATGTTGTCTCCTATGCCACTGTTGGAGAAGGCGCTGCTCTTGGAATTGTCATTGGCAAGGTGGAAAGGGCTGGTCCTGATGCTAGGGGTGTTTAGTTCTTGATTCATTGAGGGTGCTCTGATGCCCACTTTGGTCAGAAACGACATCACCTAATGTGCTAAAGGCATCTGCCCCAGAAAGGAAGATCTGGAAGAATGTTGCTTAAGTCCACACTGGCAGAACTAGACCAGTCAGAGCAGGCTGGTGATGTCCAAAACACTTGACCTTCTCTGAGTCACCTGCTACCTCTAGCCCTGAGACACAACTATTCTCTTTTTGTGTGTGTGTGTGGGAGGGGGTTTCAGTTAGGGGTGGAAAAAGTAAAGTGTAGGCTGTGTTGCAGCCTGTTGAAGAGGTGTTTTTCATAGCATGATGCCAAGGGCGTGTTTTGCATGTCCCGGGGCATGGCATGAGCTAGCAAGGTACCAAGGTATGAACATGGAAGACCTGCCAGAATGGTCTTGAGGGGCTGTGGAGGCAACCGGGCTTTTAAAGGTCTCATCTTCAGTGCCTGTACGGTGATCACTGGAGTTTATCATACCTGGAGCATCAATTCAGGTTTTGAAATAACTAGTTTGCTCCCAGATGCTGAGAGACATTGAGAATTAGGAAATTCCCATGCAGAAAGGTTGGGTGGCAGGGGACCAAGGCTTGGGAGCAAACCAGAGAGATAGGTATTTCCTCTAGAACTGCAGTGGTAGAAACTTCTGTTGATCTTGGCCTAGGCAAAAGATCACCTGAACTTATCTTTGTTTGGTTATGGTTTGGTCTGGAGAAATCATTATCCTGGGGATTTTCTTAAAGATATCTGGGAGCACTTTCCAGTGAGACTAGATTTTCCTTGCTTTTGCTCTCAGTCACCTGAATGCAGAATTCAAGAATTCAAATCCTTTTATACAGGTAAAGGAAGAAAGAAAATTCTTCTAAAATTCTTCTTCTTAATATCCTCCTCTGGGTGCCCTGGCCAAAGTAGGTGAAACTAAAAATCAGAAGGATGGTGAGGAAAAAGAAAAGGGAAAAAAACAGTTTGAATCAAACCAAACCAGAAATACTTCAGTGGGAAGTATTTGTCTTTTAAGAGAAGTTTGCAATAGCCAATTTGGTTCAGATATTTCCTTTGACTGGCAACAATTTATATGCAGGTTATTTATTTCTTCTTTAACATTTTAGGAAAAAAAAAAAAGGTCAGTTTTCAACAAATCATCATGTCAAAACAAGGAATCAAAGGGTTATGGCCAGAGTTAGAATATAATAGTAGAGTGTTTCTGAAACAAAAGATTTCACTTAGGAAAATCATGCATTTGACATTTCCACATTTTTCCTTATTGCTTTCTTTCCAGCAGTCATCAAGCACTGCATTTTTACAGCTTCAGTCCTCTCACATCGCCATGTTGGCAAGTGCAGGGCGAAGTTGGTTTTTGTCTCACCAGGACCATGCTGTGGGGACATCACTCCTCCAGGAGATGCTGTGTATAGCAGGGCTCCCAGTGCTGAGTTTCTGCACCCCAAAATGAGTACCAGAGTGTCAGTAATGGGCCCCAAGCTGTGCTTGTAGGCAGCATAGCTGGTAGGAATCAATGAGTGCTGCCACTGTACTCCTGAGAGTCTGAGATCCCAGGGTCAGGCAAGCAGTTTTTCTGCACATTTATATCTTAGCTGTGCTATAGAAGTATTGTGCTCAGGCTTTGATGAGCCAAAGAAGCACCCGTACAGACATGGAAGTTTTCCAAGGCTGAGGACAGAAAGATTTGAAAGGAAATCTAAAGATTTGATAGGGGCAATGCAGGTTCAGCCTTTGACTCTTTTACTAGCTCCTTGTGGGTTCTAGGTCAGCCACTCATTTTTCCTTTCATAAAATGGCAAAGTGACAGTATGAAACTTTGGGTAGACATCTGGGCCAAGTGTCCAATGTTGTGTTGTTACAGGAAAAAACTCAATGCCATGAAGCTCTGCAAGATGCTAGTATGATTCTTGATAGAGAAACCTTCTGGAACTGAGGATCAGGGAACATTACAAGGCGACAACAAAAATTAAACTCTGGCTCAGAATTATGAGATTTCTGGGAGATTTCTATATATTGCCAAGCACTGCAAAGTCATTAATGAAATAAAATTGCTTCAAGACCCACCTGCCGCTGACATCAGCAAATGGTAGTTGCTCGATGGGAGAAATGGAAGAGTTTGGGGGAACCAAACAGGATTTTTTTTTAAGGCAAATGTAATTTCCCCAAGTTGTGAAGGACTCTAAGTTTCATGGCCAAAGATATTTCCAGCTTCCAGGGACAGGTTTAGAGAGACTCCACCATGGTTTTCCAGTGGGAATTTTCTCTGTGGTGAGTGTCTGGAACTGGTTTCTTTCAATCAATCATATTCGTATAGGCCTATGAAAGACTTTAAACCAAAAGCTACAGGCTTGTTCGGTGTGAGGAAATCTTGACTGTCAAATAAATCTCAAGAACAATTATTTTCTTAAAATATATTTATATATTAAAAACAAGAGAGATGAACAGATTTATACTGTAGTTGGAACTTGTTTAAGGCAACTTTACAACGAGTGCAGGAACAGAGACTCCATTGTAATCTCCTACATGCATTGGCCCAGTAGCCAAAAGCAACAAACAGGCTTGTCATGAAATAGATGTGTAAAGGAAGCAATCAAAATTGGAGAGAGAAAAAGAGAGAAAGAGAGAATGAGACACAGCGAGAGAGGGAACATTTTACTCAGGAAACAGTAAAAAAAAAAATCTTTTTTTGGCCTGATCCTGAGCAACTCATATGCAGTGAACACTGCTGTGAAGACCACAGATATGTGTATTTTTTTAAAGAAAATCTCCCTGCTGTCTACTCAGAGATGTAACACTCCAGCAATGGAGATATCCGCATGCCAGGCTACAAATATCAGTGTTATGTGCTGTTCACCCGCCCTGATTTTCTTACAACACCTCGAGGGGCTTCGGAAGTGCCTGTGCGCAGAGAAGGAGGTGAAGCAATTCAGATTCCTTTCCTAGTTGGTCGTAACTTAAAAAGGCAAAAGGCAAAGGGAGCATGCAGTAAAATTGCCTCTCACCTCCTGTCTTTCCAATAAGTCCAGTTTGCACTTGGGGTTCAGCTCCAGCCACCTGGACAACGTGAACATTGCCTTGTAACATGACAGCCACAAAGGAGAGAACTCCTACTTTGACATCCTGCAAACAGGGACATTCGTACACAGAAAATGTGTGATGGGACCTGGCCTGGAAGTGGGCAGAAGAATTGCATACAACCATGGAGAAGCAAGAAGCTTGTGATGATCCTGTGCTCTTTGCTTTTCTCCACCAGGGTAAATGAAGAGGGCAGCACTTTCAGAAATGTCAGATGAGATCCACAGGCCTGTGATTCAGTCTCCCCAAGGCACACAGCGGAAGGACCACTGTTTGATATTTGGCAGTGAACCCTGGACACTTCAGGACAGAGATCATGTCCATGTTCACGGGATGCCAAAATCAGATTAGCAGCACAGCTGTATCAGTACACAGAAAGATCATTTTTTGAGATGTTGGGTACCTTCAAAGTTATAATTCCTATGATCTGTCACAATGACATGTCCTTAATTAGAGCATGGCTTTAATGTGAATTGACCTGTTCCCTGGGCATGCAGAAAGGAAAGCATGGACACTTCATCTCTGGTTCCTCCTGAAAGAAGGATGTCTATCAATACTAAGGTCCTTTTCCCATCGCATGATTGCCACTAGGATATGGTTTACTCTTGGAGCTTTTCTGCTCTTTTGAGGCCACAGAATCAGCAGGGGCCTGGACCTGAAACTTCCAGAGGATCCTTCCAACCTAGATTATTTTGTGTTTTTAAGCCTGCATTTAATTGTAGTACCTTTATTATGTGAACTATAGTTGCCCTCAATGATCTTGAAGGTCTTTTGCAACCATGATTCTATGATTCTGTGAACTTGGGCAAGTCATCTCGAGTGAAGTTCTCAGATGCAATCTATCTCGTTTTGTCAGAGAAAGTGGATATAGTTAGGTTTATGCAGGCCTTGACTGATTTTGAAAGTAGAATGCAGACTTCTAGATCATATGAGCTCTTTTAAAACATTTACTCTTTTTTACCTGCTTCTCACCCTCTACACTTTTAAAGCATCGTCTCTAATAAATCCATTCTCCCTCCTCTTTTATCCAACTTGCAGGACAAATGTTCGAGAAATACAACAAATAATTGTGAAGATCTACCTAATAAGACCTCTCCTGGGTTCCCTAAATCCCTCTGGCATGCTGATAACCCATTGATTTGCATGAAAAAGCACAAGGGCAGGCTCTGTGGCCTGGATATCCAAGTCCATTCAACCCCAAAGACCTCAGATTGACTCTATGACTCCTTGGTATAGATTTAGCAGTTTTAGTTTGTTTTGGCAAACAACAGATGCCTGTCTGCCTACCTACCCTTCCTTCCAGAGAGAATCGATGACAACAGGTAGAAAGGAAGAATAGCTGCCATCACCTATGAGCACAGCTTGGCTTGATTTTTAACGCTTTTTGTGTTTGTGTAAGATTAACATTGAAGTCTTCCTCAAATGCTCTTTGAAATGCAAATGGAATTAAAGTCAGAGGAGTTAAATGTGCTCTATCCTGTCTGAAAGACAGTCCCACTGATACTACTGGACATTCAAAAATAAAGATCCAGTAATAACTCTATTTCAAGCAGTTAGATCTTGAATGTTGACATTATCCCCCTTACAAGCTTTTACAAGGAATTGATTCTAACACCATAAGACTGATCTCACAGGTCAGACCCAGGCAATTGTCCATCTCACTAGTTCCCAATCTGCAGAAATAGCCAAGAGTGGTTGCCTAGAGGAGGAAATAAGAACCAGTCCATCATGGAACAACATTTCCTTTAGTAGTCCCCAGTCTGAAGGTCAAGGGCTTCCAGAGCAAGGCAAAGGATATTTTTGTTTAAAAATTTTCAAGGGAAGATCGTGTATGAATTTGACTCACTGTTTTTTGAAATCATATATCTTTATGTCTTTCCATGCATCTATTTTTCATACAAGACAGATGCTCGGGATAAGTTCTTCTAATTTCCAGCTTGTCCACATATGGATTAGCATAACCTATTACAACGAATTAGTAGAGTTAACTAGTTCAAATGCTAATGCTTTGATTATCTCTAAGCCAAAGTAGCTCATGCAGAAACTCTTACAAGGTATTTAGAAGGCCTGGATCTCCATCCTAAGGATTTTTGTTTTCCTATGTCCTTTCCATAGCATCTAGGGGATTTTCAGCCTTTAGTTTGAAAATTTATGGTGTATCATATAGCCCTGCTGGATCCAACATCTAGAGAATATTCTACATTTATGGTATTAATCATCTGAGCAAGAAATTTTGTGTGCATGATGCTGTACAAAAACAGGTCAGAAAGACAAACCTTGGCAATAGAACTAGTTTTAGATCAGAGGACAATAGGTGAGGGCTGTGAAATGAGCACAGTAGTCCGTTAAGGTTTCCCTGTTCCCAAAGATGGAAAGGAACAACTTAAATTTGGCTTCTCTTCAAGCCAGATGTTCAACCAAAAAGAACATATATGGTGACTTTTCAGAAATTTCTTCGTTATTGTGGGTTTTAAAGGTATCACTGCTAAGTTCTGGAATTCTGTGCCTAAGCAAATTCCTAAATGGAGGACTTCTCTAGAAGATATCCTCTTTTTTTGCCTCTTTTAGCAATTAAGACTGTTTCAGTGCAAGACTAGTTGATTATAGATTTATAAGCAACAAAAATATCCACCCCAAATTGAATTCCCCATGAGGAAGACAAAGTTAGATATTAGGGGCAACTATTCTACATCAGGTCCTACAAATGCTGGCCACTTCATAGAGCCTTTTCGGGAATTTCTCCTTATAAGATATATTTATGATTTCAAAAGTTGACATTCATTATTATAAGGAAGAGAAAAGGAAAACCTTCACATTTCTGAGCTTGCATTAAAAAAATAAAACTGAATTTTTGTAAGTAACTAAACCCAATAATAGGGTGATTTTAACAAAAACATGGACGTTTTTGTTAAAACAAACTGAAAATGTTCTTGCCAAAACATTCATTTAAACCAAAAGTTTATTTCTTATATATTTATCTTTTGAAAAGGGGAAAAGAGTCAATAGCAAATTTCTGCCAGACACACGACAAGCTTTGCTGTGTCTCTATCCGTAGGCAATGCAGAGGAAGCCCTTGGGAGTAATGGACTCTTGAAAATGCATTCCTCCATTTGGTGTGAGAAGGGGGCTCACCTCAGCAGAACGTATCCCTGGAAGACTCTACACTCAAGAGAGCAAATTATGGCCAAAGTAAGGGGAGCTGAGCAAAATGCTTCAGCCCAGCCGAAAGAAAACATTTTTTTAGAGCAGATGTGGTAGCCCAAATGGATGAGTAGTAAGAAGACAAGTATGTTGGGCCAGAATTGCTCCCCATTTTTAAAGTCCAGAGAAAATTCAAAGTCTTTGCAAGCCATTGAACTTTCTGGTATGAGCTTGCTTTTTTAATTTGAAAACTGGAAGTGAATGGGGAAAAAAATGTATATCTGTTTCCCCTTTCCAAATAATGAACTTGGAAATGCATTGTTTGGGACATTGATCTCCAAACCTAGGGTGGCTTTGTGTATATTTTGGGTGGACAAGCTAAAGTTCCTGGCATGAAACTGGAAGGGAGAACATAATCTCAGTAAAAGGGTGATGGAATCAGTTACTCCCGCATGAACTGGTACTTAAAAATGGGCAGATCTCTGTTTCCAAGGATCCTCACCAAGAAGAAGCAGCAAACTGTTTTGCAGGGACAGGAGCGTAAGGGGCAGAAATGTCTTGCTGGCTCCTCCTCTCCTCTCAGCCTCTTGGTCCCAAGGACCTGATAGCTTTGGGGTTGAAAAAGCCCCATGTTGAGCTCTCTGACATGCTTAGCAGCATCCTTTGCCAGCTGAAAGAAGAGGATCAAACACTGGGTCATGGCAGCTGAACAGCGCTCAAAACACAAGGCATGGGAGGCAGAAGGACATACATCCACACACATTTTTTAACTTAAGAAAATAAACATTCCTGCTTGTCAGCGCTGCATTTTTCTAGGGTATTGATTTAAAAATAGCATTACAGTAAGTGGCATGGCCGTCTCTATAACCAAAATAAAAAGGCACTGCAGCTCCCAGCTGTTTACTCATCCTGGGCCAAAAATAAAGAGCCTTTGCAAAGTTTTTGGCCCAGACTGTGCTGCTGGATCAGATTGACTCGGACAGACTTGCCAAGCAGCTGTCTGCTCCAAACAGAGAGAATACGGTGTCCGTCCCCACCTCTGCCCAGGAGCTCCTCTCCAGGATGCCAAGGTCAGCCTCACAGCCAGGGCACCTGGGCGGCCCTGCTCCTGCACAGTTTGTGCCACAAAAGGAAAAGAAAACGGGGAGAAATGTGGCTATGCTTTATCCAGGGCATTTTTCTATGATGTGCTGTTAAATGTTGGAATACAGTATGCTGATACAGAGTGTTTAGCTGTGGTTTGCTCCCACCTGCAGCTAGCTGTTCCTCCCAGTGTCTTCTGTCTGTGCATCTCCCCAACCCTTCGCCCCTGTGTTTTCCTTGCTACTCTCTATATTCTTTTCCTTGTAGTTTATTTTTCATATGTGGCCTTATTTATATATGTCCAGGCATGATCCTCTAAAAGTTGCCAGGAAGGCAAGTGGAACTTTTCAGAACTTTAGCAGATCATTTCAGGTAACAGTGGTTACTTATAGCTAGGATCACCTCTTCTATGCAGAAGCAGCAGCATTGGAGACCTGCACCCCCAGCCAGACAAGAAGCAATGAGAAGAAGGAAGGAAGACCTTCACCATAAAGATCCTTGCCAGTCCTTCTTCCTGCAAATAATCCAGGGAAATAAGCCAGGGAAACGAGTTTTCTAGTGGTCATCTCTGATAATCAGTGTGCTCATCAAATGCGCATCATAGGAGCCAAACCTATCTCCTCTCCTATAAGTTTAAAGAGAATGGGTTTTTCTGACATCCACCCCAAGCGAGGCTATCTATGAACAAAACTTCAGTCTTTCTGTGTTTTCTTGTCCCATAGAGCACCCAAGAGAGGATGGTCAGAAAGCTGAGCCCACAGGCACCCTTGAAATGGCTCAAAAGTCAACACTGTCTCTCTGAAGTGTGACAGCTGTGTGCACTGGGACCAAAAGACACTCCAGACAGTCACGTGCAGCTCCAGCATGTTTATATTGCTTGCAATCATCAATGAGGTTATGGCATAAGGAAATGGGTGGATACCAGGGATAGAAATAGGCATGCGGCACTCCGCAGCCATGGGAATGTCCCGGATTTCTCTTCTGGCTGCCACTACTGTCTCGCTCCACTCCTCTGGGCAAGCCATGCAGCTTCGTGATGCCTTCGTTTCCCTGCAATTAATGCTGATGAAATGCTTTTAAGAGATATGTGCTGAAGTGGAGGGGTGTCCTGCAGTTTTGCATTAATTACTCACCTTGCTGGGCTTTTTTTGCCCTGAATGGATAAAAGGGCAGGGGCCAGGTGAGCAAGTATGGAGCTCCAGATGGATCTATGTTGATACAACACAGTCTGAGAGAGGAAATACCTGGGAAAATGCAAACATCAGCACCTGGGCTCCAGCCCCAGACTCTGAAATAAAAAGATTGGGAAAGGGATGCCTATAGATTTGCTCTTCACCCCTTTTTGCCTTGGTCTCCCATGCTTGGATAAGAGGCCCCACACTCTGAAATCTGATGCATTCAAAGGCATCTGTCCCGGAGAAACCCTATAGCTATGGCTGGTCTTGCTGTTAGGCAAAGGCTCTGAAAAAAAGGCAGCAGTGCCCAGAGAGAGGAGTAAACAACCATGAGTGTCTGTGCAGACCTGGAGGGCCTTGTCCCCTGAGGACGTGGTGACCTCTGCTCCTGCTCTGCTCTGTCCCCTCCCTTTCCCAGGCAGGGAATCTCCATGTATTGATCCCAAGGAAACATTCACTCCTCATTTCCTTCCTGCCGGTTTCTATTCTCGGGAAAAGCTGCAGACCAACCTCACCCTTTCCTGCAGCACGGTGCTGGCAAGAACAACACTCTCCATTGCTCATGGGCCAGGCTGAGGCAGGATGAGGGCCCAAAACTCATCCTTTCATTACACTACTAGAAATCTCTGGGAATCTATTCTTTTCACTGAATTCCTGTTCACAGGGCTTTGGTTTTCACATGAGCACAGACATGCAGTGCTGAGGAGTCTTCCAATAATATATAGTTTTCTGATAATCTATATTGACAGGACCCAACTAATTTCAGGACAGAGTCTGACCCACTCTGCTGTCAATGAACAGGTATGGAGACAGTGGGCTTAAAGGAAGAGAAAGATCATTTTTACCTTTCTGTGCAGGACATAAAGATGCATAGCCAGGAGATAAAAAACACAGATAAATTTAAAGATACAGATACTCTTTAGCCTGTAGTGAGGAAGGTCTGGATTCTCCCATAAGTCTTTAACATCTGATTAAACAAAAACTGCAGCAAGGTCTCAGCTGGGTTAGATAATTTCTTCCAAGTCTTTCAGACCAGACTGCTGCCAACTCCCAATATTTCTTGCAACCTATGATGTACCCACAATATCAAACATTAAATGAGCCATCTCTGACAACGTAGCTCCAATACTGCAGCTTGGGAGCCTGACTCAATCTTGCAAATCCGTGCTCGCTGGGTCCAGTGAACATGTTATTTCCCACACACAGCCTTGTGTTCCCACGTTTCACAGCCGTGCTTGTGTTGCAACTCAAAGGAGGCAGGAGGCACATTCAAATCATCTGAGAAGAAGCTCAGCTGAAGGCCTCCCACTCCCTTGGCCAAGTCCTCTAAGCACTGATGAGCAATGAAACCCTATATTGCCACTTAAAAATATCTTTTGGGGGTGTTTGACCCTCTCAATGCCTGCTCCAAAAGCGCCAAACAAATCCAACCAGGCTGTAGAGGAACAGCTTGTCTGCGGGTCTTTGCAGGGCTTGGATGTGTTCTAGACAGAAAATACTCCTTTATGTCTTGGATGAGGCTCTCCATGACTTCCTTGTATCAAACCAATAGTGAAATTTCACTGGCATAAAAAAGGGACGTCTGAGGAATGAAGAATGGTCGTGGTTAGGTAGAAGCTGAGCAGATGTTCTAAATGCTGAGAAGAAAGAGCCAGGTCAAGTATAGGGGCCTATATCCTATGCAGAATTAAGCTCTCATGGTTGATTAAGGGTATTTCAATTGCTCATAGAAAGGTTCAACTCACATAAGGGGGTGTTTCAGATGCACCCATGCAGGGACGTGTCATCAGGCAAAGCACTTCTGGCGCTGGTCTGTGGGGAGAAAAGTGATGCATTTGCTCCCTGTAACTGCTCCTCCAGCCTGTTCACTCCAATAATAGTCTCCGTGTGTGAAATTTCACCTGACCTGAACTTTCGCGAGTTTATCCAGCCTTCACCCTGACAGTTCAGAGCAGAACTGTTTTTATGCCTCACAGTCCAGACACCAAATTGGAGCCGAAGTGACGTTTATTGTTTCAACAGTGTTATTATATGAAGATTGAGCTCATTACAAACATAACTTGTTTTCAAGCCAGGACACATATTAATTTGGATAAAATACCAGCTGCGTTCTCTCTCCATATGGCCTTATCGGAAAACAAACTGGGTTAAGTTTCAGTCCAAAGAATGAAAATATAATTAAATACTTGCTTCATTTGAGGAAACTCAAATAATCATTATCATCACAAAGTCTCTGCTAATCACAGCGGAGGTGTGGGGGGGGCAGAGGTGTTTATTTCTGCATGTATCTAAAAATATACCAAGGCACAATTCCTGCGAGGCAACCTGAGGGCAGCACGGGGGAGACACTTGCTTCCAGTTCCAGGGCAGGAGGAAGGTCCTCGTCCAACCTCTGCAGCATTATGGCGCAGCATGACAGCAGGGGGTTGCAGTTTTGTGCTGTTTTCCCCTTAAAAGAGAAGGCATGGAAGGCGTCTTTTGACTTTTATGCTCCTACAAGAACTAGTGTGAGGGTAAACAGCCCTCATCTGAATTTCAGCTTCTTATTTATCTGGGGAGCATGTAGAGCTTCAAGGTGGGAGGTCCCACGTCCTCCCCATCTCCACCCCAGCGTTGTGATAGAGGACAGTGTTGCTGGGAGGGTCAAGCAATGAAGTTCCCACTCTGAATGCTGGCCAAGCTGGTCTTCTGCTCACCAGCACCCTGAGGTACCCCAACCTCAGATGCCCCCATCAAGCTCCCCAGAAAGCATATGGGTGTGAAGAGGAGTCCGTCTAGAAATGCCCACAGGCAGTTTCAGAGTTCTTTAGCCAGAGGTAGGAGTTGTGCATGTGAAAGCTCTTTTTATTCCAGAAATTTGAACCTTATCAACAGGGAGCCATTCACAAGATGGAGCAGAGGTCTTTAGGAGTACCTGGGGTCTTATGTAACTGGTGGAAGAAATGGCACACCTGTGTGAAAGCAGATGGCACCTTTCTGTGGCTATAGGGAGATCACTGGGCAGAAGGGCGTCTGTATTGGTGGCCAAGGACAACTAATAGAGGTGTCAATACAGAGCAGAGGAAGAAAAGGAGATGATAGGACAAAAGGTGTGTAAAGTATGACAATTGGGTTTAGAGCTCTGTTTTGGTAACTGTTTGGGAGAAAGATGGATCTCCCATACATATGTGTAGAAAAATAAATATGGCAATAATCTTTCACTAGGAGAAATATTTGGACTGTGGTTTGGCTTTCATTTCAGGAGCCAAAAAAAAATGGTTTGCTGTTTTCAAAAACTAGGATTTTTTTTTCTACTAAAACCAGGCATGCTTTTGGTTTTTAAACCAAACCTTTCAGGGGAAAAATAAATAAATAAATAAATAAAGTCAAACCGTCAACCTTGCTTTTTTTGTAGACAAATACAGATCTTCAAATGAAATGGAAAAAAAAAAAAAGCTCTCAGTACAAATAATTAAACCAAGGTATTGTCCTACAAGCTCATCCACTGTCTCAAAGACCAGAAACATGAGTATAGCTCAGCAACTGCATGAATGAAGGTCCTTGCTGGGAAACCAATGCAGTAAGGGTAGGCAAGTGGCAGCTTCGGAAACCTCCAGCTGGTCTAGGAGCATTCTGCCTAGGAGAAGCCATGGGTGGGATATCTCTGCGACCACAAACCAAAGCTTGGTTCCACATGAAGATGCTTTCCTTAGCCTTGGGTTTTCCTCTCCAGATTGCTCTGAGGTCAGTCTGAGCCTTCACTCAGCCAAAGCACAGGCAAGTCCAATCTGGGCAAAAGAGCTCAGAGTGAGAACTGACCCCACTAATATTAAAGCATGGAGAATGAAGACTTTTCAAGTGCTGAAA
>VZSV01000284.1:510922-530820 GCA_013398735.1 Nothocercus julius
AAAAAAAAAAAAAAAAGAAAGAAAAAAGGAACTACATGTATGTCTGTGTAATGCAGATTCTCATTGTCCTCTTGTGCATAAAATCTCGCCTCTGATGCATCACAGCCGAAGTAGAAGATGATGGTGAAGCTGTCTCCATGGTAATGCTATTAAAAGCCATTGGGACGTTAGGTATGGAGCAGACCATCAGCTCTGCAGGGCTTGTTTTCGCCTGAGTGCATGAAACTCCCCATGTTGAGACATCTTTTCTTACCCAGCTGAGCTGCTTCCTACCTGCAAGATTTGGACTGCCTTCAAACAGAGGGCCTGACCCAAAAATGGCTGAAGCCCAGGGAAAAAATGAGATCTCAGATCCTCTAGCCAAAGACTTCCTTTCTTTGGGGTTACAGAATGGACTGATCGCATTGCTTATGTCTCTCTTTTGACAGCCTACGTTTCCCGGCTGATACAGTTAACTAGGATTTGGCATCACACGTCTATCGCCACCTGCTTCACATCTTTGCATGACACTGTTGTAGACTGCAGCTAAATCCTCCACTTCTGCACTGGCAAGGCAGGCTTAAGAGCCCCTTCAACTCGCCGCTGCCTGGAGCCCTGTGCCTTGTGCTGGACCACAGCACATCTTTCACAAAGGTGCCCGACCTTCAGCTTGAGATGCTTCAAGTGGTGGATAATCCAACACTTCCCCTCATTTATGCCAGTGGTTGATCACCCTCTTCATTCAGACTGTGCACTTTATTTTTATCCTCTTGGTATGCTGAAAGCTCTGTTTTCTTTTCCTCACTGCACAGCACTGCATTCCTGTTCAAAGATGAAAGCAACTTTCTGCGTTACCCAGGTCCTTCCCATCCACAGGATGCAGTTGCTCCTTGGAGCTGCATTTTTCCCTTCATGTTCTAACAGCTCAGTAACCATTACAAATAGTCCTGGAGTGGAGTGTTTGCCTGCTTGCTCTTTTCAGATGTCAGCTTGGCAAGACCAAATCCCAATCTTTCCCACATGAGCTTCACTGGATTGAATCACTGAGTGGTTCAATAAAACAATTGCATATTGCACAGTGCAAAACAGGGAAACTCTCCCCATTTGGGGCAAACAGCTCTATCAGCCTATCCCTTTCCTAAGAAAGGCTCACATTTGGTTTAAGGTAGAACACATTCCTGACGCACCGGCCTATGATCCCTTACAAAAGGGAGCCCACTTCCTGGATTTAGGCTAAGGGACAGGGTTCAGGCAGGGGGCAAGCTATATATGTGTCAAAATGAGCAATGTCTTTTTGGGTCACATATACTTTTGACTTCAACACTGCTTTATGTAGGCTGTAAAATTAATAGGTGGGAACTAGATTTATTTGTCCCCCTGGCCTGGTAGTTGCTTGTTAGGTTAAACTCACTGATTTCCTGGTACAAAAGGGCTTGTTAAAATAATCTCTCTGAAAATATTCCTCTGGGACTACTTTATCTTCTGAAATCAAAAATTCCTAAATAATGAAATGTGCAAGATGTGACAGACGGGCTTGAGCAAAACAAAACAAAACCCCCAGAAAAGAAGAGCTTATTCCCATTAACACTGTTTGGGGAATTCAGCTTGTTTCTGGTGTTTTATAACGAGCGCCAGCATCCATGCTTCATGCAGAATTGCCCTGACATGGGACTCACCTGCTTCTCTTTTCTTCCCGGGGCCTCATTCTGCCCTCGCTCTTCACTCGAGCTTCTCAGTGGTGTAATTTCCATCAGGTCCAGCTAGTCTGGATCAGTCCTCGATCATGCAGCGTTGAACTGCATGATCCACCAACTCTGCCCACAGCCTGGCAGCCACGGGACCCCTATGGTCAATAGACCCCTCTCCCTGGGCTTACAGAGGGGTTGCCCCCAAAACACCATAACACCCTAACCCCATTCTTAGGCTTATTTTTGCTTCTCAGCTACAGATCTCACCCCGTAACTGAGGACTGCAGCCACGTGTCTCGCAGTATCTTACCACCCATTCCTCAAAGGCAACCTTCATCGGACTTCATCCACTCTGTGATCCCAATTCCATTCTTCTGCTGTGTTCCGTAACCCCCTCAGATGAGGGCTGAACCCCCAAACAAAGGCATCACTCCACCTTATCCATCCCATTCTCCCTTTTTCCTCCAGCCTTGGCCTTGTCCCCATATGGCCATGGGGAGGACAGTGGGACAGGCAGAGGGCTGACGATTGAGTCCATCCCTGCAGCAAAGGGCCTCCAAGCAGGGAGTTCTCCTCTCCAAAAGGGGATGCAGAGACTGACCTGTGTTCCTCAAGGGTACGAGAAACACCCTTACGGACTGAAAAGCCTCACCTGGGGATACTGGATAAGGTCAGTGTGTAGATTTAATGCCATTCCCTCCTCCATCTAGGCAGATTTAACCTCTTCATAATGAGGACTCCTTCCATGGGTACTGCGGAGTACTCAGTAGCACTGAGCCACCTGCTCTAGGTGACCCTGCGTGTGCAGGGGGGATTAGAATAGATGATCTCTAGAGGTCCCTTCCAACCTTAAGCATTCTGTGATTCTATGAGGAAGCTGGAAAACAACCTTGCAGAAACTGAGTCAGCATCTCTATGGTCTGATACAGAGCCGACCTTTCCCCATTTTCAACCTCCTCTGTATGCTAACTCATTTCTGTTTGTTTGTTTATTTGTTTACTTGTTTGTATGCTTCTTTTTGCTTTTTTTACTTGCTTTTTTTTCTCAGTAATTGAAATGTATTTGTGAAACAGAGAGAGATCACCTAGGGATTCTTGCCATGGCTGATACTGCATGAGTTTATCCTACGAAAAAGCAGTGCTGCTGCCTCTCAGCCACCTCCTTCCCTGTCTCGCTCCAGCTCAGAGCAATCTCAGTCTAATGGCAGGAGCCAGCCTTTCCCCCATGTTCCCAACACCCCCCAACCTCCTCCTACCTCTTCCAGGTGTGGGTACTTGACTGCAATCAAATACTCTCACCAGTAAAAGGTGGTGGGGAGGTTTCATTATAGGGTTGGAGCTGTGGTGTTTGGGGACTTGTTTGCACAATGGGAGCTTTGTGTGGCTGTGTTGTTCTGGCTGCTGGAGGAAGATGTCTGGAGTGTTGGAGGATGCAAGTGTATGCCAGGATTGTGTAGGTGAGAGTGCAAAGGGCATGTCCCTAATGTGACTGTGTGGAGGGCTGTGGAGAGGGGGAAAGGAGCTTGTGGGTTCTCCAGGGACCGCCTGTCTTTACCTAATAACAGAGATTGAGGAGCTGGTTTGAGCCACCCAGACATTACATCAGCTTGTGCCTCCCTCCCATTGGTCCCTTAGCTTTAGTTGCTTTAATTCAGCAGCATCTCCTTACAGTCACCTTAGTGTCCTGACCCATGAATCACATTTGTGTCATTCCCTGAGAATCTGGGGAAGGATAAAACTGTTCAAGGAAAAGCTAAGTGTCTCCTCTGGTTGGTGAGATGAATATCTCAGGCAAAGTGGAGCCTTCTTCAATGTTTTTTTTTTTTTTTCAGTGTTTGTTTTTTTGCCATGTGGCCTTCCCTGTAAGATTTTTTTTTTCTCCTGTAAAATCAACCTGTCTGAGAGCAGATCCAGCTATCCTGGGCATGATACATATGTCATAAGAGCACACATGAAGGTTAAACTATCACTCTATAAAGAAATAGCAGGTCTGTCCCCTCCAAGGAGGGAGCCAAAACACACAGGGATTCATGCCTAGACTAGGGCACTTAAAGCCTGTACAAGAGGTAAGTAAATAAGCTGAAGGTTTCCCTGGGGTCCTCCAGTGGAGAGAGAGACAGTCCCACCATTTATGTCTTTCTCAGCAGTGAGATTCCTAATTCAAGTCACTGATAGTGATGCTCTGAATAGGATGACTGTGATCTTGGTGACTTCTCAAAGATCACCCAGAGAGCTGGTAAGAGCTGTTTTGAAACCAAGGTCTCCACCCTTCATCTAAGGGGCCCATTCTCATGATTTCTAGCATGGCTACTGTTATTACTATTTTGTCCTCCTCCTCCCTAAAACTGTGCTCATGAATTCTGCAATGCCGAAGGAGAATCAGATCTTCCAGGCCATGTGTATGAGGTTTTTATTGCTTGTAGCCATGGGAAAGGATGTGAAATTATGACCCAAGACCATTTAAAAGGCTGAAAAATATGAGGGCAAAGGAAAGGAAACAAGAAAGAATGTATAATTTTTCATCATGATTTCATTGTTTGAGAAGGAGAGGGCTCCCTTCAGGGCTGGGCTTTGTATTCTGGACAGACCTTTTTACACTGTCCGCTTCCCTCCCCATAAGACAAATCTTCCATGTAGGATAAAACGAAGAAACATTTTCATCCAGCCTTCTTCTAGATATTGTCATTGTCCAGATTCTCAATGAACATCCATCAGTCTCGGTTAATACTGATTCCTTGTCACTTAAAAAAAAAAAAAAAAAAAAAAAAAAACCTTCAGTCTAAAATTTCAATATAGTATTCTAAGATGTTTGAGTTTGTCTTTATGCCCAGTAATGGCATATTTGGGATAGTTAATAAGATTTGACAACATCCGTAACATCATTGAACTGAAACCTTAATTCATTATAGGGTGGGAGACCCTGATCAGTCCATCTTGGGTTGGGGCCATCTTCCAAGTTGTCTTGGGTCCTCCTGACTATTTAGAAAGATTTGCCTGCTTTAAAACAACATCTGTTTACAGCAACAGCATCTTCAGATCCAAACAACACCTTATTGCTTTCAAGTTTCAGATGCAGTTCAAGCAGATCAGAAGCTTTGGTCTTTAGGATCCCAGAACACTGCTCAAAGTGCATCATTTGAAGGTAACTGTAGGGCTGTTGCTGTAAACAGTCTCCCTGACAGCTCCCAACAGAGTGAGAATCCCTTGCTGAAAACACCCCATCCAGACACGGTTGTTTGTCAGTGATGAGCTGCAGGGATGCTGGATCGCTGGCTCTTTTATAATCTTCAGCAGTCACGAACCAGGCTACTTGGAAGGATCAGTTTGAATGAGCGGACTTCCAAGAGGAATCAAAAAAGCAGCATGCCAGGAGTGCAGTCCGTTCCACTTACTCCACTTTCCCTTGCTAATGAGGGTGATCTGTGCAAAACATGAGGCCCCAGAAGGGGGTTCACACACTGTCTTAGAGGCCAGCTTTTAAAAGGACTCGTGGTGCTAAACTTTTATGGTATTGTGAATTAAGGAAGGACATACATTAGAAGGGTCACCACCGAAGGTTTTTGCTTTAGCAAGGGAAGATGGATCACCTTTGAAGTCAATTGTTTTTTCTATTTTAGGATAGTGATCTGCCCTAAAAAGGTAGCCAGAGCAAACAGGTTTTTAACTTTGGTACCTCTGTTAAGCACTCATGGTTATCTGAGAGGACCTGGAATCCTGGCAGTTGTAAATGTCTTTAAAGGACTGTCCTAAAAACCACCCAGCAGCTGGACCAAACCAAGTAGCTTGTCCTAGTGGACTAGGTGGGGAGTAACCCCCCAGTACTGCCAACTATTACAATTTTATTGGACATCTTGCAGTTATCAGTGTTCTTCCCATAAATTCCCAGCTGTTGCGTTAATGACATTATGTAAAAATTCTCAGGTTTTGTTCTATACCACCAGATGAAGAAGATGAAGAAAGAAAGAAGCCCACTTTATGTGACTATAATGCAAAGCTTAGACATATGAATTTTAAAGCCTCCTACAACCTCAAAGGTTAGCAGAGAAACCAAAAGAATCCAAAGCTAGTTATTTTGAAGGTACTATCAGGAGTTTGAACCCAGCTTTACTACTGTTAATGGCCAGAGTCCTGGCAGATTGATGCATAGGTTGACAATTCAAAGTCCCTTATGTGAGAAACTCAGGGTTTAGAGAGGGGATCATAAGGAAAGGAATTGCAACAGTTTTACAAGTTACCAGCTGTCAGCTGAGCAGCTATAACTGATTATGTGCTGCTCTTAAGTATTTCAACTGAAAAGCAAATTGCACTATATTAAACACTTGTGAAGGTAGAGATTGTTATGTGGGCAAAAGGGGCATGAAAATGCTTTAAAACAGTGTGTTTCACAAACTAGGAAGTTGCATGCTGTCAGTACAACTCAGCTGACAAGTGGTAACTGATTGCACTGAAGAACTATCAATCATCTGTCCCAAACCCTAATTTTCATTTTTTGGTGGAGAAGTCATCTGGGGAGGCTTTGAGCCTTGTCCTGCAGTTCATACTCACCTGGACAACATCCACTTCCTTGGAAAAAAAACCTCTGTTATAGGATTTTGAAGGGAAACTTGTGCTTCTCGCTCGATAGGAAGAGATTACCGTTTTGAGATGGAACATCACCAAAGCTGGTAATAGCACCATTCAGTACATCCTGACACTGGAGCCAAATGAAGTATCCATGGAAGTTCTAGAGTACCAAGTCAGGTTAGGAAAGATGGAAGACACTGATTTGCCTCTTCCGCTCAATGCTTATTGAGTTCATAGCAAGTTGGGCCTTGGAAACCTGATGTGCTCCCCATTGGAGAAGGGTGAGGAGCACGGTGGGTTCAGCAGGTGGCGCTCCTCCCCCAACTAAGTCCTGACAATTAGCAAATTAACTTAATTAAAGAGTGATTGGGACTGGGGTTTTCTCTGTCTGTTCACATGGGTTCCCACCTGCATGAGCGTGGGCCTATTTGTCCTCCACTGAGCAGAAGAAAGTCTTTTGCATCTAGTCACAGAGGGTGGACAGCTTTGAGAGGTGGCAATGAGGGTGCAGGCAGGCTGTGCCAAAAAGGTGTCAAACCAAAGCACTAGACTGAAGAGGAGCCCTAGAATGCATCTCTATAGGGAAGGAGTCCAAGTGATGGGCAAGTAGACAGTCGCCATAAGATGCTCGAGCAGTGGTCAACTCATTGTTCTTGTCCTAAGCAAGTGACTTGCCTCTGTTTTCCCCAGCCACACCAATGATCTGTGAGAACACGCAGCCCCGGGAATGGTGTCTGAGGAGGATACGTCCCTAAAGCGCTCAGAAACTGCTGGGTACAATCCTCATTGCCTTCACCCAGTGCTCATCTTCCTCCTTCCCTCACATTTTGAGGCAAGTTCTCTAATGGCTTGCCCTTAATTAGGGTGAACTCTGAGTGCCCTTCCAGCACGCCCTTTCCTTTGTCAGCTAATTGGACGGGCTTTCTGATCTATTATGTAAATAGTCTAAGTCTCTGCGGCACAGTGTCGTAATGCAATGCATTCCTAGGAGCCTGGGCTTCTGTTTCATGGGATCATGCTCCAGCCTTAGGCAAAAACAGCAGCAGCAGCAACAACAACAAAACTCAGGCAAGCCTTTGGCTCACTTTCTTGAGGCTCCAGAAATGAGTTGCAGAAGAAAGTGTTCTGGGCAGCCGTTCAGGGCATGCAGATGGTGAGAGGGTGTGTGAGGAGACAGAGGGCAGTGTGAAGAGTTAAAGGGATCTCTCTGTCTGCTCCATAGAGCCAGCAAGTCTGCTAGGATGGGTGGGAGATGGACAGTATCACCAGCTTCCCCTGGGGGGGCACTAGGGCTGTGCCTCGTGCCTTCCCCAGTGACCTTGCATGCACACGTAGGGTCCATGTCACATCCTGGGCCGTAGAAGAAGGGAGCACCTGGCTCTCCTGCTGCAGGAGAGGTTGGCTGGCAGTGGAGAAAGGGCTTGCTGTGTGAAGACTCTCCCTTACAAGTTCTTGGTCTTTCCTTCTCCCCTGGGATTGTTGCACTTTTTCACCCCATGATAGGATGCTGCATTGTGTTATCATATTGTGTTACGGAGCAGAGGTACCCCAAATTATGTTAGGGCTGCCAAGCACTATCTGACTTTACTCCCCCAAATATCAGCCGATATTTTCTGAGGGGAGTGAAGGAAGAAAAAGGGATGGAGAAGATTTTCAGAACTGTAATTATTTCACAGACAAGGAAAGCCATAAAATAAATGAGCAAAGTCCCTGCTCTGATAAATCCACTTAAAAAACCAAACCCAGTAGCAACAGTGTAATTTATGTCCCATTGAAAGAAGTCCAGATGAAAATTGATGAAGTCTCTTATTTGTGTAATAAATCAGCTTCCACTAATGTAACTGATACGATATTTATAAACACAAGCTGTACCCTAGTCTTGTTATTCAGAGCGTTGGAAAGGGGGGCTGGTACGAAAAGGATGTTCTGAACCATAAAGTCCTTTCTGATAAATTTAGAAAGACAATCTGTGAAAAGATAGTGGGCTTAATTTATGGCACCTGAAAAAGAGCCAAACATGAGTAAATCTTCTGCTCTTGTAGAAATAAATCTGGTAAAGTCCACTTTTTCATTTGCATCTCTGGAGGGGGCAGTAGAGCTAGCTTAAAAAAAAAAAAAAAAAAATCCAGATAATTTCAAACAGTTGTTTGCTTTGACCCTACCTCTGTGCTCCCATTGCCATAAATCCTATTGCCCATGGTTGGCCCTGTGGTTCTAAGGCATGCACAAAAAATAAAAGGCTGAAGCAGGACTTCCTATGAAGCAGCCAGGTTGTTTTGGTGCTTCTTGTTCAATGCATAAGCTCCTTTTCATGTGAATGGTGAGATACAGAAGTTGCAAAGGACTGTTCTGCCATTGGCAGAGCAGAAAGGGTGCAGTGCGATTTATTGCCAAGGGTCATTTGTGCCTCAGCCACAGTCTAGCATGAAGGGTTGTCACCTACGTGCTTTGATTTGTATTTATGGTGGAGCCACAGGCTGTCAGATTTCTTCAGGAGACAGACAGCTTGTCTTTATTGTGCAAAGGTCTGTGGTGTGCAAACTTTTGAACTAATGCCAGCCTGAGCTGGTGTCACATGGCCCAGAGCAGAGCCTCGGAGGGGTGCAGCGTAGCTCTGGGATCACGTTAGGGTAAAGCTGCACCCAAACGGTTCTGCTGCACGATGAACGGGGTTACAAACCATCTGTCCTCTTGGTACTGTGAGCAGGGAGCAAACCTTGTGGTTCGTGCTCATTTGGAGACATCCGCAGTCCTCAGAAGAGTTTATCTGAAATCTCCGTGATTTCAATTTACATAATTCTAAGCTGCAAATTGCAACAGTCGTGCAGCAGAAGCACCACCAGCACTGCAGTTTTTGCAGGCAGCCTCTGGTGAGAAGGCAGCAGCTCAGGGATCTGTGGCCTGAGACTTGTCCCTTGGCAGAGTTCGTGATCTGAATGCCCTGGGCTAAGTCTATACTAATAAACTGAGCAGGGCCAGGCAGTTGATTGTCACCACAGTCTCCAAGTTTGGCCTTGCCAGAAAATGTCTCTCAGAAGATGTCTGGGCATGCTTAAAGGGATAGAAGAGGCTGTTCTCAGAACCTCTGGGGGAAAGAAGAGAGTATAGGCACGTGGACAAAGCCAAATGCAAAGTTCTGCACCTGGGATAGAATAACCCCCAAAAGTCCCTCCATATGCAATCTCTATCTGTCAAGGTGCTCAAAGCTCTGCTGGACCAGCTCCCAGCAACCTGCTTGGTCTTTGAAGTTGGCCTTCCTTTGAGAGAAGATTCAGGGTAGAGACATCCAGAACTCCTTTTCAGGCTCAATTATCCTGCGGTCCTGCGTCGTGTACACACGCTTGTCCCAGGGGCTGAAGAACAGACCCTGGTTTGACTCATTAGTGAGTACAGACTTAACAAGGCTGACCCAGCCGTCTGCTTATGATGGTGACAGGCTTAACTGCACAGAGCTTGGTGATTCTGCATCTGGACTCTGGTCGTCCATAGTCACAACCCAGCCAGGTCTCAGGGACCCTGTAACAGGCCCACAGGGCAGTGTACGTCACTGCTGGTGATTCAGCTGAGAGGTAGATGGCTGCATTCCTTTCTGCACTGCTTGCATACACCCTTGGAAACTGCATGCCCAAGGTCACTCTGAAAACACTGGAAGAGGATCCTTATATTTCTTTCACTTTGCCCCTTTCCTTACCACAGTTTTGTGGCTGCTAATGACCTAACATCATCACCTGAAATAACAACCAAATAGTTAATTAAATAATAATCCCTGGTAAATAGTTATCGGAAGAGCCTTGAATGGCCTGCTAGCAGCAAAAGTCAGGCTTATGTCTTGAATCGTGTTATCCAGGATGGCACAACCTGGCAACCCGCCCTTAAATACGCACAGGATGAAGGTGCGTTTGTGCCAGAGGGACCAGGCTCTCTTCATCCCCTTCTACCGCCAAGTCCTCATGCCACGTGGGCTGCTTGTGCCAGATCGGTGGCAGATGAGCCTGTTGGCCTGCATGGCTTCACATGAGAGTGCAGAAGGCACAGACTGTCCCTAGGTGTTGCAGCTGGCCAGGCAGTGCAATTCCGGGGATGAGAACAGCGTGAGGAGAGGTGCTCCAATCCCTCCTCAATACCTGGTGGAAAGTTCATGGGAGCTGCCCAAGAAGAATCGCACCTAGTGGGAATGCTGAGAGCCAGGAGGCAAACATCAAGGTTATCACAGGCACCATCGTGAGACTCAGGCTTGTGGTCTAACGAAGTTGAATGATCTCAGCAGCCTCTAATCACCTGGGGAGCTGGGGTGAGGTTATAGAAACATTTACCAAAGGAGAAACAAGATGGTTTCAAGCAAAGGGATGAGCTTATAGGAAAAACTTGGCTCTGGCTCAACAAACAGCAAACAACAGAAGGGGCTTGAAATTCAGGTGAAAAGGCCGTATCCCACATAGAGATGAATCATCCCAAGCCTGACCCCCTCCCACCACCGTCAGCCTGCTTCCCACACACACTTTCCATAGACCTGGCCAGAGTAAGGAACTTGTCATGTGCCTTCTGGAAAAAGGAGGTCTAGAGAAGGACAGTTTTTTGACAGCTAAGCAAGGAGATAGGCATGCTTAGCTGAAGGCCAGAGGGCAGATGGTCAAGTCTCCTGCAATATAGCTTAGCACTGTACCCACAATGCTCTTTTCCAGGGAAAGCTGCCTTTAGGTTGCTACACATTCCCCGATTGTGGAAATAGAACCCCTATGCTGCATACCAGGGAGGAAGATACTGATCCAGGGCTTAAGGGAGGGCAAGACAGACCAAGGATCTAGGAAGCCTTAATTAAGACCCTGGTTGGGTAGTTTTCATGTTATATTTTCTTTCCACAAGGTGAGGTGTTCTCTTTACTTTGTACACAAGATGGACTGTTCTCCTTATTCCTCAGTGTCACTTGGGCTTGCCTGGGGCAGCAGCTGGAAGGGAAGTTCCCCTGGAATGCGCAAGCTTACCCCAGCTGGAATGGAGGTCCAGCTAGGGCAGAGTGGATGTGGCTCAGTGAGTGCCAGGAGAATTTGGGGATCTTTATAATGAGGGGGGAAAAAAATACATGAGAGAGAGGAGGATTGAAGAACTGAGAAGAAGAATTGCGAGCAACTCAATGAGCTCAAAAGAGGTTTGCAGAGGGTGACACAGAGCAGAGAATCCACAGCAACACTCCCTACTTGCTGGTGGTTTCTCACCTCATTGGTCCTGGTTGCCATCCTTTAGACCCTCTACAACCCAGGCAACGGCCCTAAAAATAAGGATGCAAATCCAGCACTGCCTCACTGGCTTAGGACCAATGAGAGCGGCACTCAGAGCTCAGCCTCGCTTTTGAGGCCTCAGGCAAACCACCCCATCACATTGCACTATGGTTCCTCCCTTATAAATCTGCCCCTTACTTGTCGGCCTCAGCTATTTATGCTGCAAAATCTTTGGGATAGGGAGTACCCTGTGCCATGTGTTTATGCGGCATCCAGGGATCATGGGACTCTCATTTAGGCTGGGCCTTGGGGGCATTGCTGTAATTCCTTATTCTGGAGTATTTTTGCCCTCGCCAGCACAGGGCATTGTGGGGAATGACCCCTTTCTTCTCCGTTTCCTTACGTTCTCCGTGTTTTGGCAGCCCGATCTGTTGTGTGTGTGCGAGCGTGGGGCGGGTTCCAGGAACGGCAGCAAACAGCTGCGGGTTCATAAATCTTTCTGCTTCCATACCTGTGCAGGGAACCTCAGCTCACCTATTCATGTGCTAATTAAAAAGAGAATCAGCACAGCATCAGCACAGGCAGGGCTTAAGCAGGTTGTTCATAAAATTTTTATCTTCTGCTGACCAAATGACAAGTTTAAAAAAATATGTAACAAATTCACGGTGATTTTTTTTTTTTCATTCTTTTGGGAGGTGCAGGGGGTCACTGATACCAACACTGTCAGTGTCTTTTATGGTTTGGTTGAGGCACTATCTATGGTATCCCTCAAGGGGTGCTCTACATCTGCAGGCAGTGGCATTTTTAGGCTACCTGACCCAAGACATTGACTTGCAAAAGCCCAGGTTTCTTTCCAGAGGCAGGAACACACAATGCATAGCATGTTAGGATCTTTCTTTTTCCCTCTCTTTAGCCAGCACTGAGCTACCAGAGCAGTGATGCTGTGCAAGAAGGCCTTCCCAAAAGAGGGCTAAAGGAGAAATCCAAAAGCTATTCACAGAGTCTAAATTTAGCTTAAGTTAATTAATCCTTCTGGCATCTTCCTTCTGTTAAAGCGGAGGGGAATCTTTAGGCAACTTGGCCTAACTTTAAATGAACTAATCTTACCTCTCCAGGCTGCTGGGCTTTGTGAATATCTCCTGTTCCTGAGGTTCCCAGGTTGGTCTTTTCTGAAACATGACTCACCAAAGAGTGTGACCCTTGGGCAGTTAGAGGACACTTTATTGGGCGGTGCAGAGGTGTAAATGACAGGATCCCCATGAAACTTGGCAGCTGTTCAAATCTTCACAAACACATACATTTTTCTCCCATGGAGGTAGATTTTCATTTCCCCTGCGAAACGTCTGAGGAACTCCAGATCTGCATGTAGAGTTTAGACATATTTCTCTAACCCTAACAGCTTGAAACAAAACTCAGTGCTCAAACCCATTTCAGTTTGCATAAGCCCTGAATTCATCAGTTTCCCAGAGAAATGGAGAGGAGCAGTAATCAGGAGCAAGTTCAGCATCTCATGCCTTCTAGCTGAGTACCCAGACAAGGCTTATCACAAGGAAGGGAATCAGAGGGCAAGCAAGCTGATATTCCACAAAGTCATCAGAGCTGCAGTGAGGATAATAGTAATGGGCAAAGTTGTTCTAGAAGGGAGTTGTTCTACATAGAAGGTCTTCTCTGTTGTCTCCCAAGCAACTTATGAGCCTCTTTCCCTTTCTTTGACAAAGCGATGAACACTAGTCCTAACAGCTCAGCTTGGATTCCTGGAAGGTGGCAGTCAGCCTGCCATATGGTCATGTGCATGTGGCTGTTTGTCTGCTGAATCCTGTGCCAGAACGCGAGAGGAACGTGGGAGGTGAGAAGTTTGGTGGAGAACTGAGTACTTTTTAGTGGCTGTGGTGGAAGCTCCATTCTTATATGCAAGTGGACAAGATCTGGCTGAATTGAATCCAACTTTGAAGTTAGCTTTTCCTTGAGCCTGAGATAGTACTACATGACATCCAGAAGCCCTTTTCCAACCTTTTTCTTCCTATGGCTCTATGATTAGCTGGCCAAAACCCCTCGTCTCTCTTCCAGCTTTGCAGACTTGCTTCACTGAGTGACTAAAAGCTCTATGCATCGGTCCCCACACAGGGACCTGGTGGTATCTGAGGTGCTTGAGGGTATCTAAGACTTCCTGGGGCTGGCACACATGGCACAGACCTATACCTGTCTGAAATGAGTGCTGGAGGACATGTGTACTGTCCTAGAGCATCTGAAACATTAATCAGCACTACAATATGTAGGCAAATGAATCCTAGCTCAGGGCAGTCTCCAGCTTGAGGACTGGTACCCCTTCATGTATGCGTCTACTAGGTAGCCAGGTGTCTGAGCTGCCAGTGTTATCAGTGGAGATCTAGTCAATACTAGAGTTATCCAGCTGACTCACTGCAATGGGAGGGAGGGATTTGGTTGCCCACACAGCACCATTTGGGACTGCCTAGAAATGCACTGTCTCCCATAGGTGCTGCTTCAGATCTGCTGGCCCTGTGAGGTTATTGAAGTTGCTCCAGGGCCTCTCAGGCAATATGAGATAACTCTATATAAGCAACTGAGTCAGGACTTAGGTGTTGTGTTCAAGGAGAGTATCTCTCGGGAGTTTACTGATGGTGTCATTTTGATCTCCATGATTATACTCAGGTTCTAGAGCCTTATTTCACACAGAAACATATATAGGCATCTGATTTAGGAGTCTACGATAAGGAGCTGAATCTCCCCTAAAAGTCAGAGCTGATCTCCTACACAACCACAATTTATTGTCTGAAAGTAGGGTGCTTGGATCAACTCTCAGGACTATCATTCACCATGGAGGTATGCTGTTTTCCATTTTTTTTTTTTTCTAGAAAGTCAGTTATGTGTGCATCTAGGACCCCATTAAGAACACTACAAGACTTCTTTTAGGTGTGTGCATTGACCATCAGTGATAAACCCAATATGACAAACACAAATAGGGTCTCTTCTTAAAACCAGAGTAGCAAATAAATTATAGATGGGTGTCAGTATATAACAGTGAAAGATACCAGGGACAAAAGGTCTTTACAGTTACTCTAGACATCTGAAGTACCTCCAGATACTGTGGAGCTTGTGGCTCCACACTACATTGCAAAACACAAGCAATGCTCTCTGCTTTGCAAACAAGAAAATGGAGGTCCCAAGATATGAAATAAATACCTCACCATCACATTGTACCCTGAAAAAGTTGAGAGGAGAACCCAGATCCCCTGATGCTGCCTTGTGCCCTAGCTGCAGGTTGTTTGGAGCAGGGATTGTCATTTATTACATGTTTTCATATCACCTGGCCCTATTAGACCCTGACCTAGGGAAAACCTCTAGCTCTAGTTTTGAAAATAATCATTAAGCAACACTTCTGGAGGCGTTAGGCAGAGCAAGAAGCTTGAGCTGTGTTCTCTGGAGCAAGAGCTCCCATCTGTGGGGAATCCACAGACAGAGTCCCCACTGCTTACTAAACATAGTCCAAACCAGAGCACCTATGTAAGATGTCAAGCATGTTAGGAATAATCATTCACATTATGCAACTGAGTCGCATGCATGCAAGCGGTATACATCAAGCATGATTCTTCCCGCGTTGCTGCAATATCCCTACCTCCAGCAGAGCAGTAATTATTGTTATCCTGCAAGATGAAGGAGGTGAAAGGCTTGAGCCGCCACTCCCTAGTGCACTTGGAGCTTCATGGTAACCTCAAGCAGAGGAAAGAACTGGTTACAACTTCTTATTAGCCCCATGCCATCTCTGTCTCTATGCATGACCTCCTGCCTGATTTCAGAGCTCTTGTTCTAGATTATCTGGGCCAGATAGGAAGGAAGACCGGTGCCCGTGTTCTGCTTTCACAGCCCTCCTTGCAGAGATGATGTCTGAGTGTTGCTAGTCCTCTAGTGCTGTCCCACAGTTCCCCTCCCCAGAAAGTGAGAAGTGAGATAATTCATGGGGGACAATCCACAGTGCATCAGCTTACTGTAATGCAAGAATATTTTACTCCAAGACACTGTCACAGGCAAACCATATATTGGCTGGTCCAACTCACAATCTGCCTTTTGGGCTGTTAAAACCTTGGTGGAAAAATATTCAAAATTATTGCCACAATCTTAATCTTCCAAGCATCATGGCTGCTTTGGCTTTCCTCAAAATGCCTCCTGCCCTGCAATTCTGAAGGACTGAGCTTCAATTTCATTGCTGAGGACAGCATTTGACCTTGCTTGTGCAGGGCAGTTGAACTAGATGATCTCCAATGGTCCTTTCCAACCTCAATGATTCTGTGGTTCTGTGATTAATTTGTTTTCTCTCTAGAAATGAGGATTTGTCTTTGTTTGTCATGACAGTAAATAGAATGGCACTGCTCCCCCAAAACTACTCACTTTGCCCTGGTGACCCACAACTGAAAGCTCTTGAGAGATCTGTTCTGGCCAGGAATCAGTGTGCAAGACTCAAGCAGCTTGAGCATACCCAGGTCTCTTACTACCTCACTGCTTTCCGCCTTCAATCTGGGGTAAAATCTAAAGCAAATTCCTGGGAGATGAGGGAAGATGCATGTGTTGTGTCTGCATGTGTGAGACAGGGAGCTGCCTGCCGAGTGCAAACCTTTACCTGCGTTTTGGATCTGCTCTCAGCAGACACCACTCTCCAACGCTGGGTAGGATTTTGGTCTGGGCACCTTGCCAGGGTACTGATGAGCCTCTGAGCTTGCCCAGGTGCAGGGAGGCTTTAGTGTTTGCTCTCTCTTCTTCCTCTGGTTCTCCAGGGAGATGATGTTCAATGTGCTCTGGCTTATCCTAACCCTGTATTGCAATGGGTCAGGGCTGTCATTCGCACGAGGTTCCTGAAGGCTTTACTCTTCTCCAGAAAATGATATTCCCACCTGCTGAACACATCAACCTTCTCTTCAAAAAATCATGTGGCTTCAGTGCCGTAAACTGAGGGTCAGTCCACCTACAGCAGAGATGCAGGCCATTTGTCCTCTCCTGTGCATATGCAAACCCATCAGTCAAAATAGAGGGGGAAAGAGGACGTTAAAACCCATTTAGCTCTGATTTAGCTAATGGCATTAGCCTATTGCCCACAACCACCATGAGCTATGCAGAAGAAAAGGCCCCAGCTCTGCCAGGCCCTATAGGAGATCTCTACCAGGAGACACCAAAGAGGGGATATTGCACGAGCATGTGCTGCAAGGCTGAAGGTGCATTTTACAACTGGAAAACAATTCACAGCTTCAAATGGATATTAGAGCACGTTAAGAAATGCTTTTGGCCTCTGATGGAAATTCAGTTACAACTTGACTGGAGTTTAGTCCTGACAGTTAGTTGTGCAGTATAAGGGATCATCTTCTGTTTCCCCCCAGGGGCAATGAAGTTCCTGTCTTTGTTAGGTGCCATGCTTTGAAATATGAAAGGCAAATTGTGCTAAGACAGCTGAGTAATCCTCTAAGGAGGGGGAGATTGATAGTGATGACTAAGATTTAAAATCTACCTACTTTATGCAGAATTTAATCACCAAGACACTGCCTTTCCCAGCGAGCTTAAAAATCTATAAAGGATTGCATGAAGGGCTTTGACGAGGCATTCTTAATTGTTTTTTGTACTCGTATATATGTATTGCCTTCTATATAGGTCAAACAAATTGCACAAACTGGCATAATAATTAATTGGAACTGAATTCTGACTTTTCTTCTTCATTTTCCCATTGCTTTTTGTAACCAATTCTTTTGGGGCCAGAATTTCCCTCACTCTAGCTATCCATCCAAAGGTGAACATGTTTTGGGAGAGGAATGGCTAAAGTTGAACTAAATCATGCTAATGAAATAAAAAAGGGAGCAAAAACTAACATGGGAAATAAATCACAGAGAAAAAAGTCACACTTTAGTCACAAATCTTGGATACCTAAAAATTAAAAACAGCTGAAGTTATTCTTCACAATTGGCTTATTTTGAGGATTTCTAAAGTATTTCTAAGGGCCTTTGTTTGTCTGTTGAAAGGAACTGGCTCAATGTTTTAAAGCTATAGGACATTTTTACTAACATTGGACATTTTTGAAATGGAAACCGGAAGTTTTGCACCTGAATTACAGTATTTGCTATGAACTTTTCTGGTCTGTTTTGTCACTCTTTTGAGAGCTAACATGCTTTAAATATGAGTAGGAAGGTTTCAGAGGCTTTAGATTTGTGTCTGCACCTAGGCCTGCATAAATTGCAGAGTCAGAATGAGATTAAAAAAAAACCAAATTATTTCCCCTCACAGTATGATCTAAAACACCTTCCCAAAGGAATGCCCAAAAAAAAAAAAAAAAAAGAAATTTCCTGGGAATCTAAAACTAGGAAGAAAAGAGTCAAGGGGAGGAACTTATTCATTGTAGTATATTTCCCCCATGGTTAAATCTTTTGTATTCTGCAATTCTAATGTTTCATGAATACTTTTATTCATGAAACATTAGAATTTTATTCCACTAACACTTTGTAGTGGAATGTGGTCTGTATATTGACATAGAACTTTGTTTTTGACTCAGAAACATTCACCAATATAAGAGCATTTGTTTGGAGAACCAACCAGCCAGTAAGACCAGCTATCTTGCAGGGGGCTTGCTGTGCTAAGACAGCAGGAAATACCTCTCTATTCCATTTTTCATGTCTTGCAGGTAGCCCCAGAATCCATGAAAGTAGCCAATACAAAAATCTGTGTTTTAAAGAAAAATCTTGTCTCTTAGTCATTATATTTTAAAGGTTGTCACTTAAGAAGTCCCAGTATAAAATTAATCTGATATACTTCAAAAACAGAAGCTGGAAGACTTCTGAACAATTTGCTACAGAGTAAGGAAGAATAGTGGATTGTGATCTTCTTCTGTGTGGCCACATGTGCTAAAATAGAAGGTTTGGATGCTGATATGCAGGGATCAAAATTCAATTTCAAACACTTAAAAGCACATCCAAGGATACACAGCCAGTGACACTAAAGGAGGAATGTTCAGGAGTCTTTCATGAAAGCTGACTTCATTCTAGATCAGTCACTTTTGGGATAATAGATTTCAGGAGAGGCCTTGGAATAGCCAAAATGTTTATGGTTTCCTTTGGCAATCTGTGAGAGCAGTTTATATTGCATGCAAATAATAAAGGTTAATGAAATGGAAAAGTTGAGAAATCAGATACTCAGAAATTAGGAAATGCAGAATTAAGAATGTAAATTTAACCTCAAAGCCACATTCTCCTCTTAATTCCTTAAGAAACTTTCACATCATATCTTTTAGATTATAAAGTAATTTAGTAGTAGTTTATGCAACTGCTTAAACACCAAGGAGAGATTTTCTGATATACTCCTAGTAAGGAATACCCCTCAAAAAAAGTAAATTATATACTTTTTTGAACAGATCAATGGCTTTTTCTACTCATCTTTCAACCAAATCCCATACTGACAAGAGGTTGGCTAAAGCTGCAGCAAAACACTGCTTCTTAAAGGACTGTAAGGACTTAAAGGACTGGTGTGAAGCAATTGTGGCTTCTTTTAAGGAGATATTAGGCTTGATTATTTGTAGACTATGCAAAGCGTAGGCCAACTTTTACTCCTCTAATGTGGTAACACTTTATACCTCCTTTGGAGGGATGTACATGACTGTATCATAGTGAATTAGCTTTGCAATATATTTAGTGCAACTTTATTCTAATGCCACTATTTTGTAACTATCCTGAGCGAAGCCATGTAATGCTTACCCCTCTCCTCCTCCTTCCTGCATCTCCCAGTTCTCTGGGTTGCTTCTTTTCTCCTTGTTCATCTGAAAACAAGTGATCGTTTGCTGTTTGGTTCTTTGGCAGTAAGTCACCCACTGATGGCTAGAACCAGTTCAAGGGTGGTAGCAGGGTCATGTGGGGAGAAGGCAAGACAGTCTTTTTTGGCAGCTCCATCTAGAAAAGCCGTGAAATTTTACCTTTATTTCCTTGCAGTCAAGCCCAAAGGCACCAACCAAAGCCACTGCCCCGCCATACTCGGTAATCAGTGAGGTGCATCTAGACAAGAGACAGGAGGTAGAAAGTGTAAGGGACTTATCTAGGTTGCATGGGAACTCAGGAGCACAGCAAGGATCTTCAGGCTCTCTGTTCTACACAGCGCAAGCAAAGCCAACCGTGCATAAGTTTTAGACTCCAGCAACAAGAAATGTGTTTCTCCTGTGACCAAAAATCTGGGCCTGGGATTGCCAGTTCATGCTACTAGCAATCTGCAAAGGGAGAGCTCTCACATGGGCTCTGTTTCATGGAAGCTGCCTCTCCAAAGTGTCTCCTGTCTCCTGGTTCAAGGGGGAATTGCTCTGTAAGTCACGTCATTTCCAGTACACTCCAGCAGAACTAGGACGTAGCAGTTGATGGGATAGTTCTGAGGTTTTGTTTTGTTTTCTTAATTAAAAAACACAGGGCATTGAAAAAAAAAAA
>VZSV01000284.1:555499-573659 GCA_013398735.1 Nothocercus julius
TTTATATATAAAATGTTATATATATATATATATATGTAATATATTATATATATTATATATCTAGAAATAAGTGAGGCTGTGGTGGTGGCTGCAAGTTCCAAAGGGTGAGGATGTTAGTTTGGTCTGTGTCCTATCATTACGTGCCGTGAAATCACCCAACATCAAAGGAGCATGAAAGGCATGCGTCGAATGCCGCTTTGCCATAATTGTCTGGAAAATTAAAGTTCAGCCGTGCCAGCCATTGTGTGTTGAATATCCTCGGGCAGGAAGGTCGCTCCTGGAACAAGTAGGTGTGTCTAGCAACCCGTCAAGGCAGCATTTCCAAACAACTGGCACTCGACAGCTGATTCCCTTGCTTGGAAATGGTTGGTTCCTTCCCCCATGGGCGAAGGGTCACCCTGGGGCTCCGATGGCCAAGACGGAGCCTGAGGAACTTACTTATCCTACGTGCCGTCTTCCTCAGGTCAAAAAAATATATATCAATAGGAGTTTCCGTGTGTAAGGAATGAGTAAACAGCCACGGAGGCCAGGGAGAGCGGAGCCAAGCAGAGGCTTAGCGAGGACTTGAGGATTTGTCCAGCAAAAGGATTTTTGCTCGAGTGAATTCAGAACTGGCTGAGAGGGGCTGAGTTCGCCACCGCACCTTGCATTTTGCAGCTCGGTGCGTTTGGCACTGGGCGCTATCCCGGAGGCCTAAAAGGGTGGCTAATTTTGCATAAGCACAGAGGTTCAGTTATAAAAAAAAACAAAAAAAAGCCCCTTCCCTTCCCCAGCAGACAGTGCTTGCCACGAGTGTCATCCCTTGCTCAGAGTACCCCCCATTTTAACAAGGGTGCAACACCAGATACGGAGCACATGAGTCTGTCCATCTGTCTCCTGTCTGTGCAGCATCTGCCCATGCAACAGACAATTTTCTATTCTTGAGTGCTCTTTTCCAGTCCTGGTTTAAGTGATTCAAACAGCAGAACATCAACAGCTTCCTTCTTTCATTTTGATGCAGATCTCAAACCTTAGCCCGTCTTTCCTGACCTGGAATGACCTCTTAGAGAGCGATGCCGGTTCCCAACTCATTTCCGCCACGGTTGTAATGCACACACCAAGTTGCATGGGCATCACAAGCTCTGCATGGTCTTCCTGCAGGAGGGCAATGCCTGGACTTCACTGGCACATCCTCCGTACTGAAAAATGATGGGGAGAGAACGGCACCCGCTCAGTGCTTACGGAGGACGCTTGGCGGAAGAAGCCAATGCTGAAAGAGGCAGGGATCACCTTCCAAGGCTTCATGGAGCAGTGACCCGGCACCATGCTGCGGCTTTGAAAAAACTGCACACGAGGCCCCAGAGGAGCCTTGAATTTTTTTTTTTTTTTTTTTTTCAGGAGGAACATTGCTCTTCTGCCCTGGCTGGGCTTCAGTTCTTCTGTCAACTCCCGCTTGCTTTTGCAGTTTCGCTTGGAGATGTTCCTTACCTCCCCTGGGATGTTTAAAAACTAGTCTGGACAAAGTACAGGACAGAGGAACAAGCACGTAGGGGTAGAGGGATGGAGTAAATTACTTAATGAGTTTTTTCCCAGCCCTAACGCCTGTGATCGTATGACTTCACCTCCTAAACAAGCTGTTGCTTAACACTGCTGGCACCGCGGCGCTGCTGCGTTCCACCCCAGAGATGACCGCATTGCAATGGGAGGTGAGCAGGCCCCCTCTATTTATGACCTGCAAAATGATTTATGATCTATTGGAATGAAAAGTGCAATATGAATGTCGGGTATTATAAACTGTTATTACGCTTCTGCTTCTGAAAACGCTCCCCTTTTGAGTTTTTGAACTATTTAATGGCAAGATAATATCCACAGCAACAACCCAAATTACAGGCTGCTTTAGGCAACTCATTAATATTGTTTTATAAATGAACATAATATTCCTGGGCAAAAGTTGAAAGTGCTTAAACCCTCTTCTTTTATTTTTTAATGGCAAAATACCCAGAAACAATTTTCAACATCCAATAATTATGATTATTAATAACTCACATTTATGTAGCACCTTTGATCATAAAGCATATTACAAACAATTGTGTATATATGCAAGTACACACACACGTGCAGAACCAGTATCTCCACATAGCATTGGGCTATCAATCCTCATATCATGCACAGCAGCAGAGATCCCAGAACATTCTGTATAATGCCACAATTTTTGCCTACATCAGCTTGCAACCCATACATGGGGGAAGTCACCTTGCCTGATTTCAAAAATCATTGCCATGCAACAGCTTTGGAAGACTTATCACATGCAACCAGAATTGTAGCAGGCATGTTGCATGGGGGGTTGCTGTTTTGATTTTGTGCTACTTTGGGGTCTTTTTTCTTTGTTTTCCAGGCTGCAATATGATTTGCAAAGCTGGAGTTGAGCCAGCTGTGGATCACACACCTACTCTTGCAAAATTGCCGTGGGGACTTTGAAGGATTACAAAAGTGATCAGGCACTTGGTTTTTCCATCTCATCCAAGGATGCTGCTTGCTTCACTGTTGCCTGCAAAAGTCTGGTCTCACTGCTTCCTTAAAGGTAATCTACTGAAAAAACGGGCAGACACGACTTAACTGAAGTCATCACCACTAAACTAAATGATTTAGATACAGCCCTGCTGCTTTACAGGGTCTTCCTTAGCTACAGAGGTCTCAGCATCTGGCGGCAGCCCCACACAGGGTAGGACTGAGTCCAACACAGGAGGCACCTTCAGCCTCATCCATGAGGACCACGCTGGCAGGACGGGGACAACAACATTTTCCAAATGCATTATTCAGTCAAGTTCCCAGGGTTCTTGTTTATTTACATCACTCCGGAAAGCCTTAGTGATAAAAAAAAAAATCTTTGCCGTTCCTGACCCACGTGGATATTTAGGTGTTTCTGACAGATATTTGGTATCTAAATTCTCAGCTCTGGTCCCTGATATCCTTGCTAGGCCTAATTCAGTCAAGATTTAAACGCAGGCTTTATTTCACTTCTAAGTAGAGGCAGTATTTGACTCACAGGGGCCCACAAGCAGAGATTAAGGTAGGGGCCCCAGACTTCCTCCCACCCACACCCTGGATGAGTTACGCTGATGCTTATCTTAGCCTCATGGGGCTCCTTTAGCTAAAAGCCTCAGAAAATTACCACTGTGGCTCACCCCTAAGAGAAGCTCGATGATGATAGTCCTCCCCAAGAGAAACCGGAGCAGCTGGTCTGAAGGAAACAGGGTGCCGCAGAGTGAGGATGCTTGGAGGACGCTACCCTTAGGCAGGAGGCATGGACAGTGCAAATGGAGCATGCATAGAAAAAATAGGGAGTTAGAGGCTATAGGGATGGTGAGGTGTGAACCCAACAGGAGTCAGCAAAAGTCTGCTGGCGTGGGGCGTGTAAATGCACAACCTGCATATCCATCCCCTTGGATCCACCCTGGAAAAGTCTCCAAGTGTGCTGCAAGGATGCTGGGGCAGTAGCTTTTCAGAAAGATGTGGATCCTTTGGTGAAAATCCTGCTTAGGGTGAAGGGGAAGAGTGGACGTGGCCAGCAGCAAGGGAGCAGCAAGGGAAATAGGGATGATTGGTCTAAAAAAGTCAATGGGAGAGAGATGAGGATCTGCTGCTGCGAGGAAGAGACTAATCTAATCGCCGTGCCCTTGCTGCTTAGGACAAGGAGTCCTGCATTTAAATTCCAGCAAGGGAGATTGATGTGAGACACTAGGGAAAACATAGATAAGGAAAGCGAAGTACCGGAATAGATTGTCAGAAAGGTTTTCAGGAACAATTTAGACAATATCGGTCAGCAGTGACGTAGGTAGAGCTCATCCTGCCCTGTGGCAAGGAGGTGGGCTACGAGACCTCCTGTGCTCCCTCCCTCATCTAATTTCTGTGTCTAGGTGTCTTCTCAGCCTGCTTGGTACCCTTCATCTCAGCAAGACCCTGGCCCAAACCAGGCCACAGACCAAAGGGCAGATGGAAAGCAGGATGTGAAATGGGAACAGATCCATTCGCCCACCAAGCTGTTATTTCAGGGGACGGCATTCACATGGAAATGTGACACAGTTTGGGGCTCCTGGGATTCCCTCAGGAATTAAGGTCTCCTGAGGGGGTGGGGCACAGGGTTACGAGATCCTGGGACCTTCAAAGCCAAACAGCTCAAAGGAAGGTGCCTCCTCTGCCCCCACCACCTTTAACACATTTTGCATACAAGCAGCAACAGCCACAGCCCAAACTTGGGAGAAAGAAATTGTCCCTGCTCAGGAAAGATACTGCGGAAACCTGAGGTTTTTTTTTTTTTTTTCTGTATTCAATGTTATTTAAAGGGATGCTTTTTTTTCCCCCTAAATTCATTATTTGCCTTTATAAATATATACATTTATATATATGTGTATGTATTACTATTTTAAAAGAACCGGCGCCAGAGAGGAACTAGACAGATAAGCAGTGGGAAGCTGCTTTCCTGACCTTGTGGGCCAGGTTTTCTGGTGTGGCGCAAGCCAAGCTCCCTCCATTGTACTCCTTCCAAGGAGACCAATTTTCACCCACTGAGGATAATAGAGCCAGACTCATTTACACCAGCTGATGATCTGCCTTATGACTGTCCAAGATCCCAGATGTGCGTTTCACAACAGCAGAGCCCTTGGTATCCTGGCCAAAATCTAATTTGAGTTAATTATGTTCTGTCTCCTTAAATTCCCCCTAAGGTTTCAATTGGATTCTTCTTCACTTCCTGTCCTAACCTGTTGTGTAGCGTTGATGTGCAGAGTTCAACAGCTGCTTTGTTCCATCCCACACTTAATAGCTCCCCAGACAGCTATGGCTCTGAAAATAAATTGGAAATTGTTTCCTCATTATCAGGAAGGTGCATTTCCAGAGCTACCTAAAAAAAAAAAAAAAAAAAAAAAAAAAAAAAAAAAAAAAAAAAAAAAAAAAAAAGAAAAAAAAAAAAAGGCAGCAGCAGATTCTCCACTGCTATGGAAAAAAAAAAAAAAAAAAAAAAAAAAAAAAAAAAAAAAAAAAAACCCAGGACATCATTACTGGCTTCAGAAGGTCGTGCTGGTTTGCACCCACCTGGCTGTTGACTTCATGGAGACCACAGCAGTTCTCAACAGCGACTAGTCAACCGGCTTCAAGTGGAGCTGACCTGCTTTTCATCAATAAGGGCATAAATCGGCAGTGTTAGTAGAGCTGGGTCAATTTATACTTCACCAAATTTCATCTGAGTCGAGGTGCAGTAGAGAAGGCTGTAGCTTCCACCTTGCCTGCAGTTTAATGACATAAACATGCATTTGTGTGATAGAAATACAGCTTGGATCACGTAAAACAACTATCTACCAAGCCTATGTGGGTAATGCCACATACTATGTGTTTTAGACTTACCCTTCCCCACCGATCTGGGCCCCATTCGGTAGCAAATTAAACATTTCATGTTTTGCAAGTTTACCCCATTGAGCACGGAGGAAACAACGGTGGTTGAATTACTCAGTGTGAACTATTTGTCAAATTCTCTTCTCTTCCCTGCTCTTTTTATGAGCTGTCAGAGAACGCACTACGATTTTCACCCATTTATTCCCAACTCTCAGCGGCTTATTTTTAGTCTAGAGGTTTCTCACCAACTTTGTGCAGTGAGTCCTCGGTTAATTATTCAATGTGTCAAATTTGCTCTTCGGGATGTGTGAATAGGAATTAAGGAAAGGTTTAAAAATAAGCACAGGCTTTCCTGAACTGAAGTCATAAACCCTCATGCTTCAGGGCAGTCTTTAATGATGTGGATTAGGAAGAAACGTCCCCCATGGACTGCTTATTTCATAATCCGATGCTGGATTTTTCTCGCACATTCCAAGTCACGCACGCAAACTGAGCTTGGTTTGCAAGCTTTCCCACCACAGGGCTTAAATGGATGGGACAAATTTGGCTTAAGTGGATGGGACAGATTTCCCCAATGCTGGTCTCACTCTTCTCCCACTGCCAGTGTCAGGAGAGGTCGCAACTTACCTCAAAACACTGTTGCAGAGGGCTGATTCCACACAAATGAGGAGAAGCTGGTCTGCCTTTGGCAAGCCTCCTTGCAGCTAGCTGCATTTTTTTTCCTTTTCTTAAAAGATATGGATCTTTCCTTGTTTGCAGATTTTTGGATCCCCACCCTCTGTGTCTGGAAGAGGAAGGAGTGAGAGGAAAAACAAAGACGACTACAGTGTTTTCTCCAGATGGAGCTTTTTTCTCAACTTTTTTTTTCCTCTGCCAGAGATGGTAGTGACATTGGAGATGAAACAGTATTTCAGATTCTTCTCAGACACCTCAGTGGAGAACTGAGCAGACATGAATAGATAAATAGGCCAACTTATACTTCCACTTACTTGGTGTAAATCTTAATTAATCCTTATTTAGGAACTCTTAATGTACATCATACACATGAAACAACTGAGTATTAAAGTCCTACTTATTTGATTCCATACCTTCCTGGTTCTGCCACGTAGCCTGGAAGGAAAGTAACAGCCACTCCAGATTCAATCTTCTCAAATTTAAAGAAAATAATTTCCAGCATCCAATGCTAAGGAGGAAAGAAACAGAGCCCCTGGAAGAAGCTTCCTCACATTAAAAGCTGTTTTTTTTCCCTAAAGAAATAGCACCATGTTCACCACAGAAATACCCAGGCTGACTCCAAAGCTCACATAAAGCATCACAGCTGATAGTAAAATTAATGGAGATGCACCAGTTTGCAGGGACCAACTTCTCATTTATTGCTTTAAGGTTTTTCTACCACAGCTAGACAGCACTGTTGTTTGTATTCGAGTATTAGACATCTAGCCGTTTCTTCCTTTCTCTCTCTCTCTCCTCCTCATGTTCACTATTTCTTTCAGGCCTGTTCAGATCTCCAGGGGGGACTTTCCTGAATTTAAGAAGCCTGGAGGAAGCACCTGAAGAAATACTAGCACAGCCAATGCATGTTTGAGATAAACCTGAAGATGGCAAAGAAAAATACCCTACACAAGGCTCCCATCACCACCAGGTCCTTGCACAGCACAACCAGAGCACCAGCTCCTCAGCAGGCAGAGCTCAGCCTGGCTCCAGCGAAGCCGCGCTGATTTCCACCAGATGATGATGCTGGCTGAGCATCTGCCTCCCTCCGCGACTCAGAAGAAAGTGCTGACAAGACTCTGGGAAAAGGAAGGGGTGAGTGTCCCTGATCCTTTGGGGACCACATGGAGCTCAAGGGCAGCTCAGGAGGTCAGTGATCCCAAACATGCCCACAAAACAAAGGGGTGGGGAAGGATCAGAAACAAAGCAGAAGGATTAATGAAGAAAGTCACCAGGACAGAGCAGCAGGCCAGTGCCCCGGGCTGTTTACACTCTGATCTCTTGCACTGGCAAAACCAACGCTGAAATCAACCCCAGCCCTTGAAGTCATCCAAAGCTTGCCTGGGTAAGGAGTGAGCCAAGAGGCTTTGTATGAATAAATCCCCCAGGCATGGTGAACTATTAGAGGAAGAGAGTTAATCTGGAGGAGGCTGGTGGGGGGGTGGGCAAGGGGTGCAGATGCGACTGGAATTTGGAATGTCCTAATTATCCCAGCGAGTTGTGTTGACTTGATTAAGCCAAAGCCCAGCTGCTTCCAAGGTTTTGGGTGAGTGGGAGGGTTTCCAAAAACTAGGAAGGAAGGTGGGGCCAGGACAGGGTGAAACTCCTGCCTCGCACTGCCGATGCGGAGTCAGTGTGAACGGGTGAGCACAGAGGTGTTTTTGCCTCTCTTCTGTCTGCACACTGAGTATACTTTTCAAAGCAGAAACGGCACTTCAAATGACCAGACCCATCACCCAAAGAATGGTGAGCATCCCCAAAAAGGGAGGAACTGGGGGAAACAGTGCCAGCACAACATTCAGCGGTTGGGCTCCCTCTGTCCAGCATAAAGTCCAACTGCGGAGAAGGGGAAAAAATGATTCTGTCAATCCAGGCTGAGTCCACTGAGGCTGCCAGCAGAAACTAGAGACCAGGACACTGGTCATGCATTGGGTTTATCACAAGGCTTAGCTACAGGTCCCCACCTCTTTGCATCGCTCACGCTGGCACTGGATTGAAACTGGGGCTGCTGCACTCCTCACACCCATGCAGGAGAAAGCAAGAGGGTGCGGATCAGACTGCAGCAGGCAAGGGGGATTTAGATTAGGCACGCCAGAGAGTTTTCTAACCGGGAAGATAAGTGAATTTGCTAGGGATGTTCTGGGATCACCATCATCAGAGGGTTCTTGTCCCTCTTTTTCTGGGAACAGATTAAACAGATATCTGTCAGAGATGGATTAGGTAGAGCTGATCCTGCCTTGGGGCAGCAGCAGAACCAATGTAACCTCAGATGGTCCTCCCAGCCCTTTTTTCCATGACTCTATCTGTCACAGGAACAAGACAGATACTGGCACCATTTGCGAGTGGGTGATGTGGCATTATGCCAATACCCGGTCCATAAGGAGGATAAAAGATCTGCCTCTACAAGTGATCCCTGCAGGAAAGAGGCAGGTCTCCTCCGACTCAGGCCAGAATTTCAAATAAGGACTCATTTATTACAAAAAGGCCTTGGGAGCTTGTGATGGCAAAGTCACTGAGACCATGGCAACTTGTGGCCTGACAACTATCACTAGAGCTAAAAACTGAGAGATGTCAAGAGTGGGAACCACTTTCCCCACAAGGAATCAAACTCAAATCTCAGTTTGCTCTGCTCTGGAAAGTTCTAGGTTTAAATGCAGTGTATTTCAGAGCACTTCTAAGAGATTTTTCAGTTTGACATTGATACTAACTAAAATGCAGGGCTGGGATCTCCTTCTCTGTCACTGTGGCAACAAGTTTTACAGATGCACTGTATGGAGAAGGCGGCCTTAAATCCAGAGCCACATGGATGGATGGAAAAAGGGGATGTGGCTCCCACCTCCATGGATCAAACCTCTGGATTCTCCTCCACATCCTGACAGTTTCACGTGCTGCTAAGTCTATGCACCTGAGCTGGGCTCCAGCATTAGCGTCCTGCAGGTGCAAGGCGATGCCTATTTCCACACAGTATCTTGGGGTTCTTTCAAGAACAGTCTACATATGACCTGATGGCATCAAATCCCAAGGAAATAACATCAAATAAATTAGATCACCAGATAAGATTTCACAACTGACGAGAAGAAAAAAAAAAAAAAAAAGCAACTTTTGACCCCACTATGTAATTTGCCCAGAACTTTAGCTTGTTACTTCAGACATTGTAGGCCTTGAGCCTACAACCGCTCTGTGGGCCTATATATACCTGTATCTTCATGGCAAACAAAACTGCTGTGGAGAAGCCCATCTACCTACTACAATATCACACCTGCACAGTTTCAGCCAGGTTCCTTTCTAGAAAAGTCCAAGTTTCCTTATCCCAAGGGCAGAAGAGAAAAATAAAAATGGTTGGGTTATTCGTGTAAAAGACAAACACCATCAACTTGAGCCACAGGCTTCCTATAGGCAGCAGCATGGATGCACAAGTCAAGGCCATAGAGAAAACTAACCATGAGCCCATCTCCCGAATACTGAGTGGACTTAACCAATGTCTCAGATTTCTTTTTTCTCTCAGAAATACAAACCACCAATAAACTCCTCTAGTGTTAAAGTAGCACACATGGTGCCAAGCCCCCAAGCAGAGGACATGGCTCTTGTTACTTTGAGGAGCAGGGATAGAAGCAAGAGGAGAAACGCTACATATTTCTGTGAACGGAGCAGCACCCAACTGCATCGTTTCTCATCTCAGAATCTTGGCTCTGTCACAAAATGGGATGAACCTGAAGTCATAAATTATTATTCAGATTTGGGTTAGCTTTGGGTTTTTGTTTTTATAAGGCAGGGATTACAAATTCATTGAGATAAACACCTTTCCTTATTTTTTTTTTTTTTCTTTTTAAAGAATGCCTCCAGGGATAGGAGAGCTCTAGCGTAAAATAAAGATACAATCTATTACAACACAGAAGCCATCTGTCACTGAGATAAGCTCACAGACTATTTATTACCCAGCTACAGCAACCAAAAAATTAGTCAGAGATTCAACCATCTAATATAATCTTTCATTAAAAAAAAAGTGGTTCATGAGCTTCCCAAGAATGATAAGAAATGTGTTGAAACCTGAAAAAAAAAAAAAAAAAAAAAAAAAGGGAGCATTTTTTTGTTGTTGTTGCCTCTTCTGCAAAACAAGGCAGAGCTGGTTTGGTCTGCAGCAAAACTGGGTGACTGAGTTTTGAAAGCACTTCACACAATCACTTGGTAGTTCTAAGTCCTCCCTGCAAAGCATCTAAATCTAAAAACAGCAGTATCATTTTCATGGCTACTGGTTTAGCCCTCAGCAGTTTAAAAACAAGAGGCAGAATATACCACAAGACCAGTGTTCATGACAATGCTTAAAAAAAAATACTTCATCAGCTTTTTGAAAACACTGGAGAAATGGCTGTTGGCAAGTTCTTAGGCCAAAAATCTGTATTTCCACCTGACTCTCAAATTCGGCCTTGCTATGTCTCCAAAATAGCAACCACCACTCCTAGCTGCTCTCCTACACCAGTGGAGAGTGGAGTTGGCTGTTACGAGCACAACAGCCATGAGGAACTAGATGGGAGCATTGACTGCAAGTGAAACAGTTTGGACTCCAGCTGCTGCCAGCTGCTGGTTCTTGTGCACAGTACAGATGGCATGGAAGAGCCAATGACCTTCCAACGTGCATGTCTGAGGGCCACCCTTCAGCCAGGAGGCATTGTGCACCTCCAGTCTAAACTCCTCTTGGGTCAGGGTGCACGTGCCTCTAAGCGCAGACATATGGCACTTAGAGACAATGGCAAAATCTTATTTGGCCTTGGTGGACTTAGAGGAGCCAGAACCAGGCTGAAGTCCATGAAGAAACTTTGGATTCACCCTGACAAAGCTATGTGTCAGGGCACACATTGCATCATTGCCACAACACACCAGGCAAGGATGGCCTCACTTCTGCAGCTGAAGACAGGTACCAGGCACCAGCAGGATGTCAGCAGGACATCATTCAGGTACTGGAGTTTACCATGGAGCTCACTGCGGAGTGTGATCTCCTGCTCCTTCTTCTGCCCTGACCAAATCTCCTTGGCTGCCTGCATGCATTTTAGTGCAAAAAAAAAGGGGGAAAGACAGGCTGAGAGGTCATCAGCACATCACTACTCAGTCAACACTCCAAGGCACCGAACAAGGCTAAAGAGTCTCCTGGGAACGCAACCCAACCTCAGCTTCAAAGATGCAGGAGACAGAAGGCCTCCTTATTGCCATCCAGAAGCAGGTGGGCAAGGAACAAGGCGGCATCCAGCACGTATTAGCTGGTAATAGATGGTCTCTCCTCCTTCCCTATCTGTATCTCCCACTGCAGTTAACCTTAGGGACAGCTGCAGATGGCCCAGTGCAAGGTCACGGCCCAGCCCAAAGACACCAGCAGAGCTACGTGACTGCCCTTGTATCTTAGCACATGTCCTGCTTCAGTATTCCAGGCTCTGAAGAGCTAGCTCAGCCCCTGGAGGCATTCACAGCACCCTTCCCACCCAATTGCGCTTTCCTGGAACTCCAGGAGAGTCCAGTGTGATTCCCATGGTCAAGATCTAGGGGTTGGAGAGGGCAGTGCTGGAAGGCCATGGACTTGAGACACCAGTGCACATGTCTGGCATTTAGGAGTTCAAGCTGTCTCTCTGCTGGGCTGCCACATGCACTGCATTATTCTTTTTATTCTTTTTTTTTTTTTTAATTTATTGTTTTTGTTAATCTTTCTGCTTCCAAATCCCCTTCCCCCTCTTCTGCTAGATCAAAAGAACAATGCAGGTCTGCAGTGCCAGGAGCCCCGTGGATGTTTACACAGTGCTTTGAGCTCCCCCAGGTAAAAGGTGTTAAGTGCAAAGCACTGTCATTGCAATGACATGGCTGCAAGCGAGTCTGTCAAACCTCCGCCCCCGAGCTCATTAAGGAACAGGAATAGGGAGCCGCATTCCTGCCTGCTCGCCACTGCTGCTCCAGTTTACGGAAGGAAAAAGTAAAAGTTTAATTGCTTTGTTTATCTCAAATGTCACCTGCAGCTGGTTCCTCCCCTGCCTGCACTCCTGCTTCTTCTTCACAGATGAAGCAGGACCCGCCTTTGCCAGCTGACGCCAGAGGAACAGTAAATAAAGCTTCCAAAATAGGCAGATTCAGGACTGACAGCTTGGATTCGCCTTTCCTTTCTGCTCCTGTGCAAGTTGGTGGAACAGACTGAGCGTGACAGAGCCCTGGCACAGGCTGCCCAGGGAGGTTGTGGAGTCTCCTTCTCTGGAGATCTTCCCAACCCGCTTGGACGCAGTCCTGAGCCACCTGCTGTAGGTGACCCTGTGTGTGCAGGGGGGTTGGACTAGATGATCTCTAGAGGTCCCTTCCAACCTTAAGCATTCCATGATTCTATGATTTCCCAGGAGGATGGGCTGAGGGAGCTTGTCTAGTCCTTTCCCAAATACACTTCCACACTAGCACCTTGGGTACCTACTGCCTCAGCAGTAGACCTCTGCCATTAGAGATACCGTCCCTACACAGCTCCCCTCAGCCCGGGGCAGTCACAACTGCCTCCAGCCCTCAGCATTGCTCAGATTCATGCTTCAAAGCAGAGAATTCAGGTCTCAAATTCTTCCGTTGGCCAGAGCAGCAGTGCAATGCAGAGCAAAAATAATGTAGCAAGTGCTGGTGCATCACTTTGCTAACTGTGGGCAAACTTTCCTGCACACTCCGTTCTCGGGCACCATGCCATACAGCAGCAGTATGCAGAGAGCCTCAGGTGACCCTCTACACCCTTCGCTTTGTAGCAGCAAATGAAACTGGGATCTTTTTGACCCATTTCCTCCAGTACTATAGATCAGCACAACTCTAGCCTGTGGAGTCCTGGCAGTTTTCTCTAACTGAGGATCTGTCCCTCATGTCCTCTTTTCTTTCCTCTCACTAATAGAATAAGAACCAGATTTTTGTTCTACTCATTAGCCCTCTGCCACTGTGGCAGCAAGACAGAGAGGTGCAGTATGGACATCACGAACTGCAAATCATCAATAATGAAAAAAAAAATGTTTTAAAGACACTTCTCAGGGGGAAGAGCAGCTTTGTGACAAGGGATATATTATCCCCAGCTATAAAATCTGCAGTGTCCCCACAAAGTGGAATTTTGCACAAGCAAGGAACTTTGTCCCACTGTCTCCTAATTGACCCTTAGCAAACCTCAAAATTTGCTTGCACTTGCTTACAGGAGGTTGGCTACACCTAGCTCATTCACTGTGACTTGCAAATCTGATGTTGTTTGATCTTTCTCTACCAATGCATAAAAGATTTATGGCAGGGTGTAGCCATCTGGATGTCTTAATTCTTTTCCTTTGTTGAAAGGCAACCATAAAACCTACCCATCTCTTGTCTTTTTTTTCAACACAAATGCTAGTAGAAAAAAAAAATGAATGAGGAAAATAGGCATAGCACAACTGATGTGCTCTCTGCTGAGGCAAAAACAGAATCAGGCCTTTTTTTTTCTTTTTTTTTTTTTTTTAATTTATTATACTCTCCCTGAAGCTTCCTCTGAAATCAGTCAGCTGAGCTAGTTACATCGCCTTAAGGAAGAAAAATGCTGTCATCACTAGTCCTAAAGTCCAAGAGCAACTCCACAAATAGATTTGACTACTCTGGGACTCCTTCTAAAGATCTTCTAAAGATCCTGGTATTAAAAGGTGACTGGGGGGGAGAGGAGGAAAGAGAAAGAGAGATTGCAGTCAGCACAACAGGAGAAGAAACTGCGTCCCATCTGCTTAGAAAAGCACAAAATTGGGAGCTTGAGGACAAGCCCCGGTCTCAATAACAGAGCTGCTCAAGACAACAACAGAACAGAAGGGCCAAGTTGACCCTTTGATGTGGACCACTCATTTCTTTTGTGGGAGTAGAGCATCACTATCCCACACAGTTGTATTATCCGCTTTCAAAGTGGTACCACAGCTAAATACACCCTGTGCAGATATTTTGTTTATGCAGTGACGCTCTGACCCCCACTCCATGGGGCACTGAAGCTGTGGAAGGATCTCTTGCAGCAAACTTCCAGGCTGAGAAGAGCTGCTCTAGAAGAAAGCTTCCCTAGCTGCTTCCTATTGCCTGGAACCCTCTAGGCCACGCAAACATGAGCTGAAGGCACAAACAGGAGCTGAAGTCACAAACATGTGTTGTAGCAGGCAAATGCGTACCTCTGTCACCTGACTTAGCACAGAAGCTTTCATGAACCACAAACAACACTTCAGAAATTTAGTAACATCATTCTTTAAACCATGACAATATGAAAAGATGCCAGGGTATGGAAGAGGAAGGGTTGTCAGGAAACCATCAAATAAAGAAAAAGATGGAATTAAACATCGTCTAGTAAAAGCATCATCTTGAGTCTCTCACCTTGCCTTCTGCTTTCCGAGGTCAGCTGTTGCATCAGCTTTTTCTCTCACATCTCCTAATTCTTTCTATCTAATGCATCTGAGGGTGGGTCTCATCCTCACTCCACCAGCCTAATATCTGACATGTTCATGGACTCAGCATTTCCTCAAGGCAATGAGGTCTGCAGGCGCAAGGTCAGAGGCAGGTTCATACACGATGCCCCACACGTTATGCTAAAAGAGCACACAGGCAGCAAGGCCAAGCTCTCAGAAGTTCAGCAATATTCAAATTAAGCTGCCACTGCCACCTTAATTTCCTGCGTATAAGCTTTTTTTTTTCAGCTATGCTCTAGCCTTTAATTACCTGGGAGTGTCTAGTCTCCCAAACCCTATAAGACCCTCCCAGACTGCATCCCATGTCTGGAGGAGATAACTTAGAAGCCCCGCTAGAACTAACACAAGATTGCCCAGCCGTTGTCTTGAGTTGTGTCGTGACGGATAGGAGCCCATGAAGTTTCCAGCCCCATGAACAGCAAGGTCACCCGCAGGCTGGTATCCAGCCTGTGGCAGTGCCAGATCGGAATCGTTCCAGCCCAGGTTGTGCAAATGCTTGGAGCAAGGAGGGCTTCACGTCAGTAGTATCGTGCTCAGGTGTGTGATGAGCCAGCAGAAGCACAGTGCAGGACACACACCAAGATATCCTCAGGCCATGACTATCCCTGTGCAGAACCCATCTGGCCTTTTCTAGAGCCTCCTCCCTGTTTTCAAGTTCAGAATAGCTATTTTTTTTCTGCCTTCCAAGAGCATTAACAAAGCCCTGGTGGGCCCAGTTTTGCAGCAAAGCTCCAGTTTGGAGAGCTGTATTTTCCGTTTCAGCCAAGCAATGCATCCAGGAGGAAAAAGCAGACTCTCTTAGAGCCGCTGCCTCATCTGAGATAAAAAAGCATATGGGACAGGAGCACTAAAGATAAATATTGGTCATATGGGGGCACTACAGCTAATACCCACCTGAGAAACTCTAGTCATTTCTCTCTTTCCACGGCAGCTTTTCACTCTCTTTCCTGCTCCCATTCCATGTGGTTTTCCAGCTCTTTTGTAAAAGCAGCAGTAGGGATCCCCCTTTGCTTTTTAAGTTGAGATTAGTTCCTAGGCCTCAACTCCAGGACACAGTTTTTGATTTTTGGGCCCTGATCTTAATTCTCTCTGTTGAAAGTTGGGAGGAGAGAATTTTGTCCACACTGAGACATCTGAGACAGAAATGAGTCAGACCCACAGGTAATTTAAATTCAAAAGACACACAGAAAGGCAATGAACAATGAAAAAACACCAAATTTAAATTTTTTTTTTAAAAAAAAAAAAAAAAAAAAAAAAAAAAAGCCGAATGTCTGTGCTGTGTGATACCACAGGTCTGCAGACCCTTCCAAACTAGTCTCTATTTTATGACAGTCTGTGACCAAGAACTGTTCAATGAGTCTTTCCTACCTATGCTACAAGACCTTTCTACCTTTCCTTCACAAGGGAAGAGCACTATGCATGTGGAGGTAAACACTGTAAATCCCTGGGGTCTTCATGGAATAACATTCTTGATTACCTGTGTTCCCATGCACAGGATCTTGCAAGAGTCACAGGGGAGAAGACCCTGGTGAATCAAGTTTGCAGAGCCAGTGTGATGTCAGACAGCATTTCCTCCACACAGAGTGGAACATACCATTCCTCCAAATATCAAATCCTCCCTGCTTTAACTCAGTATTTCCAGTGAAGTGCCTTTGGATGCAGGAGCAGACGAGAACCCCCCCGTAAGTCCCACCCTTTTTCTCAAGAGAGCATTTAGTATTAGTTAGTCATTTATCATAGCCAGGCAAAGCACAGGGCTTTCTAAGTCATTAACCTGCAGGGGAGTTTTGTCAATGACACACTCCTGATCCAGCTGTAAAAAGGAGAAAGGAAAGATTCCCATCTTACTCAGATAATTCACCTGTTTACGTGATTCAGCGCAGCAGACGGATCAAACCAAGCCTCAGACGTGATATGCAAACCTGCATGCACACGCCGGATCAAGGGCTAGAGCTCTGAGACTCATAAGCCTCTTTTGTTCACAATTAGGCTTCAACAGAAAAGTCAGCATCCTGCAGAATTAAGGTGCTTTTGTGCAAAAGCCTAAATCATAGGTTACAGTATCTCCATACTTGAATGCCTACTGTTCCTCCAGAGTCTTGCCCAACACAGTGGCAGCTCCAGACCCCAGGGAAAGGGCTCCCTTTCATTCCCATGGGATTCCGCTCAGAAGTTTCCACGGGTTGCAACCACAGGGTTTCACATGGCTTTCAGCCAAACTCAGGGATAGTTTCAGCCACACATCAGTAAGTAGGTGAGAAGGGAATCTAGCCAAGCCATAGGGCCTGTTCCTGAGATGTAGCACCACTGAAGTCATCCTCCACCTACCGAAAGGAAAATGAGGCAGAACGCCATATCACTAGCTCAGGTATCATGGAGGGAAGCTCATGACAAAGCATGAAATGAGCCAAGATACCTACACTCCCAGTTTAACCACAGCGGGAACTGACTCTATCTGAAGTAGCTGTTTGGAATTTCGCTCTTATAGACCACCGTGTTTTGGTTGAACGCAGCCTAAGAGTGAAGCCCTAGTGCATTCTCTGGCATCTCTGACCATTCCCAAGTGGCCAGTGAGCTTCCAGGTCCTCTTATCTATAGCTGATGCTAGAAAACAACCTTCTTTGAAACTAAGAAAATATGGTGCAGGTGCCTCCTAAAATCCAACATAGATAAGAGCCTATACAGGTAACTAACTGCTCAGCACCTGTCTGTGGTGGGTCATGTGTAGCCTAGCCTAACTCTGTCACCTCAAGAATTACGCTAACCTCTACACTTCCAGACCAACAGACTACCCACTAAGGTTAGGTCAGATGTCCATCTAGCCTGGTTTCCAGGCTTCATCATTGCCCAGTAGAAGATGCTCCAGGAAGGATCATATGCAAGGAGGCAAGCACAGAACAAGCCTTCTCTTTGTGCTGACTGCCAACATTAACTGCCAGGCTGCCTCTTGGCAATTGACAGATTAAAGATTCCTGATGGAAAGTTTGCAGGCAGATTATTGTGTCTACTAGCTCCAGTGGCCTCCCCATCCACCTGTCCTGCCTCTGCTGACTGCAGGCTTTTCACACCTGCCTCCAATGTGCCTTGCAGTGTTGGACAGTAGACTAAAATAGAATGCAAGTCTGGGCTAGACTGAGAATTTCCATGTCCTAGACAACTAAAGAAGCAGCAGCCAACAATGCTGACATCATGATGTAAAAAGGGGGTTGAAATAGGTAAAAGGAGGAAGAAGAGACATGGCAGAGAAAAAAAAAAGTTTTCCATCTTCTGTTGTGGTACATGATCAGAGAACACAAAAGGAAAGCAGCCCACTAACCATGTCATCTGTTATTCTATATTTTAACCCCTTAAAAGCACCATGGGGATTTTGGCTTCACTGCAGAAGAACAGCATAAATCTAATCAAGCAGCGTAAAATTCGTCCTGGGAGCTCGTTTGGTTTGGAGCTGGTTGTCAAGTCTAACCAAGACTTGACAAACTGATTCTCCATCTAGGCATCTGACAGAACACTTCATAAAACTAGAAAAAAATAGTGAAACAAAATACTTGCTCAGAGGTCACAGCAATCAAGTCAGAATATCTATTTTGTCCTGTTTAGTATAATTCCACTTTCACAAAAATAATAAAAAAAAAAAAAAA
>VZSV01000284.1:576169-610070 GCA_013398735.1 Nothocercus julius
AAAAGAAAAAGAAAAAGAAAAAGAAAAAGAAAAAGAAAAAGAAAAAGAAAAAGAAAAAGAAAAAGAAAAAGAAAAAGAAAAAAGAAAAAGAAAAAGAAAAAGAAAAAGAAAAAGATTTTGCCCTGAATCTACTACATAATATCCACCAAACGCAGGAGAAATCTGGGCAATTTCCACTGCATTGTTGGCTGCATATATAACTTGAGGACCTGGCACCACTTTTTAAAGTATTGTGCTTATGAGATTGCTGAACTAGTTTCTCAGCAATTATTAATACTCCTTGGTTATGCACAGCTACTGCTTTGATGTCCTCAGTTCTCTGCACTCAGCACCAATGTCCTGATCAGGAGGTGTAGCAGAATAATGCTTGGAGGTGGGTTTCTCACTTGAGGTTTTGCAATTATGTTCCTTTTGCAGTTCAAGCTCTTTTGCTTTCTCCACTAAGCCTGATTAATATCTACAGCCATTTTGCTTTATATTGTTCCTGCCCTCACTAAAAGGTGGTTCTTTTTCTGTACATTAATTTAGAAGTGTTTAACATGCAACCTGAAAGATTTTGCTAATCTTCCCTCAGTGCTCCTCCCTCCAAGTGAGCAGAAGGGTGTTGTTAGTGTACATGCACTGTGGAAAAAGTCTAGAGGAACACAGGCATTTGAGCATCAGGTCTGTGCATAAACACTACATCCATTCAGGTGGTCATATAGACACCATCCTAAGTGACCTTTCAACTGTAAGCACAAGCTCCATGGCCTGCCCAAACTAAAGCTTGCTCATGTTAGACCCTTTAGTGCTCGAATTGCTAGTAGATCCCCACCCCCAGCAATGTTATTCTTCATCTGTCAAATCCCCTTTCTCAGAAATATCTGCTATTATAGATTTTTTTCCTCCTTATGTGCCAACTATCTGCACCAATACGGAGGCACTGCTACATATGGATGAGAGAGATGTTTCAAAAGGCCAAGTTTTTTGCTCCTCAGGGAAAGCAAGTCTTCAGTCCTGCTCTTTGCCTAAGACAAGCTGAGAATGCCTCATATATCAGCCCCATGCTTGCAGGTCCCCTATACAACGCTCACAAGATCGCCGTGTTGTGACCATACCCCAGCAAGTGGGTGAAGGTACCACACCGTCCACCGCTGTCCATGGTACTCGCAGCTCACACTCCGGAGAGGAAAAGGTGTTGCCTGGGACTTCACCCAGGGACCATCATCCCCGTGCACCTCTGCTCTTCCTGTGGGCCAGCACTCTCTCCACTTGCTTTCAAAATTCACAGGAAGGGAGAGGATTGATATCACCATTAGTAAATATCCAGAGCCTCAGAATTTCTCAAAGGTAAGTGCTAGGCTCTACGAAGACTAGTATACCTCAGCCTCTCACCAAAATCTGCTCCAGGGACCTTAAAAGACATATATACTTACGAATCAGTCCAGTGTAGGGCATAAGCAAAGTTAAGTCAGCTCTGTTGAACTGGTTGACAAAGTTACCCTTCCCATTAGATGACCATGCATGGACAGTTGAGCCACTCATGAAATGCTCCTGAACCACTGAAGTTAACAGCTAGAATTTTCAAAATTTTAAAAAAAAGAAAGGGTATAGATTTCACTGGTGTCTAATCATCATACTGTAAGATAGCAGGAGCTTGTGAGCGTGCCAGCCATCCATGTGGCAGAGCTTAGACAAGGGCAGCAACTCCAAAAGCCAGGTCCTGTTTATGGTCCCCTGCATTATGAAAGGAATGTAAATTAGGACATCAGTGAGTATCATGCAGTGTCCTATTGTCTGTTTGGTTTCCCTGGCTTCAGAAACAAACAAACAAACTCTTTCTAACACTGACCTCCAGATTAAGAAAGACCATTCCTTATCCAGGATAATGAATGCGCCGTTTAAAATAATCCAAAGAACTAAATAAAGTTTCTGATAGGCATGGATTTCAACCTCCAAACTAGTAGAGAGCTGCAATTTAAAAATGTCTCTTTACAGTGCACCTTCTTGGTGACTCTTGCCAGATGATTTTGTTCTTTGACTAAACTGCCAGTACTCATCTAGAAAAAGAACATGACAAGACGCTATTACTTTCTTTTAAGAAGATAGCATGAAAATATAGCTGCATAAATGTTTCACAAGACATTTTCAGCAAACAAAACAGCAAAAGCTCCATGGCAAAAAAGACACATAGCAGGAGAACATCATGGAAGTGCTGCTAATGATCCATATAAGATAAAAAGGGATGGAGGATTAATAATGTACAGGTAAGAACTGTGCCCTAGTCACAGAGCGAGTCTATGCAGAGCTAGACATTGACCCCAGGATCTTTTGGGTCTCCAAATTCAGTAAATCTGCCCCAAATTGTGCTTTTTTGATGCATGCCACAGCAAGCCCAGTCATCTTCTCTGAACATCCACCAATCAGCTGCAAACTGATCCAGTGATCAGATTCCAACATTTCTAAATCTTTTTAGAGTCTGAAGAGAGCCTGATCATTGATTCCTGCCCATCACGTTTCAAAAACCACATTCACCACTCTCAAATGCCCCTCAGACCAAACCACAGCTCTCCTAAGGCTCACCAAAGAGGCCACCTGACTGTGGAACTTGGGGCTTGCTCATCATATTCCCCAGGGATGATGTGGTGGAAAAGCAAAGGAATTTTTTTCCACTGTCTATTTAGTCATGATTGTTTCTAAGGTTACAGGAAAACAGAAAGCCGCTGAATACCACGCTACCACATCCAGACCAGGACTGGTTTTGACTCATTACAATGGAAGTGCCTTTCTCGAGCTGACGGCCTCACGATAGCGCAATGTGCTCACTTGCTTTTATGAGTGCCCCATTATAATAAATAAATACATGAATAAATAAATAAATAAATAAATAAAACTACCATGCTTCACCTAAACTAAAGCACTTAGATTTAGAGCTGTTTTCCAAGAGTCCTGTCTCTGTTGGCCCTAGGTAAGAATGCCTGCCCATACCTTTCCAAAAGGTTACCAGTCTGAACATGATGCCAAAATAAAATAAATTCAGTTCAGCCCTATTACGTACTCTCCAGTTTGTCACAGTTGCAAACTGGCTCCAAGAAGAGTGGAAAACTCACAAGTGAGCAAAAAAGATGAGATTTTAGAAAACAAAACAAAACAAACAAAACAAACAAAATCCATGTCCCTAGACCACTGTGCCTGAAGAATGCCAAACTTTCATTCTGAAAATGAAAGAGCAGAATTCAGGTAACATCTGATCATAACATCTACAATCATCTACAAGATCATAACATCTACAATCCCCACTCACTGAGCAAGACAGAGCTGTGTTATGTTCTGCACAAAGAAAGCAGATATTTCAGAAGCTAATTTTTTACAATTAAGTTTTTAGCACAAAATTCACTGCAGAATATCAAACAATATTCTTTCAAATTCTGCAAGTCATAATCATAAGTCAGAAATTTGGAGGAAAATAACCTTCCATGACAGTATTTGCTGAACCTTTCTCTAGCTACAGAAAGCTCAGGTTCCTTGACTATAACACACCTGACTTAAAATTGGACATCATCACTCCTCATGAAATCTCTTCAAAGAAGTGAGTAGGAAGGGGGACATGGAGGAAGATTTAAAAAATCTCATTTCAGATTTGGGAAAGATGTAAATAAAAAACATGTGGACAATTCTGTGCTTGGAATTAAAAAAATAATAAAAAAAAAGGGAACTTTCAGCGGTCTTCCTGTTTTGCTTATATTATTTTTGCTTTTTTTAATTGACAGATGAACCAGACCAGCCTTGTGACATTCGATTGTCCATACAAACACACAGACCTCTGGACAGCACTCAACAATGTGCTGGTCCTGAGCATTCCCAGGTGAATTAGAATGAGTGGCAGTGAAGCCGTGGAAGAGCAGGAGGAAACATCACCAGAACCAGCTAAGTCCAAAAGTAGTTGCCTAAACCAAGAACTCAGTGATCTAAAACATGACTGTAATAGTGGATTCTGCTATCTGCTACATCAGTAAGAGAAGTCTCTACAGTATTTCCATTGACTTCTGGTGCTCACTGATCCATCCAATGACTGGTGATGCTCACTGATCCAAATGTGATCAAGAGATGGCCCAGTTTGGACTTCTGTTCCAACGCCACCTAATCAAATCCTGCAAAGGGAAATCATTTCTCCAACAGTGAGAGCCAACAGTATCTGCTGTACCTTAGGTCTCCTGTATCCCACCTCTGCCATTGAGAATTAATCTGCAGAGACCAATCCAAGTTAGGGAGGTGAATTTGTTTCAGCTTAATCAAACCAGTACAAAAGGCTACAGGAACCCTCCACTTTAAAGTCACTAAAAGCCAGTCTAAACTGATACAAATTGACTGAAGTGAAAAAGAAAAAACACTCTTAAAATGAGGTAAGTGTCCACAGTGAGTTTTCCACCTGTTTTACTAAATTGGCACATGTTTCTCACATAGACAAGGCCTTATTTGCTTGACCCTGGGCAAATCCCACAACCTCTTTCTGCTTTATGTTTCCCACTTTGTAAAATGAGGGTAACGTTTTACCCGCTTTTGTGAAGTGCTCAGAGATTTATGGAGGAGGAGGGCTACGTTAAACTGAATAACTAAGAATTATTTTACCTTGACATAACAAAAAAGGAAAAAAAAAAATAAAAAAAAAATAAAATAAAAGGTGCTCCAATCCAATTCTCCACTGTTTTACTGGCATCTTGTGATTGAGCAGAAGCAAGAGTTTAGGGAACAATAAAAACAAAGTTAAAGCGTTCTCAGCTCATTACACGTTTTCTCAATGTCTTTTCAGACGCAATTAAACCAAAGAACCCTGAAATTAACTGGTTTCCAGCCTGAGTAACACTGGAAACATTTATTTCCTACCCTACATGTCTAATTAGTGCCGTTTAGTCAAAAGGGAGCAAAACTCCAATTTGTAAGTGAAACTAGACATATATTAAAAACACACTCTGTAATAATGCCCCAGTGCTTCTGTAATGCTTCATGCCTTCAAAGGGCTGAACAAGTATGATCTCATTAATTCTCACAGGTAGGTAATTTGGTGTTATTAGCCTTGTTTTACAGCCAGATCTTAGAGAGGTGGAAGTGATTTGCCCACAGGCACTGACTCCATGCTTGAGCCTGAACTAGAACTTGGGAGACGGACATCGTAACCACAGCTGGGGACCCTCCATATCTCAAGAGGGGAGCTCAGCATCTTACATGATTGGGTGACAGTTCTTGCGAGATTTAGGGGTCTGCTATAAAAAACATTAAAAAGACAGAGGAAAAGCTGAGGAAACTGGGAGCAGCAAGCTCAGGGGCAGCTGGACAAAGGCTTTCCTCTTGCTCTTCATCCATAACAGAAGCAATATCAAAGCATTCCTGTTTATGGCCCCATGCATCCAACTAGTGCTGCAAAGGTCTCAAAGGGAAACATTGCTTTAGACCGTGTTGTTTTCCAAGGGGCCTCACTGAAGGGTTGCATTGGAGACTGCAAAAGTTTAAAACAAGATAAAGGAACAAGAAAAAGAATCAGTCTCGCACATGCCCAAATCCAGCATGCTTTAGTCACCAAAGTCCAAGATTTTATTTTCACACCCTTTCTCAGCTACCATGTCACCGTGGGGCAACAACCTACGTTCTTACAGTGGGGCTCCCCGCCCGGGAGCACGGCATCAGAACATGCTTGGGAGTTTCTCAGTCTGAGTAGGCTTTGCCTGGCCAAAGCATCATTCCTCCCTTGTGTCGCCTCCGAGTCCTGGCCCGTAGGCGTTTTCACTGCAGACCTACCAAGCCACATGCCATGTCGCATCAGCAGCTGCCCATAATAGGCAGAAGTAGGAGGCAAAACTCTTGGACTCCCCTCCCAAATAACAGCTGAAAGGTTAGAAAGTGCATTCTGGGTCTGGGAAACCACAGCCCAGCTCCTTCTAATGTAGGAGGCAGAAATCCTCCAAATCCAACCTGCCAGGCACCTGGAGAGGGGCTCACACTCCCTTTCCAAGGAAGCTTCTCGGCAGAAAAAAACTCAAAACCTGAAGCTCCAGAGGACAAGAGCGAGCATGACTCTGCAGCCCTGAGCTTGGGGCACTCCCCTGGGAGTGGGGAGACCTGAATTCCAGTTACCAGCACCATGGGTTGTTTAACTTTCAAATATATGAAAGTCCTCAGAGCAGGAACCGGAGCTCTGGACTCCACACTCCCAGGTGAATTTCCCCAAGCACTAGCACAGACAGTCATGCCTCTTCTTTCTTGATCACCCAACGGATCTGATGTTTCCCTGCTTCAAAGTGGAACAGCTTTTCCCAAAAAGGGGGATGGGAGGAGAAGAGGCACTTCCACTGCCCTGCATAGCCTTGGGGCAGGTGATAGGAGAAAGTGGCAGGAGGTATGGCTTGGACTCTTTTGATAGAAACAGGAATTGAACCCATGTCTCCCCTACCATGAAAGTGGGTTTGGGCTGGTGAGACAAGGAACAAGGAGGGAGAACCCTATCTCCCTTGCAGAGATGCCAGCACATATACATTTTTGGATAAAAGGGGTTTACGTAGTGTAAGTGCACGTGCATTTTAGCCCAGGGACATGACTCCCCAAGACCTGTGTTGTCACACTGAGCATGTGGTACTTGTATAGGTTTTTGGAGCCACATGATGATTCTGAAACCAGGGAAGAAAACAAAACCATGTCATAGCAACATAAAAATTAGGATGTGACTTTACGCTTCTACAGGAGCTTGTAAAGCCACCTAGAGCCCAGCCCAAACTATGCAGGTCTTCAATCATAGCTCTTCTATGTCCTTGCCAGAGGCACAGTGGACACTGATGGAGACTGGTTGCATTTTTCTAACTGTGAAAGCCCCAGAGGAGTGAAGAGGGGCCATTGCACCGTCCCAGACCCAGTGCACCTGCCTTGACCTCCAGCACACCTTGCTGCCGCTCCCACCACAGCCGCATTTCAGCAGCTGTGTCAGCCAGCAGGAGCTGCTTAAAATTCATTTCAAGGAAAACAGTCTCCTCCAGGTGTCCACGGACCTCGCAGCTTTCAAGATGGGTTGATTATTTTGGGAACCGGGGCCTGTTTGAACACTGCAGTGCTCAGAAAAGTTCTCAAAGTGTGGGGATGGAAATGCATGCACACTCTCACACACACCTCACGCCCACGCATGCTCACTTCCAAATATTCCTTTCTCACACCCACAGACGAGCCGTCTCTCACAGGGACACTATCACAGCATCGGCAGCTCTGGTTCCCAGGTCCTTCTCCCTCGAGCACACAAGCACAAACTTCGGCCCCACCGAGTGTCCACTTGATTCCCCCCTTTCACCAGGATCATCACCCAGAAACCACAGAAGCAGTGGCCAGAAAGACACCAGAAAAGAATCTAGAAGAATTTAATGAATAGCAAAATCAAGGTCCACCCAAACAGGCCAGACCAACCCAGCAAGTTGGATAGCTGCACCATGAATGAAGCTTAGAAGGATGTTTGCCCTCAGTACAACCACATGGGGAAAGGTGTGGGGACAGTTCTGAGCTCATAGCTACCTTTCCTACATGGATGACAGGCTTGTCACAATGTCACTGTTAGACCAAGGGAGAGGCAGGAGACAGAAGCAAAGCAGAGGTTGCAGCAGATGTCAAGGATGTAGGAAATGGGGGTTCAGTTTCCTTTTGCTTGGGGAGGAACACCATATGCCACTTCACATTTTGCAGTCTCCCAGCCTAGTGGTAGACTTAGCCTTACAGTCCTTTCAAGCCATTCTTGGAGTACAAGCAGGTACGAGGTGTCATCACGTCTCTCTCACAGCCCCTAGCCACACATTTCTTCTCCGCTTCAGAGCCAGCGCAAGAGTTCATAAAACCACAGGCAAACAAGATCGGGGAGCTGTTCCAGCGGGACAAGGATAAGGACACGACAGGTTTTCAGTCCGTTTGGTTCCTTGGTCAGGCTCTCCTCACAGTCACACACATAATTCTGCCAGAACAAGGCTGAGGGAAGAGAAAATTCACAACCAATACAATTCACAACCAATACAATTCACAACCAATACAATTTCGCTCATTATCCCTCCTTTAAGCATCTTCCGGTGAAATAGAAATGAGTTAGAGACTTACCAAAGCAGAGGGTATGTACAAGAGAAAAAACAGAGATGAGGTTTGTAATCCGGAAACGAAGAGACCTGGACTCCAGGAGTTATTTAATTTAAAATACTTGCATAGTCCGAGGAGTAAGAGCTGGTACTAGGGAAGTTCCCTGTTTATGACTATGGCTCATGCCGACCGTCTGAGCCAATGACCTTTCCACCACGTTCCATTTCCACCCCGAGTTGCCTTAGAAATGTGCTTGTTCCTGTTCTTGTGGACACGTTCATTCCCAAAATACCAGGGCACTGCAGTTCAAATCTTCCAGACTAGCGGGGAGGGAACCGGAGTTTGAAAACAAGCCCAAGTACTCCAGCTTACTCCAATGGAGTTTGCAAAACGCTGCAGCACTGCCAAATGTGCATTTTCCCCCACTCTCTGCCACTGCATACCACAGATGCTGGGCTATATTGTTCAGCACAGGATGAGTGCGGTCTCTCAGTCTCTTTTATTAGCAGCCCGCTTCCCAGATCCTAGGGCAGCCTTCCCTAATAGGTCTTGATTAACCTTTTCGTGGGTGTCTCTATCTCACAAACAGAGCCACTAAGTCTATGTCTTCCAGTAGTGCCGCTTCGTCAAAAAAAATCCCTCCATTCCATTTTTGTGATGTTCTGCTTTTAACCATGCGGTTTGCCAGCCGCCCCTCCCCTTCCTCACTAATTGATTTCTCAGGAGCCACAGATGTAGCTTGGCACGTCGGATCCCCCCCCAGCATGTGAGCCACAAAATCACCTCCCCTCTCTCCTTCCCTCCCTCCCTCTTCCCAAGCCATGCTCAGGGAGGGGAAATGCCTTCCTGCTTATAAACCTCCTGCCCCAGCTGTACTCCATGTGGGGAAATAAAATGCACGTTAGATAAGAGATTCAAGAGGCAAGGGCCATGCCCAGAGAAAACAGACTATTGCCAAAATGCCTGAAAGCCCAACAGCCTTGCTTCCTCTTCCCCCATTCCAGCAAAGGCAATGTGGATGGATACCAGAAACCCAGGGTAAGAAGGCTCCTAAGCCTCCCAGGTACTTTGGGGGATACTAGAAGTCTCTAAGGGCACATCTGCCCCATGCCATGACACCAAAGGCAGCTTTGGAGGAGTCAGGGCAGGAGGAAGGAGAGGCAAATTTATGCTGCTTTTCAGGCACATTTGGCAGACCACACAAATTGGTGCAGCTGCTACTGATGTCCAACGCTGCTGGTTAAGTGATCACTCCGGTCACAGTCTCTGGACAGCCCCTTGAGGTCCCCTTCTAGATATCCACCGGGAATGTCTAAACTGTCAATAGCTTAGCAACCCAGTTTGCCCCTAGATCGTGTTTCCCTGGTCATCCCTGCTTATTCCTATTTCATTTCTATGGGATTAACCAGTTTCTTCTTCAAATGAAATCCAAGCACAGCTGTAAAATTGCCTTGTTCCAGGTTTTGCATAGATGTATATAGATGAATGTCTCTCAGGTTTGGTGCTCTCCATGCTCCTCTAACCCTCTCAAACACCTCCCTACACTCTCACAACACACCTCACAATATATTATAAAAATCACCTCTGCAGGGGCCTACAACACAACCCTCATGTATTTCAGGCACATCAAATTCATAATAATAATAATCATTATTATTAGAGGGAGCCATGCAAGGCCCAGAGGAAACTTGAGCCAAGTGGTAGGCAGCACTGGCTAGGACTGCTGCGGTGGCAAGACAAAGTCACCATGAAGCATTCCCACAAGTCTTATCTGCAGCAAATCCTGAAGGAGGTCCCAGTTCTGGGGAGGAATAAATAAGTATATATATATTAGTCAGAGATGGGCAAGTTTCCAGTTCTCTGCATGAGCACACAGTTCCTACTGCTTCCCACTGTTACAGTCACTTAACCTCTTTCCATTTCATGTTCCCAAAATTGTCCCTCCTCATGCTCCCATGGCCCCGGAAATGCACCTCCAAACTCTCTTGGACCGAGTAGCTGAGCAAGGTTCCCCTTTATCGTCTTCTAAGGAGAAGACATGTGAGCACAAAACAGCCTCATCTTCCCTTATCAGACAAGAAATGCTGGCTACCTAATGTATTTATTTACATCTTTGGTTTGCTGGCAGAAGCCAGAAAGAAACAAAACCAAAAACTTATGCATTGTCTCATGCCAGTCAAAACCTCTTTTTTAAGGTAGGGGGAGAAAAAAATAATTAATGCTTTTTCATGATTTAGATTGGGGTAAGTTTTCTATGCAAGAACGTCATTTGGAAATAAACATATAAAACCTGATTTCATCAGGTCACACAGCAAGCTTGTCTCAGCATCAAGATGCTGTTTTGTCAGTTGGGGGGGAATATAGGCTGTTTCTGAAGACCCTGCTAAAAACCATCATCTATTTCCTGCTTGGCAATGGTAAGTTGGGTCATGGAGGTTTCACATCTCAAGTGTTAGGTTGCATACTGTGAAATTCGCCATTCTGGGAACCATGTATGAACCATGTGGACCTCAGCTGGTCCATCCAGCGATGGAGTATCAGAGTGAGAGCTAGCTCTCATTAAGACACTAACCAGAAAGACAACAGAAGATCAGGAGAGGCTGTTTTCATCATAGCCATATTCCTCCAAACGATGGATAAAATTAGTTTTACATCTGAGAAGCTACATGGGAAAAAATAAAATAAGTCTTGTTTCAGTGACCTAGGATTGCACTGAGTAGGAAAAGCCACAGCTATTTGATTGAGTCTGTTTGGCTGCTTGGTTAACGAGCCAGTAGACACAACAGAGAGATACTCTTATCTTTTAACCAAAAAAACAGTGACTCTGAGCCTTCAGAGCCTCCCACCAGCCACATTAGCTCCAGCAGAAACAAGACAGCTTCTCAGAGTAGACAGACCCAGCTCCAAAAAGGCATTTTGGCATTTGATTCTTGCTGACTGCTATGGGTGTTGAGCACCTAAAAACCTTTTCAAATCCAAGCCAAAGGCAACAGTTGTTGCTGTGGGAGCAGGATAGAGGAAGTTGTGTCTGCATGGTGCAAATGAACAAGACTAGCTTTATGAAGAGAAACGGGGAACTATATCATAGGCATTTTTCAGAGGCCAGGTCTGATAGTCAATGCCTTTTAGTGGGAGCCCGGAGGCTAAGGTCTAACCTCAGCTCTGCTCTGTGATCTTCAACACGTCCTTTTACTTTCCTAATGGAAAGGACAGGTGTTTGCACTGAGACAAGTCCAGTCCTCCCAAGAAGTATAGAAAGATCCAAGGGCAGCATGACCTTTGAGCGCTCACTTAACATAGACAATGAAAGTGAAAGACCAGTGTGGCCTGGCTGAGCTGCAAGACAAAACACAACAGTCATTTCTCAGTTCACTCTAAGGACATTCAAAGATCCATCAAACTCATGAAAGAACAACAGTCTCCTCTGGACACCGCGCCTCTGGACGGAGTAAGTGGTACAAGAGCTAAGGTGAGAATTTATCGTCCCTCTTCACAACTTGGTGTTCTAAGGTAATATTTTGCCTTTCCAATGCTCATTTTTGGCCTTAGACAATGGGACTTCTGAGGAAAGGGTGCCATGGCCACAAAGCACCCATCCCAGAGCTTGAATTCACCATTTCTACCCCAGCAAAGTTCTACTGAGAACAGTGAAATTCTCCAATTTGGGGAATTTCTGGAAAGGATCTCCTCCCACTGACAAGCAGCACATTTCCCTTACAGTAAGTGAAAATGAAGGAGGTCCCAGTTTTCATTCCATGAGCCATCTAACCAGCAATAAATTGCTGCAGGCCACAGAAGTCTACCAATGGCTTTGCGTTTGCCTATGCTCAGGTAAACCCGAAGCAACTCCATCTGTGCCACTGCTGAGGAATGGCAATAGTGACTGCTGTTTCTCTTATGGTAGTACATATCTTAAATCTGAGATTTGTAATGGTATGAAAATTACATACAGAATAGGAAAGTTAGAGCCTAATTGTTTCAATTCTGAATACCAGTATTCTTTCCTTAATCTTAACTATCTGAGACACAGGAAAAATATCCAATAACTGTGTTTGGTCTGCCTGTTTTATCTGCAAAAAAAATTAAGAGCCGTGTACCTTTTTCATGAAAAATATGTGACATCCCATTGAAAATAGACAAGACACTTCACGGACCATAACTGCACCTCAGAATTAGAGCTCTAAACTAGAAGAATTTTGAAAATAAAAGTGCTGGTGTATTTTTGTTGGTGCCCTAGGACCAGAGGTTCATCTCAGAGCAGTATCTGGTCAGAATGGATGCTACTGAAGGATAGGATCCTTCCTTTCTCAGGACAAATCTCTTGGTCATGGGGCAAGTGAGATTCTCTATGCCTCTTCTGTGCATAGCCAATAATGTGCAGCTTAGCCTCCAACTTTTACAGTATTTCAAAAAGGTCTTTGTTTTTTTCTGAACATTTCTCTATTTCCAAAGATAGTAAGAGCAGTAATGACAGCTAATGGGTCTGGCATTTAATGAGCTCCTAGATGAAGGGCCCTTAAGCTCTCAGATCTTCTAGTAGGTCATTAACTGTCAGAAATTATCTAGTCATCTATTTTAGAGCTTTCTGTTGGATGGGTTGCTGTAATAACCATATGTTTCCAGGGGTCTATGCCTGTGCCCACAGTTATTAGTGACACACTTCTCACTGACTTCAATCATACAGAATCAGGTATGATTGACCAGCACCCTGAAGAAATGTAGATGTGCAAATTGCATTTCTTTCAACAGATGGCAAACTCAGGCAGGCTTGTAGATCCAGTAAATGTGATGGCACTGGGATCATCCTCTGGAGAGGAACAAAGCCCTGAAGAATTGGCAACGTGGAGGTGCAAACCCCTCTTTTTTCCTTCAGAGACTCCCTTCCACTCCCAGTGCACATAGGTAGCTTTGCAGGAGAAGAAGTTGTACCCAAATCTCTTCCAGCGATCAGCTGCTCTTCATAGATAACAAGGATGAATTAATGTTGTAGCTAGCAGCAAGCAACAGCACAAGCATATCCCCACTAGAAAATGGGTCATACTCAGAAATGGGCCAACCTCCAAGCCCCAGGTTAGCCACTAGTCCTACTTCATTTGAACATGACCTTTCTCTTCTTTCTCTTCCTTAAATCTACGGTGTCTCTGTATGAAACCAGAGCATGGAGGCCTCAGACAGAAGAATTATTGATGTTTTGACTATAGCTTTAACAATACCTATAGCAGCTAAAATACATCCTCAGAACTGCTCCTCACCACTGCTCAGCAGCACAAGCAAATTGCGAACAACTGCACATCCTTGGCCAGAATCCCAGCTGGTAGAAGCTAGCACAATTTCCTGGCATTGGTAGTGCTATTCTGATTCAGACCAGCCAAAAGCCTGGCCCAGGAAACAAAAAAAAAACACAAGAGTGGTAATTTTTCCTCAAGAAGAGATGCATGCTAATATTGCCTCTGCCAGTTCACAACTAAAAAATACATCTGTGTCAATACTGAGGATAGATAGTGGTTGCTCTTGAGTAACTTGAGGGTCTGAATGAATCTATCATGAAAGAGCAGACAAGTCCCAACACTCATCATGGCACAAAGAACCAGTTCACAGCATCCTTTGACTTTGAGTCACCTCCATTACTATCTATCATAGTAGTCATTTGTCCCACCAGAGAGCACTAGATCCTGCTAATATACAAAGGCTACATCTGTACTCATAAATTAAACAGTGTCAGGGACCATTCCCAGGTGCTGAAATGCCACCATCAATATTGTTGCCATCCTCGAGCTGCCCCGGCAGAGTTTTGGGACAGGCCAAATGATGCTCTGCCTGAACAGGAGTTAGCCTGAGTTAGGGCCCATCCCCAACAGCCAGTCTGGATGCAGCCAGTCTGAATGCAGAACAAAATTGTCCACAACACAGACACAGGCTACCCCATGTCATTGCCTTCAGGGCCAGGCACCATTAACTTGCTAGTGTAGACATAGCCAAAACGATTTCTTTCCTTCAGCAAGGAAAGAGAAAGCAAGATGGTTTAAGTGCTTTAAAGAACACAGCGGAGGAAAAAAAAAAGGAAAATCTGGATACTCTGAGCCTTTTGAGAAAGAGTTCCTAAAAGACCAAAATAATTATACAAAACAATAAATTTTGCAGCATGAATAAGAATCCTACGGCATTGCAGCTCTATGGTTTGCATCTCCATGTTTCCAGCCCCTCTGGCAACTTTGACCATAACACTTCAGGGGGCTAATCTGTTCTTTGGGCAGGGGCACCGACATACGCTCCTGATTTCTGCAGGCACAAGGAAGGGTTTCCAATTAAAAAAAAAAAAAAATAGTAAACCTCTCAGACAGAAAAGCCAGTCAGCCTCCTCCAAGCCCAGAGGATCCAGGAAAGCTCAGCTGGTTGCGCTCACAGGACTACTTATTCCCACAAGATATCACACTCCTTCCGGATGGAGATTCCTCACCTCACTCCTCCCACCTACAGTCTGTCCCAATGCTTAACAGTCCTTCCATCATAAAAGCTCTCCTCCGGTTAACCTCAGATGTCCTTTCCTACAGGCTCTGTCCTCGCTAGTTGTTCTAGCTACTAGGGGCTTAATGGACAATTGATAATTTCCTGCTGTTTACAGTAGCTTATATACATGGAACTTGTTATCTACTACTTATCCCAAACTTTTCCATAGCAGTTGCCTTCCAAGATGCTGTCTCATTTTGTAAGCTTCTTCAGAGTATAAATTTGCCTTTGGCTGCGTTAACATAATCAAGACAGCATTCCCTACCAAGTCATCATCACCACCTCGTATAACTGTCCTGTTCGTACCTGACCTCTCTGCCAGGATTGTATCATCTGAAAAACTTTACCAGGAATTTTTATATTTTCCTCTAGATAATTGCAAGAGATAGGGAGTACTGATGAACTATGCATAGGTCCCAGGGGGGCATTACTACCACTGAAAATGTTTGCCTGAGTAATCTGTTGTGCAGAATCCATATGAACAACACCCAAGAAGGAAACATGCATTTCCACCCAGCCTCAGGCAGAGGCCTCTCCTGATGGGCTATATTACAGTATTAACCAAGTGCTTAGAATTCAGTGTGAATTTCTGCAAAGCTTCTCACTAGGGCTAAGCTTGGGTGCAAAAGCAGTCGATTGAAGTCTAGTGAAATACTTCTTCAAACTCAAATCATTCTACAGAAATTGTTGCGACTGTATTGTTTTAGTCCCTGCATCAACAAAAAGAAAAAAAAAATAAAGGAGATTGTCTGTCTTAAGTGAAATATTTCAGTTTGAGTCACCACCAACAACACTTGGGAGAGTTCCTCTGGGACCAAAAATGTCCAAAAGGGGTAATATGGGGGTAGCTGTTGGACGTCTCCATCCATAGCACTACTTTTAAGGGGGGCTGCAGTCCCTATTTCTGCCCAAACCCCACTCCAAAAATACATTTGCCTTCCAAGCCTGTTGAGCCCCAAAGCTTTGGACAAACAGCAGTGCTGCTTTCACAGGCTCCGAAGCAGTTCCTGGCAGCTGTTTCCTCCTGATGGGAAGAAGGATGCCCAGTCACACTCATCCCTGCCCTTCACGCCAGCCTAGGGAGGAGCAGCACGAGCATCCTCTCAGATTTCATCTGCAGCCTGTCACAGCACGCTAGTGACAGCAGCCCAAGAGGTAAATGACCTTTCTAGCTTTTAATGAGATCAGCCCAGCGCCACCATGCTGCTTTCCACCCCACCTTCCATCTCTGCCATGCTGTCAGGAGCCCGACGCTGCTGGTTGTTATGATAAGGGCAGACGAGGCTCTGAGAAAGTCTTTCCAAATCCCCTTGAAGTTTAAGATTTGCCTTAAGCAGATAGCGATCCTAAACACACAGGTGGGGAGATTTCCAGAGCTGCAACCATCACATCGACAGCGCAGCGGATGACACCGGAAAGGATCTGTGCTAATTGTTTTTTTAACAAATTAGTATAAACTGATCTTTATTTTTATTTTTTTAGGAGTAGAGATGAAATCACGCAGATGAGTAATGAGTCCCTAGCTAAACTTTACTTGCAATGGGGAGGTATCTTTGAAATGGATATCAGGTGAAGTCCCTAAATATTCCAGTGCTTGGGTTTGCCTGTTCATTCACCTGGTTTATCAACAGTAAGAAAAAACAAGAGGCCTGTGTTCATTTTAACACAGGAGAGAAGCAAAAAGTAATTATCTGTTCTAGGCTCTGTCTGTAAGACTCTCTAAATTCAGTTTGCTCTTCATAGACACTAGAAAATCTAAACACTGCTCTTGCTTCATCTCTGTTATTTTGCATTATGCTCAGAGATCAAGGCCTATCTCATGGACACAACCCTACTCTGAGACCAAACTTGGGCTGCTAGATGAAACAGACATTTCTGATAAAAACATGATAGCTGGATACTTCCTGTTTTCCATCCTTAGAAAAAGCCACTGAAATATCCTGCAGGCTGGAACAGGCATTGAATAGTTGCAGCTTTCATGCTCCAACTCATCTCAGAGGGCTTGTGATCCCAACTGCCTCCAGCCAATGTGGACGTAAACGGGGACATGTAGGTGGACATTTCATCTAGGGAGTCAAATTGGGCCACTTCAGCACCTGGAGTGCTCTGGACGGCACAAGATCCGTAGCTCCAAGAGGAGACTGACAGATATTCACTTGCTTTTTGACATTTTCTACCTGTTTTTTTCCCCTCCTCTTCAGCTAGAAAAGGGACTGGGGAGGAAAGAAGGTCTTTTGATTTCAAATCTGAATAGAGGGGTTTTGTATTTGCTAAAGACTGAAGCCATTTTCAAGCCACAAAACTTATAGTCTCAAGAATCTTTAAAAAGGGGTGTCTCTTTTCCAACAGTGTCACTCCTTGCAGTTTTAATAAATCATAAGAGAATGGTGCAGCTTGTACACAGGCTAGCACAGCTGATGGATGGAGTTGGAAAAAGATCTCAGTCTTCCTTCGTCCTGGCCAAATGATTCCATTGCTGTGATTTCAAGAGGGAGCACCATCAGGCCTTATTAAACACTGCACTTCAGCTGCGGCAGAATTAATATACTATGACTATTTCAGGCATCACTTGGAGGCCACGCGTTAAGAGTTCAGCTTGTGGTTCCCCTTGTGGGAGCTGGAAGGGGCAGGAGGAGGGAAATAATGACAAATTTTAAATTAAATCAATTATGAACAAAAAGAAAAAGGCTCAGCAGCCAACCGTTTGCAACGACCTGCTGGGAACTCAGTCCCTTTACTTCTGATTTACTAGTTACATATGGAGGGTTGTTTACATTCTGTTACTGGTTTATGTTCTTCCAGAAAGGACAAATTCCTCCAGTGGATTTTGATTGCTTTCCTGTATGCTTCTCTCCCCCAGTACCCCCACCCTCGAGTATCTGGTTTCGCTTAATATGCCCACAGGTTTCCGGAACAAAAGAGGTTGTTGAACTTTTTGTTTAGCCATTAAAAAAAAAAAAAAAAAAAAAGTAGACTATTTTTCCAGGAAGGTTCAGACTGATTCATGGTATGTGACTGTGAATCCGTTCTTTAGGATTCCTCCATGCATGCAGACTGTTATGGCAGCCACGTCTCCATGCGTCACATGGATGAACAGCTCCAGCTGCATGTATTGCCTGGAGGAGCCAAAGGCATCTAGGTAGAAACAGTTCGACCCCATGCCTCTGGTCACGTTTGCATTATGGATTCCCCAAGTCAAGCAGGACTCCTGGTCTTACAGTCCTGCTCTAGAGTCTCAAAGTAGACCATATCAAAAGGGCAAAAGAAGTATTGTCATTTATACCCAACTGAAAAATAAAAAGTTTTCTTTCCTCCCCAGAAGGAAAAGCCAACTGAGAATTTCCTGAATTTCAATCCCTTTAGACACTACAGCAAGGGTAATCAATAATAAAACAACCTGTTGAAAAAAAGTCCATTAAAGTCAAAGACAGACCATGCACATTTATTGACGCCAAATCCCTGTTGTATGAATTCTAATCCTGTTCCCATCCTGGACGGTGTCAGCAAAGACACTGCCAGCAGATCCAAGGGACTTATCCTTATTCAGCATTTAGGACCTCAACAAGAGTGCTGTGCCCACTTGTGGACTCCCCAGTATAAGAAAGACTGGGACATGGTGGAACGAGTCCAGTGGAAGCCCAAAGATGGTTGGGGAGCATTTGCCCTACAAGAACAACCCGAGAGAACCACATCTGTTCAACCATAAAGAGAAAAGTCTCAAGGAGACCTTACATACATCTGCATATCAGAGGATGGAGAGAAGATGGAGCCAAACACTTCTCAGAGGTGCACAGGGATGGGATGAGCTTAAAAAAAAAAAAAAAAAAAAAAATTTTTTGAGAAAGGGCTAGTAGTGGACAGGTCACCCACAGAGATGGAGTAATCTCCAGCCTTGGAGGCATTCAAGACACAACTGCAACTGTACAATTCCCCAAGCAACCTGATCTACTGTACCTGCATTGAGCAGAGGCTTGGACTAGATGACCTCCTTTCCAGACTAAATTATTTAATGATTCTATGAGTCTATGGATCCTACTTTCTCACGTCTTTAGCGCCAGGGCCAAGCACCAGTTTTGGGGCTCCTTTTCAGGCTACAAATGAGTACTTGGCTTGTGCCTGAAGGGCCAGATGTGAATGCTGAGAGATGTACATTCAAGCCCAGCTATTTTCCAGTCTGCCTATGGGACTCAAAAGAGGCAACAGGGCCTGCAGAGCTGAACTGCCCCATAGACTGTCACTTGACTTATCTCTAACATAGTCCAAACCCAGGCCCCTTCCTCCATTACACACTAGTGTAAACACCCACCTCAGGAGACTGAGTTATAGACAACACCTAGTCCAAAGTGATGGCTCAGGAAACAGCCTGGAAGGCACTGGCTTGATCATCAGGTTGACACGATAAAGCTAAGCCTACTTATTTATGGGAAACATTTGACACAACAAGATAAAGCAAAAACCACAGGTATTGCCATCTTTTCCTATTTTTCCAGAGAAGGAAATGAAAAGTGAGGTACTGTTGGGATAGTAAAAACAAAGGCACTGCAGAATACTTTCCCTGCACCCTACATCTGCAGGGCACTCCTGAGCCAGACATAGTGCAATGCCCTGCTCAAAGCAGGTCTCGTTGCATGAGGTTACTGGGGACTTACCCAGCTGAATCTTGAATTCCTCCAATGATAAAGATATCCATACTGAATAGTTCTGCCATGAGTTTTTCCAGTTGCTTTATGGTCCCAGGTAAATTTTTACCTTCTGTTCCATCCTACAGAAAGACATTCCCCAGTTTAACTGTGAGCATCAGAGAGCAAAATAAGGTGTTGCATATTTTGAACCTCTCAATTGCTATTTCCTTCTGTCCCAGTTATAATGGCAAAAGAGGCAATAAACAACCAGCAGTGAATTCCAACCTCCTCAGTCAGCTAAGTAGCACCCAAAGGAATGGCAGCTTCAAAATTCTCTAGTGCTCTCCAGATTGCTCAGTGTGAATCTTTGTTTATTATAAAGCTGCAGTAAGTCAAAAATATTTTTTTTTAAAAAAGGGAAAAAAAATAAGAAAAATGGTACAACATAGTAAACCAGGAACACAAAACATTTTATCTCCCATGCTTCAGCAAAGTAGAAAACATTAAAACACTGAAAGTTGTTGCTGTTAAAAGGATTAAAATAAAAGAGCAACAGCAGTCTATAATCTATGAGATTCATTTCCCCTGGGCATCAAAAGCATAACTAGATATTTACATGTATTGTCCATAAGGTGCATTATAAAGTCCAACAAGGGATGCTGAAGCTCAAGTGGTTCCCATCTGAAGAGGTTTAAGAAAATATTTACTGCACAGTCTGTCCAGAAAGGAAAATGGATGGAAAAACAGATGAGTACAACTCCAATCTCTGCAACTCTGCTTTAAGACTCAGGAAAGGATACTAAATAATAATAAACACTGAGGTTAGATAACCCATAGTTTGGGTCCACTGGAATTAAAATGTCTTGTTCCACTTGAGCACCAACCCTCGGTTGGAGGCGTACGGGAGCAGGTACTGCACCCAGTCACATATCCAAACTTTACTCCTGGAAACTCCCGGCTTCATCCAGCACCCAGGTGGACCTACTCAGAGGAGAAAGCAGAGCTACATCACAAGCCCTGCTTCATCCCTTACCGAAGCAACCGGAAGGCAGTTGTCCACTGGGTAAGGTCCCAAGAAAGTGCCACAGCTGTGGCAGCACTTTGTAGGAGACATTCTTGTTCCTACTGATGGATGTTGTATGAGTATTACATGTATTAATCTTTCTCTCCCAGACTCTGCCCTAAAATAGGCAGTGCTAGGAATGACACCCAAAGAAACATGGTTTCTGAAGGCATCTCACATTCCCACCTTCTGGACTCTAGTTTCAAAGAAATGACATTTTTTCTACTCTTGATTACAGGGAATAAGCCGACTTCAGACTCAGTGGACACAGAAGGATCATGATATAAGTCTGTGAGACCGAAAATTTCAGCAAGACCAAGATCTTCTACAGCACTGGAATGCAAGGCAGACAAGGTGATGCTGAATCCCCAGGTAGACAGAAAGGCAGGGAATGGGCAATAAAGGGGCAAGAAACAATTGAAATTATGGGGAAGATGGGCTCATCAGTGGCCCAAGAATTTTAGTATTCATTTTAATGAGAAACAATATAGATGGAGTTGCATCTAGTTTCCTTGTCTGGTTTTTATTTACCCTTCCTCCCCTCTTTGGAAAAGCATCACAGAGCAAAACAGCCCAGAAGGGAAACTAGCCTGATAAATAGACCATCAAGAGAAATAATTAGTCTAGATAGGAAAATTAAATAGAGGGACCCACTAATCAGCTGCTCCCTTTGCAAGGAGGAGGCTGGGAAAGTAATTTAAAAAACCTTTTGGAGGAGACTCTGAGGCAGAGCGTGAAGTAAAAATACAGATGGCCAGAAATTAGAGCAAGTCTGTGTGTGCAGGAACAGGTGGCATTGGTTAGAGGCAGCGCTCCCTCCCACCCCACTTACCCCCTCCAACTCTTCTCATGACTTTACCTTCTGCTTGGCAGCGCCGCAAGTTGGGAAGAAAGAAAGAGATCTCCCTCCGAGCTGGTGGAGTTGTCTCCAGCTGGGAGATGCTGCACCACTAGCAGCCCTGCTCACTTCCCAGAGGCTGCACACGAAGCCCCTGTCACCAGCAGAATGATCCTAATTCAGCCCAAGCTCAGCACCGGCCTCACAAGTAGAGGGGTAGCTCAGCACTCCAGAGCCCCTGCCAGCTAAATAAAACCATCAGAGCCTCCCCTGCTTCAAGCCCTCCCAGAGCACGAAGCTCTGCTAGGATCAAACCAAGTCAACCCACCATCAAGGAATGAGGGAACACACAGAGCTCAGCTTTTTCTCTGAACTGACTCCCTTTTGCTCACTTAGGCTCCCCTACGTGCAACAACAAGCAGTGGGATCCCTAGCTCAGATCACCAGCTGGCACTCTGTTGACCACCACTGTGGTATCTGCTCGCCTGGAAAGGCCATCCGTCCTAGCAGGCAGGGGAACACGCCAGCACGCCTGCACTCGTGCTGTAAATTCGGAGACGGCACCAGCATCTGAAACGCTGGAAGTCCTGAAGGGAAATGAGGATAGACAAGGCTTTGGAGCACAAACAGAATTTTTCACCCCAAGGAAGTTTGGATCTTCAGCTTTCATTCAGCTTGGGAAACTCTAGCTGACTGAAGCCCAGGGCTAAGCAAACTCATGTCTCCTAGAATGGAATCCATTACAGAGCTGGAATGCCTCTAATTATGCTAACACTAATAACGTTAGCTACTAAAATAGCTCAGAAAAGGATAAGTTACAAACGTGGTTTTCAGCCTGTGGGTTTCAAATGTATGGAGGTTGCCAGGAGGGGTTGAGAGCAGGGACACAACCTATTTCTTTCATTTCACGTCCAGCTAACAAGCTCGCACACCATTTTCAGATCCAGTCACGTAAAGATTAGATGTTTCGGTTCCTATGTAGGCACCTAAATAAGTGGCCCAGAAGAGGTGAACGGAAAGATTTTTCTTTTTTTAGATAGAAGAAACTTGTTTACCACAGATAGAAATGATCAAGTTTCCTTCCTTTTCTATATGTGAAATCATGTACCTTATGAGGACTTTCAACAAAAAAAAAGAAAAAAAAGCATTTTTTTAATACAAGAAACCAGACTTCTGTCTACCTCATATAGAAAAAGGGAAGTTCATACCAGGTTACATCTGTCAGTGCTCAACAACCAGGAATCCTGATGATGCCTCCTATCCCTCACTAAGTGATGCATTATGGAAGAGGACCTGGCTGAATGCCTCACTCAAAGGAGAAAATAGGAGCCTGAAGAAAACTGGTGCCATACTTTATGGAAGAATTTTTTTTTTTTTTTTTTGGCTAACATTAAAGTTTTCCATAGAAAATTTAATTCCCACCCAAAACAGAGTTTATTCTCCAACCAAATCCTCTCTGATTTATGGATCAGGATGATGGTCAGGATATTTTTTTTCTTCTTCTAGCATCGGAGGCAGGAGCAGCTGCCTTCAAATTCAGGTTTTCATTTTCTTTTCACCCTGTTTTAGAGGTTTTTAGAACTGTTGATGTTTGCTTAAAAAAATAAGAATTTGAAACTATTTATGTTCATCACAGTATTGCTGCCAGGTTTCAAACCAATTCAAAACTCAAACCTTACAGGTCTGGGCAGGATGGAAAGAACATTTAGACACAAGACAATTTTATATTGGGAGGCAGGGACAGAGCAAAGGGCAGTAAGTATGTGATCAAATGAACCAAAAAGAAAAGGCATGTGTAGACAGGAAACTTCAAATGAAAGGATTTTCCCTTTAACAGGCAGGGCTCTTTCATGGGACTGGCAATTCCTAATGCCACCATCACAGGAAGAGCTGAGGAAGAAATGCCTGCACACCCATGATAGGTTTTGGTTACATGGAGATCATAGTTAAAAATACAAGATCTTGCTAAAATTTAGGGAAAATCACATTTCTATAGACATGCCAGTGACCTTCAGCTCCTAATATAGTGCAAAAGGACGTGGAGTCCAGCTGTTCATACACGCAAATTACAGAAGATTAGTATGACTCAGTTTGCTACCTTTCCTAAATTTGTCCCCTCTGGAAATAAAATGCCAATTGTTCAAACAGAAGAAGCAGAGAGAAAATAGCTATTTCCCTATAAATCTGAAGGTTCAGTGACACACTTTGTAAGTAGCCCCTTGGGTTTTCTTGTACTTCAGCTTTACCTGTGGTGAGCAGATCCTTTCACAGATATTGCAACAAGGGAGACTGCAAAGAAGTCCTGCTTGTAACCTCACTGAAAATGGGGGAAGTCACCCTCTGCTTCAGATAATATCAGTCCTGAACAAGGACCTACTGCAAGAAATGTTATAGCAGCAGATGGGGTCAATATTTCATAGGCAATTTAAATGCAAACTTCACCTGTGAACGTCCCTGTGTTGAATGTCCTTGGACTGGAAGTATGTGACACCTCCTACAACCTTACAAATTCCCAAACGGTGCAAGACACAGAAAAGTGATTATTATTGCTTATTAAAATCCATTTTTTCCCCCAAACTGTGGTTCACCGCCACTAAAAAGCGGTCTTATTCCAACAGCACATTTCCTAATTTTCCACATTTTCTTCTGTGAAGGTGAAAAAAGAAAACAAGACAGCGTGGTCACCCCTTCCTGGGCCCATTTTATGTATGAAAAAAAAAAAAAAGTAGAAGAAATTAGAGAGGAAGGAAAACAGAGGAATAAAAAGCAAAAGTTGAAAAAGACAGCAAAGGAAAAACAGCATTCTTCAAAATTAAAAAGACGACTGTTCAAAGCTCTCTGCAAAGTTCCTTTTAACGAGGAGCCAATTCTCCTGTGAAGCCTGCAGAGTAATTACTCTGAAGCTTCACAGAATTAGTTTCACCTCAAGCAAGTTAGAGAGTGATGAGCCATGGCCAAGTTTAAATAAATGGATGTAAATCGAGATCCCCTGGCCCCCTTCCAAGCTGGCCAGACACAAGGCAGTTCTGGTCTTGAAGTCACATACCTTGTGCATCTCGGCTAGCAGTGGATCGTGACTCTGTCTGCGTTCATCATGTGCTTGCTAGCAAAGCCTCTACAGAGCTGCAGCACCGAGGTGCTTAAGGCAGCAAGGGTAGGTTCTCTAAAAGCATCTCTAACAGGCTTCAAACCACTCGCTTGACCCCAAAACAAACAATAAAAAAATTGCTTTTCACTTCCCTTGCAGTTCCCTTTCTGTGGAACTCCACATAAAAGGAGCAAAGCTCCAGGCTTGCTTGGCCTTGAATGAGAAAGCACTTGCACGCAGAGGAGCAGGAGGAAAGAGCTACCGTTCCCTCCCTCCCCTGCTCTACTTGAAACAGCTTCTTTCCGCCAGCCCTGAACCGATTCCAGGATGACTCCCAGCGCCTGCGTAGCTCCAGACGTGCAGGCTGGCGCGCGACGGGGAAGGGAGAACATGGGTGGTGAGTCAGCGCTCCAGACCTGCACGAGGTGGGATAGACACCAGCCAAGCGCCTCCAGCACGGGGTTTCAGTGGCCAGGGTCGAGATGAGCTGCATAAGGGGTAGTCAATGGATATAATCGAATGTCACTGTATGGGGAATAAAGTTACTGAAATACACGGAAGTGCTATTGGAGGAAAAAAATACAACACAGACTGGTTCTGAATTTTCAGAGCAGTTGCTAACCAGAAAAGCCCAGGGTGGCTTAGGTGTGTGACTACATCCAAAAAAAGCACGGCCTCAGACATGTGTTCCAAACCTAGAAGTCATTTGGAGGCCAAACAGAGCAGATGAGTTAAGACAAGGCCAAACGATCAGAAAAAGAAAACAAAGGTTTACAATTCATCTAACCTGCCTCGAAAGCACAGGTCTTTCCTACATCAACATTCCTCAGCACTTAGTAAGAGATAATAGCATGATTATTATGGGGTTTCTAGAGGCAACTCAGGCAAAAGTAAAGGAAATTCATACTGCCACAGAAGAAAACCACAATAGAGGGCTATGCATTCAAGGGTTGTCTGCTCTGGACATTTCAGTTATTCATTGAGCAATTATTAGTAGTCAAACTACTCAGACTGTCAAGGGATCAGGTTCAAATGTGACCCAGTCAAAGGATTATATGAAGCATTTCTGCAGCTTTTCTAGGATAGATTGTGTCTGCGCAGGAGGAGGCAGTTGCACTTGGTTGGGTTTGACCCACAGACAACATTGGGCTGTGGGTTCTGTAAGGACTGATGCATGAACAGAAGCTCTTCAGATGAATAATTTATTCACTGAGAAAAAAATGGGTTTTGGGCCTACCAAAACTATTTGCAAACTCAGGGAATAGTTTCCACCAAAAACCTGAAAACATTTAAAGGAAGCCATGTTTTGTTTAGACTTTTCCCTTTCTTTTTTTTTTCTTTTTTTTTTTTTTTTTCTCTCTCTCTTCAGAAATGCCTGTGCTTGAAACTATTTAGAGGCCAGTTTACTTGACTTTTAAGCAGGCTAACCTTGAAATGAGATGCTTCCATTTCACACCGAACATTGTCAGGGCTGCGCTTTGTGGTCCAGCTTAAAGAAATCAGTGATTTGAGCAGCTCTAGTAAGAACAGCTGTCCTGCTGGCTCAGGACTCACAGGGAAAGACTCAATCCAATGCCAGTAGACCCAATTCAGGGAAAGACATGGTGTGACCTGGAGCAAGTAAGAGAAAGAACTTCTGGTCTAAGGAAATGCTTGATAGGGTCTACTAAGAAACCACACTGGGGAGACTGGGGCCAAGCAGAAAAGCCTGGAACCTGAACAGCAGGGAAGGAACATGAAATAGCCCATCTTGGCACCTCTGCAGGGCTCTGAGAAGCAGAAAAACTGAGAAACAAAATCCACTGCTGGAGAGACACCAGCTGAGCTAGTTCCCAAGGAACTGAAGCAGTAGTAGGAGAAATAGCAGGAATCAGCTTGTGAAAGTCCTCCAGGCTCCTTGAAGACCATTAGCTTATGTTTAAGGTCAACATCAAGCAAGAAGATAATGAACTCCTAGGGAGATATTCCTCTGGCTGATCAATTTGTTGCAGTGGAGATGATGTGAAAACCTCATATCTCCTTCTCTTTGTTAGCCTTTGGTGACTAAAAAGCAAAAAGGATACACACAGAGAGATACTAAATCCCATTCCAAGATATTGCTCCAAATTCCAGTTATCTACAGCTCAGGGACTTCCTAAGCCAGAGGTGTTGTCCTTGTGTTTAGCAGTTCTGGATGAAGATCATTCCTTGAACCTGTATGTCTCCATCTTGAAGAGAAGGAGAGGGAAAATCCAGCTGGATATGAGTGACGAGTTGTGTCCACAGAGACAGTGCTCCTGCACTTATCTTATCTTAGCATTGATGGGGTCTTGGTGAAGGTAGTTTGATCTCATTTTGGACCTTCAGGAATTTGGGGCATCACGCAAACATTCTGGACACATGGAAACACACACATTCACAGTAACTCCTATTCTTTGTGTGTCCAATTGCAGACGATAGGAAAAGGACCTCGACCCATAAATCAGGTCATGGTATGTTTGGCAGCTCCATTTACCATGAAGAATTCTCTGAGAATCCTGCAGCTGAACGCAGGAAATTCGCAGCCGGAGGCCTGTTCCAGCCCTGGAGCCCAGGCAACTGGCAAGCAACTACAGCGAGAGATTTTTGAAGTTATTGAGCCGAGATTTATGTTGCTGGAATTCACTGTGAATATTTCACTCTCAGCAAGAGGTGGGAAAGAAGGAAAGATCACTTAGAGTTAACAGTTTCTTTATGCAGGGCTGTCTCCTCAATCGCTTAAATTCTGCTTTGGAGACATCCTCAGGCACAGAGCACTGGAGCTCGCAGATGCCTCCAGGAGGCAGAGGATGGCTCCACAAATCCTCCCAAGCCTAGCTCCAACAGCCTTTCTCCAGTGGTCTTCTAGAAACAAACTCTTCTGCCCTACTGAGTCTCCTATAGAGACCACTTTTATCGCTGCTGTCAAAGAACACCCCGACCACTCAGCCTATGCCCTCGATGTGCCTCTTCCTGGGATCTCTCTTCGTAAAATAACACTGATGAGGATGGAGAGGACTGTAATAAGGTGAATGTTTAGCTCGGGCTTTTTGCATTGCCACACACACCTCAAGGCCTCCCTGTGATCATCTGCAGCCTCTTGTTGTCTGTGCAACATAGGTGAACTCTGCTGATAGCTATTTCAGTAACCGCAGTGGTTCCTGTGTGCTTTGCCATCATCCTAGCAAAGTTGCTCAGAGGTTGCTTCCTCCAAGCTGGGAGAGATAGTACATAATGAGGCCTATTGCTATGCCGTTAATTAAAGAGATTGTTTTTGCAGAGTCCAGTTAAGATCTGGGGAAATATGTGCTTGGGGTTGCTCGTCTGTGCACCATGTGAGGGCATGTCCTTACAGGCTGTTATAGCTGGACAAGCTGGAACCACCCAGACTTGACAGTGCAGCACTCTGCCTGGACAGGTATATTTTGCTGAGGGGGCTCTGGAAGAGACTTTGGTTGAACCCGAGCAGGTCAGAGTTCAGGCCTCCCCATGCACGCGTGTGCCAGGCAGAGCAATTGGAGTTGCACACATCCAGCTCACTTGTTCTACTGACTTCTGCTGGGGCATCTCAAGAAGCCACCACTTCCAATTCTCTGCTCCATCCCTGTGCCAGCGAGAGCAGCAGAGCTGACTGTGAAAGCCTCTGCACTGCTACACTTTGTAATCTGGCCTACTGGTTTAATTCATCTCTCATTCGGGGGTTACCTTAAGTGTATCTAGTTAGCAATGACCAAGACAAGGATGTAAAAAATGCATGCTGGACCTGAGCAGTTGCCTGGGTGTGTGCAGCAGCAAAACTCCCCTGCTGCTGGAGCTGCTCCTGGAGAACTCATGGACCAGAGAAGGGGAAATCCTGGGGAAAGGTAAAGGAGGTGACAAAAGGACACTTTTCCCTTGTTGCCATACAAACTCCCCATGTGAACTCAGTCCTCACACTATTTCTAGTCTGCAAGAGCTGAAGAGGCCTCAGCAGCAAAACCCAAGATGGAGAATGAGTCAGATACCTGGCAGCTCATTCCAGCAACATTTGCAAAAAGCAGGTTTCATTCTGTGATAGTTTCTTCCTCATCCTCCTCTCCGCACTCCCCACCTTTTCTGAGTAACCTTATCTAAGTACCTAAACCTGGTTATTCTTGCACAGCCCTTGATTTGGAAGGAAGTAGCTGGGATGAGGCAATACTTGAACTTTGACCTTTTCACTCCTTTCCAACATTAACCCAAGAAAACATCCTGAGTATGTCTCTAGTCCACAGATCCTGTTCTGCCATCCTTCTCAATACCTCAAGGCACTCGGGGCATAAAGGAGGGCAGGAGCCCTACTTTATCTAATGAAAGTGTCTTAGGGTTGTGCAACTTGTTTACAATGGCAAATTTTGGCAGCCCGCATAAGGAGCCAGGGGTGGGATTCCAGTTAAGCTCGAACTGCTTCTCGACAAGTCCCAACAAACATGCACGCCATTCAAATTTTGCCACACCAAATTCATACCCTGGCTCAGCTCCAAGAGCACGCATGTGGGGGACATTCTCACAGCTGCCTACGCTATTGGGTTCTTCCCAACAGATCTCACCAGGTAAGTTTTCCACCTGAATCGGTGGGATGTTCTCTGGTAGTGAGCAGTTAAGCACAAAGTTCAAATGAATTTTCCCCTGCAAGGCCTCCTGACAAAGTCAAGTACTCATCCAAATCCAGTGAGGTCAGTGTTTGCAAGCGCAATAGCTGACCGTAAATCAACTACTCATAAAGGAAGTGTTTCCCATGCTCATTCCTTGTACCCCTAGAAATGGTTGTAGGTGATGTGCCCACGCCTGTTTGAGCTCTTGAAGTGCTAGTAAAGTTGCACCTACCTTCCAACATGGTGAATTCCTCTATGAACAGTCCTTAGAAAGTCCATGCAAAACCGTTAGGCCAGTTACAATTTCTGGTAAAAGTCCAAAAAGGAGAAGTTTCACTTTCCCTGTTCCCTTCTTTCTGGGGATGGGGGCGGCAGAAGTGATCTTTTCCAGCAGATTTAGAAGAGTTCTTTGGTCTCTAAACAATGCCACAAAAGCAGATTCATTCCTCCTTTGCTGGTGACCTGAATAAGCAACAGCTGGAGTAGAGCTCCAGCCATTGCTTTTGGATAGGGAACCCAAAATGGAATCCAACGTTTTGCTCTGGATTCAGCTGAAATATTTAAATCCATCTGAAGTGTGATGCATGTGGTTCAGACAAGTCTTCCCTTCTATTTTTTAGCCTGGTCACCTAAATGAAGAGTTTCAGGATCCTCCCTCAAGACTGTTGAGTGTGTAGGCATACTGGCCCAGCTGCATTAGTGATGGTTGTCTTTGAAGATACAAAGTAATGTTGTGATCCACACAGGAACTCCATACACAAAATCCAAGCAGTAGAAAAGAGTAGATTCCCAGTGTAAAAATAGGGAAAGTTTTCAACCATTCACTTTCAGAGTATTTGAATTCAGGATGTTGGATGCTGTTATCTTCAGCTCACGTCGGTGACACACATTGCTCAGGCACAGACTGTCCTGGCATCACTAATGGATTAACATCTAAATATTCAGGAAACAAAGAGAGAAGGGAGGAAGTAGACAAAGTGCTTTGCCCAGAGTGGTAAGGAAGGTCAGGACCAGATCAGGATTCAGAAGAATGTTCTGTGACATCCCATGTGTACTCTGCTATCTCCACAAGTTAAAAAAAAAAAAAAAGAAAAAAAGAAAAACTAGATTGACAAAGAAAAACTAGACTGACAGAGAATCATAGAAATACTTGCAGAACAACAATAAAGTCCATTGCATATGGCACTTAAAATCCATCCATGAAGAAGGCTGACATATCTGTGTATCACAAATGACTTTATGCAGACATAACACCCTGTTCTTGAAAAGGAGGAATGCAAGGAATGTGAAGCAAAGGGTATAGTTCCAGAGAAGCCTTCTCAAAGATCTCTAGCTTATCCCCAACACACAGAAGAGAGAGAGGGAAGATGGAATTGTCACAAACATTAAGTCATTTTGCTTTCTTGTTCATTAGCAGAGAAATGGCTGGAAGGAATGCTAAGCATTTACTAGCAGGGCAGGAATCATTCAAAATGGAGTGAGCCCATTAATTACAGAAGTAAATACAATTAATGAAGCCTCCAAAGAGTTTACATAAGCTCCTTTTAAAAAGTATCCTCTTCCACCAAACAAGAGTTTCTGATTTAGAAGTGAAATTAGGAAGCTGGCTAAAGATAAAACAACTAAGGAGATGCTTGCAAAATACAGTTCTTCTGTTTTGCTAGAAAAGATAAATGCTGTGAAGTTACTAAGGCCATTAGCACACCTACCAAACCACTGAGTATTTGGGACGCTTAGAAAAAGCTATAAGGCAACAGATTAAAGACACTAATGGGGGAAGAAAAAAAAGTATTTTTTCCAATATATGGGCATAGTAAAGATGAAAGAAGAAGAAAAGATATAGAACTGGTAACTTATGCTGCAGAACACTATATTCACACCCATTTCGGGCTTGTCCACCTCTGAGTTTGAAGGGGACCGCTGAAGAGATCCCCATGATGGAGTATATCTATGCAGTTCAGCTTTAATCAGTTAAAATGCTTACGACCAAAACTGAACTTTAGCAGTTCTAACTTGCATTTTCTGCAGACGAAACAAAGAATTTCACCTGGGAACTAACTCGCTGTGGTTTGAACCCCACATACTGCATCAGGAAACGGTGGAAATGTCAGCGGTGCTGAGTATTCACATTTTTAGAATGACTGTGAAAAAGAAATCTGGATAGGGTAAAGAAAAGCTGTGAACAGGATGTGAAGTGCCTTTTCATGGGATTCACAGTATCTTCATTAAAATGCACAAGCGTCTCCAGAGAAAACATCGGCTACTAAATTGCGCCTCTCTCTAGCAGAGCAAGAAGGAGCAGCTGGAAGCTCAAGCCAGGACTAGGATGGACCGTCTGCATTTCACCTCTACTGGCAGAAGAACATGGAGTTGTTTGAAGGGTATGGGCAAATCCTGCAGTGGTTCCCACTTAGGATACATGCTGCTGCTTGCGGCTGGGGAGGTCCTCAAGAGCAACGCGGTGCTGCATGCCTTTATGCTGATGCCAGAGGTTGGGAGCTAGCTTCACCTCTTCACAGCTGCTCGCCTTCTGCTTGCTGCACCCTTCATGCCTTTTTCATCTGCAGTATTATTTCCTAATAAAGAAATACTGCCTAGTAAGGTCCCACACCAGTGAGTCCATATGGTGCTGTGTGGACTCATGCAAGGTGGGTTGAGAAAGATGGTGCTTAGCCAGGCTTTCCTAGCTTCAGTTAAAGCGCCCCAAGGACTGAACAGAGGCTGTTAAGTGAATTATAGCACCAGGCTAAGATGGCCAGGCCACATCCAGACTGGGCACAGCCCTCCGTGTGCTTCTAACTCAGAGTTCAAGCAAGAGAAGAGGCAGCCCAGGCCTGCCTACACCAGCAAGATAGATGTGCCCTTTGGCTATCAGTTTTGTAGGTGTGGGGCTGCACCCTCCCAAGGAACCTACGCACTTGTCTTGCCTACAACCGTGACAAGAGGCAAAAATATCCGGCTCTTCCAAGGGATGAAAGGCAGACGCTCAAAGGATTAAGTCACCAGCCTCTTTCCTTCCTTTCAGAGCTGGTGAACCATGCAGCAATGCATGTCAGCTGTGTTGGTTTTGCGTTGGGCGCCAGAACAATGCAGCCTGTCTTTCCTGGTGCGTACCTCCAGGGAGGATTCCCATAAGAGTTCCTCTAAACAGGGCAAAGTAGGTGGCGAACAAAAGAGAAAAGCCCTTCAACTTTTCACCCTCCTGGAGTTTACAAATTGCACAGAGTTCATGTCATCATGAATGACTCAAAAGGCATCTTGCAGAGCACTTCTGCCCACGCTGAATGTGCCTCTACACTTTGTCATCTCCTTCAAGCGTTCGCCCCATTCCCACCATGGAGCAGGAGGACCAGGCAGACGGCACCTGGGGGTGGTTTCCTGTAGATGAGCTTTTCTGTAATGGTAGCCAATAAAGCAAAGGAACCAGGTCCAAAGGCCAAGCCATGTCTGCAACAGATGCTCAGCTGGACCCACGTGAGATGACAGCAGCTTTTACATGCATGGAGACATGTGGGCTTGTTCCCTATATCCGTTCATCTCCAAGGGACCTCAGACATTTTCCATACCTGGTAGTATGGTGGCATAAGTACTTCTTTCACCAGAGTATTCATGCTCAGCATAGATACTTCTTGGAAGAAAGAAGATGTACTGGCTCTCTTGTTTTTTTCAAGTGAGAGAAATGGACCGCAGAAGAGACAGATTTGTTCCAGATCACTCATGACACCTATGGCAAAGCAAAGAATAGAACACAGTTACCCCAGTCTCAGCCCAACACCTCTGCTGCAGGATGACTCCTGTCTAGTTAAGGAGAACCAAAAGCAAATGGAACAATATATGTCTGTACAAGGAAAGAGAGGAAATTCCTGACACAGAGGTCCTTCTACATGTAATCAGACCTCTGCAGTTTCCTTTTCAATATCTTCTTGCTTTGGGGTTGTTTTGTTGATTTTTTCTTTTTAAGATATTTGTATTAGTCATTTTGCCGAGTGTTGGCCTGTTTTGAGTAAGGTTACCTAGAGTTCATGTAACTGGTCCACAGCATCTCCCACCTCTCTTAGAGAAAACTTCTGCCTAACATACTGTGCCTACACAGCACATCCATGAATTTTGGACAAGTTCATTGCCAAACATGAAGTGCTCTGGAAAGACATCTCTGTTTTCATACATGGAGAGAAACAACTGTTCTCCAGGTTCTGAGATTGGCAGTCCTCATTCTGCTTGATGTAGGCGGAAAAAAAAAAAAAAAAATTGGAAACACCTGAACATCAACAAGTGAGTGAGTATTCACAGGCTGATGTAGGCACTAATGCAACCTGAATTAGTCAGGTCTAAGGGCACACCATAACACTAGACCAAAAGCAGGATGTAAATCCACATTAGACTGAACTACTGGTTAAAAGATGGCACTGAGCCAACTCCAAGAAGGAACACGTGTCTGCACCCATCTGCATTTTGTGCACTTTGGTGAAGAACTGGGGCTCCTCGAGGAACAAGGCTGACAATCAGGAACCCTCTCCTGCTGAGATACCACCCTGCTGCTCACCAGCTACAAGCAATTCTTCCTAGATGTATTTTGCAGGACCTTTTGTACCTTCACCCACTGCTACCACACTTAGTTGCAAGCAAGCACAAGCCAGGAGGGAAAGTATAAAATATAAACCTTCATTAACAATTTTGTAAGAAGTCCATGAGGCCAAAATAACAGAGGATGTAATAGAGCCATAAATATCTCCCACAGCCATAAACACTTCTACCTGTTGCAGCCTGGGCATTTATAAGTGCTTGAGGCGTTCAGTGCTGTGTTCGCACTTATTCTAGCATTTACCAACCACGAAGCCAGTGGTAGTCAGACGTGGTACCATGTGCAGACACAGCCGCCAGGCTGGTTTTATGGTGTCAGCCTGGGTACCTCTCCTGAATTAGCACTTCTGTTTCAACCAAGCAGCACTTAGCAGTTCTCGCTGAGCTCAGGGCCTGCTATATTTAAGTGAGCATAGATTATGAGATTATGAGGTGTCTCAGAACTTCTTCAGCATAAATGGCATGAAAAGGAGGAGAAAAAAAAAAAAAAAAAAAAAAAAAAAAAAAAAAAAAAAAAAAAAA
>VZSV01000284.1:619019-636372 GCA_013398735.1 Nothocercus julius
GGGGGGGCGAGTAGCATATCCAGTTCAAAGGAGAAGTTGGAGCAGAGAAGAATTCTGTGGCTACTACTGTGGTGTATTTTTTTCCATTTGCTCTACCCTGTTTCCCCTCCTCCTTCCCCACTCCTTTCCTTTCCAACCCCAATTCCTTTACGGTCGCCCTGAATCTAACAATTCCTACCCACTGAAAAAATAAAAAAAAGAAAGAAAAGTTAGAAGGGAGGGAGGGAAATCTCCAATTTGTGGGAACTTCTGGTGTTTTAGTGGGAATGCAGAGAAGGTTTTGGACTTTCCCATGCTTCTGTCTCGAAACACTATTTTTACAGTGTCATTTAACATAGGGGAAAGGGGACCGAGAGATTAAAACAGTGTAGAAGCAGTAAATGCGCTTCAAATGTCAGTGGCTCACATGTTTCAGGAGTGTGGCCATTATTATTGTTTACTGCTTACTTCCTATTTATTCTGCAGGGTATCCACAGTAGCCTCAATGCCATGATACTAACCCAGAATGCAGAGCAACCCCTAACTTTTGAAGGAAGTTTTGCAGCATTGTCTATGTTTACTTGTATATTTTGCCATGACGAAGGAGGAGTCAAGATCCTTCTGCTGTTCACTGCAGCATATGTCCTCTATATTGGTCATTTTAGCTGGACATGAAGAGGCATATGGAGCCTAGGAAAATTTTCTGAAATGCTTAGAGATCACCTGGCATGTGATGGGAGTTAGCATAAATGCCGAGAGTGTTGCTACCATTAATGCCATAATGTGGAGCGTGTGAGATTTGCCTTGTTTGCAAGAGCGGCCTATAGCAGATGCGTAGGGCAAACATAAGAAAAGCACAGTCATGGAGCTATGTGTCTCCAAGACAGTCCCTGTTCTCCAGTCCATGATTCCAGAAGCATGGTGTACATCACCTCCTTGACCAAGTCAAGGTCAATGATTATTGTTCCTTAGGGCTCCTACCCGCACTCCTCTTACTGGAAGGCACACTCTGAACATCACTGCTCTGAAGTTTAGGAATCACCACCTTTTTCATATCCAAAATACCTTTATGGCCAATTTACACCTCACCAGGCTCTCTGAAATGACTCTGAGCATGGCACAAAGGCACTGCAAAGACCTGATGAGTAGCAATCAGTGGATGTGAGGAGAGGTGTCTCCTGGGACAGTTTCCCCTTTGCTGTAGGGAAAAAAAAAAAAAAGAGAAAGACACCTTTGATTCTCAGGTCTTTAGTCACTCTGGCTGGGCGCAGCTGAGTGACAAGATCAACATTTAACGTTTCTCCACCCTGTTCTCTACAGCAAGGAGATTACCCACCTCCATCTCACTAGACCTGGATAAGTACCTTATCTTCACTTTCAGCTTCACATACAGGCAGATCCAAGAATGTGACCTCCCATGGCTCAGCAAGAGCTAAAAGAAAGGCATTTTTAGCCGGTTTGCACTCCCCGCTCTTTCAAGATTAGGCAGGAGTCCCACAGAACCTCAATCCACTTTGATGCTGGGGAATGGACAACATGGATGCAGCAAATGAAATTGGGTCACAGTTTACCTGAGCACCGAGGCTTTTTCCCCCTTTTCTTCCAGCAACAGCAATTTTCTAATTTTCTTTCAAGTTTTCCTCTTTTTTAATCCTGATCACTCATCACTCCACAGGGATCAAGTTTGCACTGACTTTTTTTTTTTTTTTTTTTTTAAACCCAGGAGCCAACCCTTTGGAGGCACTTGGAGATCAAAATAGAAGTAGGATGTGCTTGCTACATGTGGCATAAGATGCATGAAGGAGAGATACCTTGCTGAGTCAGGGCCTAGGCAGTCTGCAAAAGAAAATAAAGAGAGAAGAAAAGATGTTTTTAGTAAAGTGTTTGTTTTCCTGTTTTAAAAAGAGACTGTTGTTTTCCTATTTTTGAAAGAGCCTGGAGGAGCAAAATTAGTGGTTATGCTCTAAATCTGAAAAAGAATTTTCTGATGGGTTGACCTTCAGTAATCTTAAGTTTTAGTCCAAAACAATTTCAGCTACAGTAGCTTTGCCATGACTTAGAATCATTGTCTACATGATGTTCATATGAAATAAGGAACAGTATTGCCCCCCCAAAAAATACAATTTATCTATTATTTATTTATCCATTACAATTTATCCCAACATCAGGGATAGCCAATGCTTAGAGCCTGTCTAAAGTGGGGTGTGGGAAAGATAATCTTTTGTGTAAAATAACTAGCTGCTACCTCAAGCAACACGTCTTCAAGCATAGTCTTGACACAGAGTTACCCCTGAGCAAGAATTGAAGTATCTTATGACCTGTGCCTTTATGAAAATGCTTAAGCAGGGACAGATCCTGAGAATATCTGGCCGCACAGAGGAAGCTGAGTACATTTTCCTTGTTAGTCTTACTTTTCTGTTCCTATCATTAAAATAGAAAAAATAACAACAACAAAAAAATCCTTCTCTGGCCTTGTTCATTTTGAGAGCACAGTCATTTTTTTCCCCTCATAATGCCATTAAATCTTCCATCATCTGTGGTACTGATCTTGCCTGAGGCAACAGACAATAAAAAAATTATTACTATCATGAATATCCATCATGCCAGAGCATCTTGGGTGAGAATAAACAGTCAGGAACTTATATTTACACCATGAGCAAAGGTAATAGATGAATTACCATAGCGTGTCCCTGCAGCCCAGTGGTATCTTAGACTCAAAGCGAAGACCGAGACATTACCAGCATCTTTTGAAGAATCCAGAGCTCCATACACAGCCCCTGATTCCTACTTCAACAAGCACTGGCTAAACCATTACTTCCAATTGCTTTCCTCATCACTAAGAAGAAGAAGAAAACAGTTTGAGGAGCTCTACAAAGAAGCAGGCCAGACACCACAGAGCGATAATCACCCATAGCTCCATAATGCTTAATTTACCCTACCTGGAAACAAAAGTTTTGCAATGAATTTAGACTATTTGCATGAGCTGCCAGCCTAATTCCCTTTATAGACCAGTTTGCCCTACATGCTTAAAGGCAGATTCATAAACCAATGTTTCTAACCTGCATTAGCAAACATATTAATATCTGAACAAAACAAGGTGAGCAGCAGCCTTGGCTTGGGTCAGCTAGCAAACATAAAGCAACTTCCTATTCTCCATGTCTAGATAGAAGAAGGGCCCTAAAAGACACCATTCCCTTGGGTCAACCCTTCTTCTTTGGTCCTTTCAACACCACTGCAGTAGATTACAATGAAATGAATGAAAATAATGCAGCAGGACTTTGTTTCTCAGCTGTTCCCAGAGCCTGGATTCAATGGAATATTTGAAAGAAACTCCCAGTTTTTCTCTGGCCAGGTCTCAGGGGTAGCACTGAAACTATATTTTCCATCCCATGCTGAAGATGACTGTAGGGATTTTCTCATAAACAAGGAACTGGAGTCTCTGTCAGCCTCCTCCTTGGGTTGAGATCACTGGGGACTTAATTTGCTTCTGGTCACCTCAGCAGCACTGGAATGCCTTGAGCTGGAGGCATTTCAAATAGGACAACATGGGTGATTAAGTGGCTGGAAGGATTGACTTATGAGGAAAAATACAAAGGAACTAAATATGTATAGTTTGGCTGGAGGACAGCAAAGGAGGACAACTGTCTGCTGACTGATTGACAAGCATAAATGTCGGGGAGGGGGAAGAATTGTTTAAGTTAGCCCAACAGGGGAATAACCAGGAATCACAAGATGGGATTAAGAAATGGAAAATGAATTCTGAATATCAGGGGAAACATTCCTAGCAGTGAGATCTAACCTACTGGCTGTTGGAACATCCTCCCTGAGGACTGTGGTGGAAACCCTGCTCTTTAAAACATTTAAAAACAGACGAAAGCTTGCTCTGTTGGGAATAGTCCTCCTTTGACCAGGGTGTTCCCTGCAAGAAGCACATCATGTGTTTCAGAGCACGCGTGTGCCATGGGAAGGTGCTCGCAGAGCACAGGCAAGACCCCTGCCCTAGTCAGAGCAAATCCAGGCATAGACCAAGGGTTAAGGTCTGCTCTTCATGGCCAAGAGTAGCCCCATGATGAAGGCCTGCAAGGAATGGTGCTCACTTTCTTCCTTTTATCTCACGTATTCAAAAATGAGGGAAGGAAAAGCAAGATATAATTGTGGGCAGCTTGTACAGGGAGCCCTGCTAGGAGTTCTGTTCATGGCTTACTAACAGTGCTGTCCTCGGTGTGTCCAGGACACACATGCCTTTCAGACTCCTGACAAACTGAAGAAATAGCATCATAGGGGTGTGATAAATCTTTCTGAGACAGATCTATCTGATAGGTCTTCATTATCAGGGCAGTTCTAAAATCTGTGATACACAGAACATTAGCACGCATGTTGCACTTGCCTGAGTTTTGATCTAGGCTCTAATAGTAATTTATGGTTTAAAAATCTTTGTGAAAGGGTCTGTCACATCTCTAATCTCAGAAAAGCTTGAAAAAGAGATTAAAAGTGAAACACACTGACATGATGGGAAACAGAAACACTCTGCTGAGCTCATCCTCATCTTTTGCTTCCAACCAAACCTACTTTAATCTTTGGTTTTTTACTTATTAACCTGGAACAGCATCAGCATCTCCAAGGCTTTAAAAACCCAGTTAGAGGAGGACAGCACCGAGAGAGGGGAAAAAATGCTAATTCAAGCAGACCGGTATGATCAGAATGGAGTAGTAGAGTACCTTGTCAAAGTAATGAGTAGGGTCCAAGATGTCACCAGTAGGGTCCAAGGATGGTTCCTGAGTTCACAAACCTTTCCTCTCGTGCTGTCTGATGTCATTCTGAACACAATTCCAGACCCAGTGTGACCATGTTTGATTGGACTATGTACGGGTGAAAGCAACCCAGCCTGTGTGGCTGTCTTCTTCCTGCCAACAGAGAAGGGCAGAAAAAGTTGAGAGCACCTGAGGTGAAGAGCAGTGGTTTGACAGAAACATCTGAGGAGGTTTAGACATGTTTGTCATCTATGTAAAAAATAATATGAAAATGTGCTTATAATTAAGGCAGCATCTTTGGCCTCATCAGTAGCGCTGGATTTTGACAAATACATATCATGAATTTTAGAATCACTGAATAATCCAGGCTGGAAGGGGCCTCTGGAGCCTGCTCAAAGCTGGATCAACTGTGAAATCAGACCAGATTACTCAGGACTTTATCCAGTCCAGACCTCAAAACCTTCAAAGATGGACAAGTCCCATTCCCCAGCCTATCCCTATACAACAAGTTCTGCAGCTCTGAACATTTTTGTGGCCTGCAATGAACTTACTCCAATTTATCGATGTATTTCCCAGACTGGGAGAGCCTCAAAAGTGGACTCAGTATCCTAGATCTAGCAAGTGCTGTTTAAAGGTGTATTTAAGGAATGAAATTCAGATGTTTCCTATAAACATCTGCTCTCTGCAAAGTACCTGCTTGAAACTGAGAAGAATGATGGTGACAAGCATTCAGGGAAGGATTTTCTACTTAACGGGGAATGTATGCTCTCATCTCATACTTTCCTTCCTTTTGCACACACCTATCTTCCTGTTAGTGAGCTGTCAGCCACAGACTCCTGGATAAAGACCAACAAATGTCCTTGTTCTTGCTCTAACTGTGTCTGCCCTGGACAGGATCCCTTCACCCAATCATTTCTGATCCTCTTTCTTGGCTTTTTAAACCGCAAGATACAATAGATACTCACATCTACAAGGTCATGTACCAGAGCTGCAAAATCAGAGTCACAATCCAAGTAGCTTCATATACCTATAGAAAACAGGGCTAGAAGGGATTTTGCCAGGTCACAAAGTCTTTCTTGCCCTCATATGGTCATTTCTACCAAAACCTTTCCTGACAGACACTTGTATAACAAATTTAGCTTTACCTCCCATAGCGTCTCTTCTCCTATCTAACCCGAATGTCTTACTGCTGATTTAGAGGAAAATATGTCTGTTCTCCTCCAGTGGGCCCAGAAAGCAGATTCTTCTTTTTATCTTCACAATATCTTCTTAGATACTTGCAGTCTCCTAGGAAATCTCTTTGCAGTCATCTCCCCTGTAGACTAAACAATCCCAAATCTTGCAGCCCTTCCTTGAAGGTCATATTTTGCAGACCTCTGTTCATTCTTGCTGCTCTTCTGGACCTTCTCCAGTTGGCCCTCACAATCTCAAAATGCCTAGAACTGGACACACGGGCTCCATCTGAAGCCTTCTGGGACTTTTCAGATCACAGATCTCAGTTTAGCCCATTAGAGAAAAAGGTTTAAGTTACTAAGTCTAGATATGGTCTAAATCCACATTTCCTCCATGCTTAGGATGACTGCTGTTCCCACAAGGGACCATGTCCAGCATGCAAATATCTGAAATGCTAAAATACTTGACAGGCAGTCCTGGGTACTGAAGAAAGAAAGATGGAGTAGAAACTTCTCCTGACTGTAGGTCCCCAAAGCACAACACAGCTTATGAATTTAGAGCCCCATGTTGCAGTACAAGACTTGCTGGGAGGAAGAGAACACCATTCCCCCTCCATATGTCTCTTTGGTTACTAGATGTCTTAACACATCCATTTTGCTGGTTGTAGCAACAAAAGCTACTCCCTATGCTAGATGGGAGAAGAAGAAACTAAAATAAAGTCAATATAAGTAAAAAGATTTTCCACTTCCTTTAATCAATAACAACAACTGTTTTTCTTAGCAGGGAACCTGATTCTCAGGAAGTTACCTGTCTATTAGAGACAACATAATTGTTTCTGCTGACACTGGTGATGACTAATTGATGATTAACCATGTTACAGCAATCCAGGCTGACCCTCCACAGAATCAATGAAATGCAAAATTGAACAAAGAGCTTAAAGGATGCAACATGGGATTTCTGTAATTCTTTCAGCTTCACTCATCTAAGGTGTTCAACAGGTCAACAGGAGAAGCATTACATTCACATGTAGAAACACACATTTGCACCTTGGCAGATCACTGGCATTTCTTTTTAGTCATTTTTATTATTAGAACAAAGTAAACAATTTGCTCCAAACAACCGTTTGATTTGTTTTGCTTTTCTCTCTCCACTTGCAAATTAGCAGGTCGTGAAATGTCCTCATTTGTTTTATTTGTAATTAATAGCTTCTAAATCCTTGGCTGGTTTCAGCACTTCATTGTCACAGCTGCACAACTGAGCCCTTCCAGCATTGTGCTGGTATTCATGGAGTGATGCACACTGAAAAGGGAATAATCTAGTGATAACCACGGATTTTTTTTTTCTCATTGAAAAAAAGAGGCTGCTTAGCTGCATATAGCAAGCCATATATTTTCACTGACAAAACCATCTGTTCCACTTCTGATTCACTGTGCATATTTTAAAGTGACTCTAAGTCTGTGAGCTGCTAAATGCTCCAGTAAGTTAGTTAGCTGACACACAGTTTGACAAAACTGTCGCCCATTTCCATAAGGTTGGTAGGTATAGGTTGCAATCTTGGCGTTTCTTACTGAGTTCAAAAGCTCTGCTAGCATGGTCGTGCTGATATCATGAACTGGTTTGACACTGCCTGGCTATGCCTTGATTCTCCTTTGACCACAAGAGAATCAGCCTTTCTGCTCCCCTTCCCTCCCCTGTGCCCACCTTCTGGCCATCTTGCCTGCAGAACTTTCTCTGGTAGGGACTCGCCAGCTGCATTAAGCAATAGCTCACCTATGTATCTGAGCTGGGGCTTTCACAAAGTATTAGGGAACTGTAAGAGAGTTTATAGCTCCTTGGCATGGTGATTCACAAGCTATCTCATTTACTCTAGCATAGATTAATTTCAGATTCCTGCTGGAATGAGACCTTCTTGTCCAGTGGCTATATCTATTCCATCTTCAGGAGTCTGCAGCAGGACAAAGTTTCCTGTACCAGCTCTGCTGAGGAAAACATGCTTGTGCCAATATTGCCAGCTTGGTATACTACCCATTCTGCTCCAAGAACTTTCTGCATGCAAGGTCACTTATCAAAGAGTTCCTCTGACTTATGAAGTCATGTGTGAAGCAGGATAGTTAGCAAGAAGGCTGCCTCCTATAGACAGGACAGACCTGAGCCAGGCTTCATCACTGACGGTAGATCACGGGATGTAGTGTCCGAGAGGATGATATCAGCATAACCAAGGTGTCCTCCCTTCTTCTGTGCTCCGTGGCTGGCCAGCTGTCCTGGGTTGGCACAGCCTACAGAGGCACTTACATCAGCTTGGCCTGCCTAGCTGGGCCTGGCCGTCTCTTCCAGAGATGATAACCGAGTCTCTGCTCTCACCCCATGCAACTTTCTCTCAACTTTACTGCTCAGTCCTATGGCACTTGATGAAGCAATCACAAGACTGTCATTTCCAGCCTTGGTGACGCACAGAGCTGAGGGATCAAAGCCCGTAGGTAGCTGGCAAGCAGCACGTAGTCTAGCAAATGCTGCCCATTAAGAGCTCAGCCAAAGTTTAACCCATCTTTCCGGATAAAGAGAAGGTGCAGGGAGGGGATCTTGGACTTGTGAGTTGAGCATTCATTCTGTGACTTACCTGAAACTCCCCAGACTATGAGTCATGAGAGTCCTGAAGGGGAACAACACATTTCCCAACATTTGGAGAAAGGAATGGCAAAGCTGTGCCAATATTTAAACGGGAAAAGTGATTTCACTCAGGTAGCCATGCACAGGTTAACTCAGCATTAATCCTTGCTCCTTCTTCAGTCAATGGAGACAGGCAGGCACTTCCAAATAGCAATCATCTCACTGTAAAACAGATGTCTAACATAGATTAGATGATTCAGCTGCTAGAGGGCTGATCTTGCTCCATTGACTGCAGAATAAATTTTGGCAGTTAGTTTGGATCAGGCAGAAAGCTCTTTTTTTGGTTAAAATTAGGTAAGGTAACACTACTCCACCTTACAAAATAATTAAAAATTGCAATATCTGTCAGTCACTGCTTTTCATGGGAAATAGGCCTAATCTCACTTTCTGACAAAATTATGAGTTCTGTTCATCAAAGAGTCACTCACAGGCATAATAAAAACTTTCATGTGGTTCATGACCTAGCATTGCGCAACCTCCTGTTTGAAAAGAGTCGGCTGCACAATAGAAATAAAGCAGACATTAAATAAATTGAGAGCTGGCTGTGTTGCAGAAACTGGAAAGTATTATTCAGTGAGAAATTATCACTGGCATAGTTGTCATGATCTACTACCATGCCCGGGGGAAGTCAGCATTGTCCTTGACTTTCTGGAAGTAAATATATTACTTGCAAACAATCTAACCTGCTTAAGTGATAAATGTTTACAAAGTAGTAAGTGATGGTGTAAAGGAGCAAGGAAAAGTTTTTAAAGCTGTAGAAACATTAAGGCAGGTAGTAAAATACTCTGTTCAGTTTGGGATCCACATTCTAGAATAAATGTTGAAAAGGTGGAGAGCTAAGGGAAAAGCCGCAGAGAGTAAGAGAAAACTCCACAACAAAAGAGCTAGAAAGCTCAGTCTTTAAAAAGAAGGATTAAGAGTAAGGGAAAGGTTCATCACACCTTCATTTAGGATTTTAAAAGGTATAAAACAGTCCAGACTGGACACTTGGCTTTCTCAGAAATCAGTAGAGAAATAATACCATTTCCAAAACTCAGTTCATCTTAGGATGCTTGGACTCAGCAACACAAAAGTTTGGTGCTTTTTCGAAGTGTAATTGAGATAAACCCCATGGTACCTTACTGTGGAACAGAATAAAGTTATAGGAATACATACAGAGATGAGTCCATAGAAACAGGCTCTTCAATTTCGCAGGGCAAAAAAACAAAACATGTAGCAGCAGCTGGAAGCCAGACAGCCAAATTCAAACGAGAAATAAGGCATGGTGTTTTTCTACTGAGAACAAGAGTGTTTGATTACTCCAACAAACTATAAAGGCAGCAAACAGATTTCCTTCTCCACCAGGAAGACAGACTAACACAAACGACTTACTATGTCTCCATGACACATAGAGAGACCAGAGGAGGAGATCTGCTACTCATATCTGACCTTAATCTCTAAGAATATAGGACAGAAAACAGCAGCAGAAGATCCAGGTCCTTCATGATGAATAACTACACCTGTTCAACCTAATCTTCCTGCTTTCTCTAGCAAGGCATGCGAAAGACATCACATGAGGGCCCTTTAAAGGCTCAGTCACCAGCACCTTGGGATGCATGATGCAGAAAAGGATGTGGGAAGTGTGGAAGTGAAAAATACCTTGTCCCTTCATGAAGCTGCAATAGCTGCAACACCTCACGCTTTCACTCTTGCTTACCACGAAGGCAATGAGCAGCAGCAGCCCAAGTGTCACTTTTCCAGCTGATGTGGAATCCCCAGCATGATCTCCTCTAGAGACACCTCGGCCTAACATTTGTTCAGGGAAGTCCTCTGCAGCTGTTTTTCAGCGAAGTCTTAGCTACATCTCACAGATGAGATTTCATCTTCCACAGCAGAGCTCTTTCATCTTCCAGAGCCCTGGATCAGCACTGCTCCCGCAATAGAGTACCTGGAGAAGAAAAACAGACCTTTGTTAAGTCTACTTAATATATTATGAAAAGGTCTCCCCTCTGCAAGCTCTCTTAGGGCACTCTGACCACCATGAACAAAAATGTCCTTCACTTATGGTGACCTCTCAAAAGTAACAAGGACTTCTGTATAGGCCATCTATGTAAATGAAGCTCACAGTTGAAATACAGCTTTTTTTTTTTTTTTTTACCCCGGTATCACAGACGTAGGGAACTATTTCCTCTTTCAACCCCTTATCCTACAGGCACTTCTGCCTTATTTGCATTTGACCAGGAAGACCCTTCTCTTAAGTCCCCCATCACTGTCTGCAGAAGCAAAGGGCTTCCATGCTCACCACCCTCAGGAGCTGGGCAAATGGAGGAAATAAAAAAGCAACTACCACCCTTTTGCTAAACTTCAGCAGGTGCAGGAACAGGAATAAAGTTGCACTGCTATTAACATGCTTCCACTCCCAGGGCATCTTCCTTTGCATACCGTTCCCTCCTCGGCTTTACCTCCCAGGTGCCTTACAATGTCCTCACTTCTACAGGCAGGGTCTGACAGCTCCTTTTGGACTGTGACTGCTACTAAATTCATCTGCCTTTGGGCAAAGCTGTCAGATAATGAGAGGGCTTGATGTCTCTTGGCTAGGCTGGCTTTCAAGTGGTGATCTCAGATAATGGAGACCACATGGTCCATCTCCAAGTCCAAACCACCACACTTCAGAACATCGTGGTTGACCTGAGCGAGAACCCAGCAAAATAAATAGAGCGCTGTGAAAGCGGTGCCATGGGAACAGCTTATAACAAGCACGTATGCACACGTACCCTTGCTGAAACCAGGGGCCCATATTTCAGGAGGGGAAACAGGAACGTTTGGTGGAGGGATCTGGATCCAAACTGCTATCTTTGGTTCTCCCTTTTGTGTATATATATATATGTAATTTTTTTTGGTCAAGCCTAGAAAACCCAGGTCTGGATTTATTCACTGGGGCAAATCAGGGAGGGAGAGTAGGAGGTGCTGTTACCCACCATGTGGTATCAATAGGTTGGTGGTAAAAAGCATCTTGCTGCCAAAGAACACCAGAAATAACAGCGTCAAACATGCCTTTTTGAGCAATTATGATAAATATACACACATGCACACTTAGTGAAGATGAAAAACATGAATATATAGATATATATTGCCCTCCTGCTTCTCGTCCAGTCTTCTCTGGGCCAGGATTAGAAACAGACTGAAGTAGCCTGAGGAAAAAAAACAAAAACAACGGCAAAGTCATGTGTCCTAATTCTGTCATTAAACAGTAGGTGGTACATCTTGCCATGTGCTTGATATCACGGGGTTTGTCTCTCCCCATCTCTTTTGATGTGTCATCACACCCCACCCATCACAGGAGAATTTCCCAGTAAACCTCACGCCTGCACTATGACGTGCCCCTGCTCCCCCCAGCCCTGCCATAAACCCCCTGGTAAACCTACAACAGTAGCACGGGGCCTCCTCATGCAAAGTCTGCTGTGCAAACAAGGACAAAAAACAAAGGGAAAGACTCAAGGCTGGTCCCTCTCATAAGGGGAGGTGAGGAGGCTATAGGATCACTTAGACAAATGAAGGCAAGACAGTTCCAGCTGGAACAGCAGGATAATTTGCCCAGTCTGTTGCAAGAAGAGATGTTAGGTAGCAAGAACTGTTTTGCTCAGCTGGACTAGGGATGCATTCTACTTTTGTTAACATACCTTGGAATTATGCATCATTTTACTGGTTTGAGGAAGGGGCTGAAAACACTCTTTTCTCACCCAGTCTTCCACCAAAATATGACTAATCAAAGAAATATATTTCTGCTTTCCTGTTTTTTTTTTCTCTCCAATAAAACTCTGATGTAAAAAAGGGAAAGAAAGAAAATCAGCATGAATTTAACAACTACAAAACATGACGACAAAAACACAGAACATGATGACAAAAAAACACAGAAAATGATACTATTGACTAGAGCTTTTTTTGCACATCTCTGCCAATGTTTTCAAGCAGACCAAACAAACAGATGATTCTTATTCCGTTTCTGTTTCACAGAGAAAAAAAAATGACCTTTCGAATTTCTGCATGCAAAAAATCTTGTCCTTCTTTTGACCAGCTCAAACCACAATATTTTATGGGCATCCCACAGAGCTCTATGTAGCACAGACTGCCCTGTGCTAACCTCATCCTTCCCAGCGGCATATTCCAGTGTAAATCCCCCCATGTGTGCATGCAGTGGAGCAGAGTCATGCCTTGTGGGGACCCGCATGAAGGGAAACAGGAGTTTCTAAGCATCCTCTGCTCCTCCTCCCACTCCAGTGGCCAGGAAGCGGCTGGAGCCACAGATCTGCTCCCCACAATGCACCAGCTGAGCCAGCGCGGGCAGGAAAATCACGTATGTCAGGGAATCAAGCAGAGATTACTTCTCTTCTGGAGCTAGACCAGGGTCAAGACTGTGACTTTGGGTCATGCACTAGTGCTGGTTTTGCTCTCAGATTGCTCAGAGCTTCTGGGAGAAGAATCCGATATTCTCACTCGTGTTGGTACACCTTTGAATGAGAATTGCCCTGCTCGCAGCAAGTTCTGCACACCATAATGTCCTCTCTAAGATCTGAGATGTGCCAGCCCTCAAGAACCAGTCCCTTTGCAGATGCAAAGCCTGGCACTCCAAAACCACCAGCTGCTTCCAAAAGGTAAGGTCATGTCTTCTTTAATGTCCTTCTCCCAGGCAGATCGCAGTGGATGAAAGCCAGGAGGAGTCGGGTATTTCCAGAGGGTGATGAGAACACTGACGAGGCCACTGTCTTCCCAGCCACCCGTTGGCTACGTGCTTGCCCTACTGTGCTGCCTTCCCGTCATGTGCTGAATGTGACAGCGCTGAGCACATCAGCAAGTCCTGCACACTCCGCAGATCTAACCTGGCACGCGAGGGGAAGCAGAATCCCCAAGGAGCTCATTTAAGAGTGATTGAGTCCATTTCTTGCCATACGATTTTGGAAACAGGAGTTGAATGAATGGCTCCTCTTCCAATTCTGGCCAAGACTGTGGTTTTCCAGGGAGCAGGGAGGAGGGGACACATACCTTCAGAGTTGTCTTTATGGATGGGAATTCATCATGGTTTATTTTCTCAAGGCTCATGGCTTGTCACAAATCCTTTTAAAGTCATGAGGCCTGAAAAGGGGGAGAAAAGAGAATGTTTTGGTGTTATTTTTGTTCAGATAGGAACAGTTAGTAAATCATTCCAGTCCTGTAAGCGAGAGATTATAGAGGCATAGTCCCTTGGACTTTTTCAATTGGTGAGGTTTGGAAGAGGAGGGGGGCAGAAAAGGGTCCCCCACACTCAGGATATCCCCCTCCCTCTCCAACACGCTGACTCCTGCCCACATGCCCTAGTGCACCCTGCAGCATTTTGGAAAATCTGAGTGGATTTGCTCTTTTTTTAGCCTGCACAATCCTTGCTCTCCCCTCTTTGACTGGAAGCGCTGACCACAGCACTACTACAGCCCATGCCAGCTGGGCTGCTGTTCACGCCCAACAGAGCCAGCAGAGACAGGAGTCCCCTCATCGCAGTGCTGCATGGTGGCATTTTGCTCTCCTCTCAGCATGTTTGCCTGGCTGCACAAACAGTAATGCAGAAAAATCTCAGAGCTCTGTGCTACCGTTTGGGACTTTGGGGTCTGAACATGCAACGTTACAATAGAAATTTTGCAATCTTCTGCACTGAGGGAAGGAAAGGTGCTGGAAGAGCAATCAAATCTCTGCCTCCTGGAAGGTCAAATGCAATAAGCAGCATAGCGTATTACCATGGCTGGGAATCCCGATCTCCAGCATCTTGAAGCCAGGTGTTAGTCCTACCCACTCAGGCATCCTCAACACCTCCCAAGGTGTGACACACTCCAGAGATGTGTAAAAAGCGGGAAGAAGGGCTGATCTAGTGCTAAATATTTACCTTGCAGATACCAGCTATGGTGTCAAACCTTACACGCCTTCCTTAGGTCCAACCTCAGGGTGAACTCACCCTGGGAAAGGGTCTCCTCATACAAGGACACATGTAACGTATTGGCTCAGCTTCTGGCTACTCCACTAGCTTCAGTGTCCCACAGCGTAAAATATACCACTATCTCTCCATGCAATATAGCTCAGCATTATGGTTCCTGAGAGAAGAGTCTCCTGTAACAACCCTAATAAATATTGAATCAATTGAAGACCATCTCCCGCAGGGTGTAGCTTACTGAGCTTGGTAGAAGAGCACCCACTGACCTAGTGGGCCCTGAAACAGCCAGAAAAAGACTTAACAGAACAGCATCCAACCTTGCAAAGTAGAGCCTGGTCAGTCTTTCTCCTGGTCTATGGCAATATCTGACTAAAAGGTGAACATCCAGCCACAAGAGCTGGTGCTTCTGCAAACACTCACCTGTATAAATACTTCTCCAAGACCGGCGAGAGATGTCTTTATATCCCAGCCGCTTTCCTCCTGCAGTAAATCAATGATATGAAAAGTCTCAAGAAATGTCAGGGGGAAGCGGTATGCAGATAAAAATGCAGATATATATTCAGCTGTCTTGAGTGTGCTGGACTGGGCTCATGCAAGATATTTCCTGAGATTTCTGGGTGCTTTCTATAGAACAGAAATAGTGGAGAAAATGAATATAAATAAATACCAAAATTACTAGCCTCAAAACTATTTTTTTCTTAGATTTCTTTGAAGTTTCAGCATGAGAGTAAATAGGAAATTCTTTGAGCGAGACGTCCTCACAGTTTCTATATTTCATACAAAGAAACAAATGTAAACTGGAAGAACAGGAGGCACCAAGAAGGAAAATGTAGGGTTCAATGGCACAATCATAGTGCATGAGGGATTATACTTATTCAAACTGTCTGACCTCCTGCAAAAACCATGAAAGAAAATCTCATCCCCAAATTCCTGCTTCAACTGTAAGTCTTAGGCAGTTCTACAGTAAAACACAAAGAAAATCTCCTGAAATTTTAAAGACTTCAAGCAACTATGTATTTACCATGACATTGAGCTAAACCCCTTGACAGTTCTACAGAAAATATCTCCTCAGAGAAAACACAAAAAGCACAGTGCACAGAACCTTTAGCAGATGTTTTATGAGGAAAGCCATATAAGAAGCCCGGGGCCTGGCTTCTCTTTTCCACCTCTTTTTAAAGCCACAGCACCTGGCCTGAGGCGAAGCCCTCTGAACTCAACAGGAGTCTTCTCATTGACCAGGGTAGGTCAATCCCTCCCAACTCTCATCACCTACTGCCCAGAGCTCACACTAATTCTCTGTGCCAGCACTTCCCACCGCTCGGGAAAAGCTCCTTGCAGGCCCAGTTTGCTCCTGAAGGTTGATTCCCGTTTTTAACAGGCCAAAACCACAGGATGCCAACTAATTGCTTCGTGAATGACCCCAGTGTTAGAGGCTCCGCCGCCATAGCTGGGAGGCCATTCCACACGTTTATGGTGCCTCGCACTTCCTGACATCTGGTTCCAATTGGCGCTGTCTTTAGCTGCTGTGAAAGCTCAAATGACCCCTTACCTGTGCGAAGGTACCGGCAAGTCGTAGGGCAGGCATTGCCCCTAGGAGCCTCACCAGATCAGCTTCCTCCACTCCCTCGGGTGCCGCTCATGCCAACCCCAGACTTAATCTCAGATGCACCATTCCGGATCAAACTCCTCCTTGTGCTCTCCCCTCTTTTTGCATCCTTCATTCTTTCTTTAATAGATAGTACTTTTTTTTTTTTTTTTTAGGCTTTTGGGGTCCTTATTTGTTCCCCATCTATGATATCAGAAGAAAGTCAGCACTTACAGAGCTGCAGAGTGTGGAGGAGCAGGTTTTCCCCAATACCAGCTTGAGCTCAAGGCCCAAACACAACCAAATATGCCAAAGATAGCAGTCAACCCGTTGGCCCAAAACAAGAGCAGGACACACCAAAACTCAAGGCAGGGATCCAAACTGCACTTCTAACCATAAGCCTGTCCTTTTTCCTGACTTTTTTGTCACCTTGTCCCAACACCTGGCAGAGTCCACGGTCACATTGGAAGGCAAGCTCCTACGGAGCAGCATCCAGTCCCCACGGAGCCCGAGCAGAGCTGTGACGCTCACTCACAACACAGCAGCCCATATGTGAAACTCCCGCACATACATCCCTGGGAGCAAATGCTGGACTTCATATCCCAGAATATGGACCCTCCCAGTCAGCCAGGACACTTTTGCATGTCCTCATGATGATGGCAATCAAAATTCCTTCCAGCTCAAAGGTACCATGCAAGATTGCATTCTCACTGTAAAGGACTACAGAGTCCAGTGGTCAGATTCAGCTACCGCCAATTAGGAGTCCTGACCTCCATCTACAACCACAAATTAACCTGCTGCCCTATTACTACTCGGATGACGGGCAGTTTTGCAACCTGTTACGGAGCACTAGGCCGAGCATGGGTGCTGGTAAACAAGGCTGGAGCTAGGAGTGCTCCTGGCCAGCTCAACGCTGGCTCTGTTTCCCTCTTCCCAGTATGTTCTGTGAATAAGAAAGTACCTTTACCACCTCGCTACTGCCTCTGCTACTGATTGCCTGCGCAGCAACATGTGATTTGTAAAAATGACATGCACTAGCTCAGTTTGGGGGGGCACTTGGAATAAATGCAAAGCCCATTTTGCTAACAAGGTATTTTGAGATGCTCAGGTAAAATGCCCCATGGAGTTACAAAACTGCAAGATTTCTTTGTGTTTGGAGATTAATTAGATGCCAGGTATAAATCCTGACCAGAATCTGAAAAATGAAGTGCTGCAGAACTGGAGAGGTTTTGCTTTTTTTGTGTTTTTCTTTTTTTCTCTTTCTTT
>VZSV01000284.1:636622-664409 GCA_013398735.1 Nothocercus julius
CCACAGAAGTGGATGGGAGCTCCTAGGAGCAGCCTGCAACATTGACTTACCCAACTGAGAAACTAGGCACAAGAAGGGGAAGAGGAAACCTTCAGGATCAGTTGCAATAAAGAGATCTCTCTGCATATCAATGCCTGCAAAAGCATGCATGCAAAAAAGCATGCAAACACCTCTGTGTTGCCTGCATGATTAGGAGGAAAGCAGTGACAATTAGGGAGCGTGACAGCTGCATTTTTCCATGTCCTCCTCACAGCTGAGCTCTCCAGCCAGGTAGATATATCAGAGCGCCTGCGTCTCTGCACGCTCACCCGCACGTAGGCCCCTCCAGGAGCGTGTGCCAGGCATTGCTCGGCGCCTGCCCGCACACTCGGCTCCTCGCTCTGACTCACATTTCTCCATCCTATGCTCTCCAAAGCCGTCGGCGGAGCTGCCCAGCTCGGCGGCCGCGCGCAGCACCAGGGCGGCACCGTGCCCTTCGGCACAGTTGGCTCAGGCGCAGCATCCTGGAGCTGCAGCCTTTGCAAAGGGCAGCGCGGGTTTTCCTGGAGTATGGGGTGGAAAACAGTGCAGAGAGCCAGGACGAGGGTGTTTCGTGGCGGATCAAGGGGCTGCTTGCCTGCAGAGGGCAGCAAGGGAGCACAGCCAAGCGCTATAGTCCAGCGTTCTGCGCTGCATCCTGGATCCAGCAGCTCTAGGATGTGCAACCCGTTCAGCACCCATCCCCATGCATTTGGATGCATCACTGCTCTACCGCACCTGCAAAGGCACTCCCATGCTGGGGAGCCCCTGGCCCCTTGCATATAGACATGTACCAGAAAGCATTCCCCAGAGAAGCACTGTATCTGTGCAGGAAAACATCTTCCCCAGTGCACAGATGCTTGGGAAAAGCCTGGCATTGAAACACCTAGATTGGCAGGTACCAGCGTGCCCAGGTAAGCACAGGGTAGACCAGGATGGAGATCCCTGCAGTCCCTGGCACATCTATGCTGTCACCAGCATCCCCAAAACAGACATTGTAAGAATTAAATTCTATTTTCATCACCAGATAAGGGTGCATCAGCACAATATTAAAAGCATGCCATGGCCAGCTTTTCCCTGCACTGCCTCCTACTGTTCCACAGGGATGAGCAGCCCACATCCATCTCAGCCCATAGGGAACAGTTTTCCTTGACTGACCTAATGATGTGCAATCAATAGGTCCAAGGAGTCCTACAAGTCTCTTGGGACCAGTGATGCAGGAACATCCCTGTGGCCATGTGCATGAACTGGTTGCTCCACCTGGCCTGGGGGAGCATCCTGGAAAGTCCCAGCATAAAATTCCAGTCATGTCAAGGATGACAAACATTGGATTCATTGGCCTCAGCAGGTCTTGGACAACCTCTGGAATTCAGGTTGTGTCCTTGATCACCCAGCTGCGTGGACGCCTCCAAACATTATTCAAAAGCTGCTCATTAAGGCCACACCATCCCTCTGGTCTCCAAAAGGGTCAGATCTGCAGGCTGGCTCCTTCCGTGCACCCAGCTATGCAACCTGGCTCTTCCCTGCCTGACACTCCAATGCTCACGGAGCAGCTTTCCTCAAACATTGGAGTTAAAGAGATGTACAGACAGGCAGAAATCAAGGTGTGCTTCCCCTCTCCAACCAGAATAACCCAAGCACGTTCAGCCAGAGCATGCACAGAAAATTAGTGATATTTCAGTCTCAAGATGGAGCTAAGATGTGAGTCTTCCCTGAGGCGTAGCACTTCCCTCTGCCAAAAGGATCAGACCTGGGGAGCTTTACTTATATAAACACCGAAGCTAAATTTATCCTTCCTCCTAGAGGAGCAAAGGGTTTGGGTTAATCCAAGCTCCTCAATGGAGCATTTCCTTTAGCACTCAGCCTTAGGAGCAGCCAAGCCAGGCTCATCAGCCTTAGCTTCGTTGCAGATAAGCGCTTGGGAACCACATCAGAGTGGCCTGGAGGCAGCACGACTGATTGTATTTTTTTCCACCCCATCCAAAAATGATGCCAGGAAGTTCCCCTTAATCTCTTTTGACCCTTTATGGAAAAATAGATAATCCCACGAATGGCAGAGCATGCAGGACAGTCTCATTTGCAAGTTTATCCATGCTCAGAAATGGCTTGTGGATCCTCTGGCCCTGCTAGGACCTGCTGATGCAACTGAGCCTTTTGCAAACACAGACGTTGGACTTCAACCCTCCTGGTAACCCCTGAGGTCAAGCCTATACCAAAACTGGAGATCTGTAAAAATAAAGACAGAGCCCATGTGGCCTGTGCTTTCCAAGTGTGCAGCTCAGCCAGGCCTGGCATATTTTCCCAGCTTGACGGTAGCACCCGGAGTGTAAATAAACCACAAATTGCAAAGCAAGAGAGCGCCTGGGAGGCGGGCTGGAGGCCTGGGTTGGCATCTCGGACCCAGGTGGCCAGGAGAGTTTGCCTTGCGTTTTGGGGTCATGGAAACGGTGTTTGCACATTTCCTTGGTTTGGATGTCTGCACCGCAGGGCCAACAATGTCTGATGTCCGATTTTCCCTCTTTTTGAATAGCCAGAATGACCACATGGACCTGCCACTTGCGTTTGCACCAATGCAGCACCTGGCAGAGGGTGCTCAGATCAACCTTACATTGGGTGTTTAAACAGCAAGGAGGCTAAAGCAAAGGTTTCTTCAATTTTGGTTCATTTGCAAGAATTCATATCTGGGAGGATTTTTTCCAATATCTAAATGGCCAAATCCACCTCTCCCACATATTGGGATAAATCAGGCTAGTATTGTTGCTGATGGTGCCATTTCTTTTCTCAGTAATAGAGGAGCGGAGAGCATCATCTTGTCCAAAGAGATCAGAAATTTAATCAATCCTGTTGTAATCTTTCCTAAACACAGGACCAAGTCCCCACCAGGAGACTTCCTGAGGGCAAAACAGGAATTTACAGCCTGTTGGGAAGATATCCCTGATGGGTTAGTACAAGTCCTGGTCACTGCATTGTCTGGGGGGACAAATGGACCCTCAGGTCAGCAAATATCAAAGGAATCAATAGTGCTCATGTCACCTGCTGGAGCACTTGCACAAGCACTTACTCCACAACCAGGTTTGTGTTGAACAAGAAGCTCTCACACACCTGGCTGGCTCCTCTCCCTTGGGAACAACAAGGTGGGGATGAACACATCCAGCTAGCTGATCTTGCCACTAGACATGACCACCTCTTTCAGCTCAGATACTGGCTGCTCCAGCATCTCTCGTCTGTCAGTCATGGCCTTCTGGCTGCATGAAAGTACACCTGTCCTTTCCCGGATTTCTGTCAATCCAAGCCAGGCAAGCCCAGGCGCCCTCCACTTTTCCGCTCCTTTGATAACTCAGGAACCCACATTTGTCCCTTCTCCTGCATGAAAGCTGAAGAGTACTGGCACAGGTTTCGTGCAGGCATCCGCCTAGCCCATTGTGATCATGCCTTGGTCAACATTCATGGGTGTTCCAGCTCCTCTTGGCTTCATGACCATGCCTCTTTCAAAACAGCCTGTTACACTTTTGCCATTTCTACACTCCTGCTGAGGATTTTCCATCCTCTGGCCACCCTTTACACACACACAAGGTGCTGAGCACAGAGTCGCTCTAAGCCAAGAACTCTGCATGTAGCAAAGCAGGGACTGCAGTGCAGCCCTGATAACTCCAGCACAGCTTCTCACGTGGCTCCCTCTCTAGACACCAGGTCTGCAAGATGCACTGAAAGCCCCAGGTATGAGCACTCAACACAGAGTTTTGCAGAGCAATAAATACACAAATTAAAAAAAAAAAAAAAAAAAAAAAAAAAGAGCTTGGCAAATCCACTATTCGCACTAACATCACTCAGAGAATTAATATTAGATTTAACAACTGAGAACTAAGAGAGAGCAATCAAAAAAGTCCAGATAACTCAAAACCCTGCAAGAAGTATAAGTTGCAGTGAGAACAAGACAGCATATGGAGCAAACTGAGATCTTCGGTAACTTACATGCATGCAAGTCATGTGCCTTTTAACATAATTCAGTGCCTGTCTGAGGGAAGCAGCAGTGTCTGAAGTGCTGTCTCTGGATAGCAGCTGCTCCAGGAGGCATCTACAGGCCAGAGGGGCCAAGCCGGCCAATGACAGGTCCCATCACAAAGTTGTGATAGAAAGAGAAGAAGCTGAGTGTGATCCAGAAATTTCTTAGGGAGATGAGCCCTCCTCTGTGAATCCTGCCCCACGTCCCATTTTTTTAAGAAGATGCAGCATTAATGGATGATGATGAGCAAAAGAGGCAGCAGAATGTTTCAGAGGGTGAAGGAAAAAACCCTTGCAGCAAGGGACTTTAGGAACTTAGCAATTTTTAGTTAACTTATCAAAAAAAAAAAAAAAAAAGAAAAGATGGAGAGCTGATTTAATTACACTGTGCAAGCCTCTTTGCAAGGAGGAAAATCTGGGTCCTAAAGGCCTCTTTAACCTAGTGGTGAAAGGCAGAACAAGAATTAATAGCTGAGAGTCAGACAAATTACAAGTGGAAATAAACAGTGAGGGTGATTAACCAGATGAACTGCTGAGGGAAGGGGTGGATTTGCCGCCACTTGATTTCTTCAAGATGGGATGCTTTCCTGCAGGACGTGCCTTTGACAGATTCAAGTTATGGGGCACAGCACACAGGTAAAAGGATGAAATTTAAGGACCACATTCAGGAGATGAAACAGGATGATCTAATGTCCCTCCTTGGTCATAAACTTGATGGATCTAGAAACCTGTGAAAGTTGGCAAAGATGCGTTTCCCCAGCCTGTCCTTTTGTACATAATGTTTGCTTGATTTAATAAAACTGCATATTAGAAACAGCTTCTTAATTTTCTGTGACAGTGAGGCTTTCAGGAGCAGACGTTACCCGAATGGACCTGGTAACAAGAGCTTTCTTCATCTCCCATTCAGCCCCTAAGAGGCCGTGTGATGTCTCCGGATGAGTCCTAGACCCTAGGACTGACTCGAGACTTAAAGCAACTCAAGATTCGCCTGGAGACTTAAAGAAACTTATTCCTCTTTCCACTAAGAAAAATAAGACAGAAAAAGGAATAGGCCCGACATCTGGAAGCAGCTTTTCATTTGCAAATAGTAATAGCAATTTTGACCATATCTCAAGCTGATTCAGAATCACTGGCACCATGGATTTGCATCACTGTTGGGAGCAAACTCAGGCATGAGGGTGTTTTTGGAAGGGGGATACATGGCCAAAGGCGGCAGAGGCTATCAGGAATGAAACCCTCCCTCTGCCGTGAAGTGGGAACAAGAGTGATTTACTGAGTGGGATGGAGACTGGAGCTAGCGGAACGCTAGCGTGGAGTGGTGCCATCTATAAACCCACGGCGGAGAGCAATGCATCATCTCCACCTAGACTCGCCTCTAGAAAACTTTATATCCAGCCACCCATCAACCCACCACACTGTTTTTCCTTCCTTTTCACCCGCTCTTACATTCATGCCACTCAGTAGGAGGTTTTCGGGAATTCTTAACTCACTTGACACTCCCATAGCTCATGCTTTGCCTAAATTCCTCCAAAAACTTTATGTTAGGTCTTAACAGGACGTGACCTCTTGCTTGCATTGGGCACAAGGATGAATTCCGCTCTAGAAACATTCAATCTGGTCTCATTTATTAGAGTGATTTAGCAGTACCCCATTAAAGAAAGGAAATTAATATTAACACCGGATTGGGCTGGAATTATCTCCGGAGAGCAGGATGGTTTGCCTTCTCCTGTGCTGCCCATCTTGAGAGAGATGGAGTCTGGAAAGCAAGTGTGGATTTCTCTGCATCCACTTGAAGTATGTGAGTCTGATTTTTTTATTTTTTTAAACAGAAACCTCTGTGATGGCAATTAAAATGCAAATTATCAATGGTCAATATAAATATAAAGCATGACTACACAGAGCTCATGAAAGAGGCTTAGAAAAGGTTCAGACTCACTTCTCCCTCACAGTTCCAAATTTTAATTACTTTAAAAGCAGAAGCAGAGCCCAATAGGCCTCGTGGATTTCAAGGTTCTTGGTAGGTCCAGAGTCACAACATCAAAATTACTCTCCTTTGATGTGAAACATCAGATATTACCAGGGAGATAAAGAGCAATGTACTTAATGCAAAGCAAAGAGGGCTTGATCCCAATGCCAAAGTGAAGAAGCACTTTGCCTCTCCCAAAACGTGCCCTGTCCCTTGCAACTTACCACCCACAGGAGCAGGGAACTGCTAGGCTGTCCCAAAGGGGAAAGAGGGAAACCAAGACACTGAGAAGCTCAGAAGGGCCTAATTGTTGAGAGTGCAAACACGTCATTGCTGGATGGGGTGAAAGAGGAAGGTAGGGGTTTCTTCTTGGTCTTGGTCCACCAGATAACCTTCTTAACACCACTTACCACTTATACCCTTCCTTTCACCAAAACCTTGTTTCAGCTTGTAAACCTTGTAAAACAGCAAAGATATATATATATTTTTAAGTCAAAAATATAGAGTCCTGGAGCCTTCCGACAATATCTATTATCATGTAAATACTCAATGGTCATTAGACAACATTATCTTGCATCTGCTCAAGAACCCCGAAGAGGATGTCTGCATAAAAGAAAGGACAGCTCAGAAGAAATCCTTTGAGCATGAGAGACAGAGGAAAGTGGTTAAAAATTCAACCTTGATTTCTGCAGAATCAAAGTAAAATTCAGAGTGGAAGGGACCTCAGGTAGGAAGTCATCTAGTCTGTCCTGTTCAAAGCAGTAGGGACACCACTCAACAACCCACCACATAAGTCTGCCATTTCAATAGCTGTAGTGCTCCATGGTGGTGAAGGACTTGACAAGACAGCAAGAGATCTACCCAGCATCACTGCCAGTTTTGAACTCAACACGGAGAGGCCAGCCAAAAGACGGAACGCCAGGAGACCTTGAACCCTTTACAGCAAAACTGCATTGACTTGCAGGATAGAAGACAGTGAATTTGGGGTGAAAACAAACAAACAAAAAGACTCAGAGGATTCACCAATGGATTACTGGCCAGAGGTTCCTAGATGCCTTATCAGCACTGACAGATAACTTGCTTGCTGTGAAAGGGTGATCAGGAGAGGTCCGGCATTTCAAGCACTGTAAACCTTGGGATATTAATCATGAGAAGACTTCACTGTAGATTGACCTTAACAGGCAGGTTATCTTTAACAGGGGGATGACCCTGTGGTCTCTTTGGATCCTTCTTACATAGCTTTCCATGGACGAACACTGGTTAATTTTCTTAGAGTAATCTGACACACGAATTTAGTCGGTACAGATTTGCCCACAAGGCCCCTTCATTGCCCTAGCGAGTACCTCCACCCTGTGATTAATATCCAGCAGAGGAAATGTTCTGCTTTATTAATAGACGCAATAATGTCTGTCTTAATGAGACTCCTGCAAAAGCAATCCTAATACTCAAGAGGTTCTGTTTTTAAATAAACTGATGTGGAAGAAGCTGGCTGCTTCAGACCAGCTAGAGACTGGGGTTTTGAGCTAATTGCTAAATGCTGCAATCGAACCCAACTCTTGCACTATTTTTTTTTTTCCCCTCCAGATGACATGGAATTTCCTTTGATTTCCGGGGAAGTTTATGGATATAATCTGTCAGGGAAGTACCAAACTCTCAGTATTTAGTGTGGTCTGCAACTGGACCAAAACCCAGCCAGAGGCATCTGGAGCAAAGTGTGCTGCTCCACCAGTGGATCTGGAGACTTCAGCATCCTTTTGCAGACCATACAGAGCTGTTAAAGCTCTACGTCACCACTTCTGTCTAAGGTTAAGTGGTACCTTCTCACGCTTTTGCTAAAACTTCTGCTTCTTAATCCAGGCCCCCTTCCCTCACTAAGTTTTTGCTGTCTTCCTACCCTTCCCTGTCCCCAGCTGCATGACCTCGTGTGAGATGAGGACACCAGGCTGGGGACAAGGTTGTATTTTTTGGTGGTCTGCAGCCCAGGCCTTTGGGTCTGCCAGATAGGACTGGCAGCCTTGCTGGTTGTCACATTGCTGGCTATACATCACTGGGCCCTCACCTTCCCATCCCACCTTCCCACTCTTCTAAAAATGATTTATGAACCACAGCATCCCAAGAGAGAGATCTGCTTTGAGAGGGATCCAAAAGAGGACGAGACAAGCTGGTAGAGAGCACCTCTGCCAACATTTACAAAACAACCCTGGAGCAGGACCAGACCAGGACATCCCTAAGCAACCAATGGCCCTCATCTGAGGAGTAGCCAGGAAAGGCTCAGTCTACACTTGCCCCCATTTCTTTTACTCTTTCCCTCGATATTTGCCACTGACCACTCTCAGAGACAGAATATATAGTAAGGTGGATGCAACAGCTGTTCTTATGTTTAACAATTCGTGAGTACCTGAATAGCACTTCTGTGCTTGTTTCGGGTTGCTCTATGTAATCCATCACCATAATACATAAGCACATCCAAAGAGCAATCTTTTCCTACTGAGCAGAATGATTCCATGTAGCCATAATTAGACAAATATTGTTAAAGGAAAAGCTATATACGAATGTAGACTAAACATAGCTCTTATGCCAGATAAAACTGTGTTCATTACACTGAAAGAGGAACTGTTCGTGCTATAACAAATGGTCAAACATGATACTTCAGAACAAATATACATATATACTCCATCTATATTTATAATGTTGAAAAAGTATGTAAAAGCCTGATCCAGCCTCCAGCACAGGCAAAAGAAAGACAACCATTGACTTTTCTGCATGCTGGAAGACACAAAATAGTAACACGAGCTGGAGGACACAGGTAAGGTCATTTGGACGCTGGGCTTGGAGGGAAAAATTCTCAGTGGGAGTGAACTAACTGTTCAAGTACTGTCTGAGACATTTAGGGAACATTTGTTTTTGGAACCCAGACTCCTTAGCATTAGTATGACGTGCAGGGATGTGCTCAACATTAATTTAGTTCAATTTCTTATGTCATCTAATGGTGGCTTTGAGAAGTTACTGTATACTGTTTGGATGAAGTCCACCTGATAGGAGAAACAGAGGGACAGAACATTAAGCAGATCTGGAGCAATGCCTAAAATCCTCCTCTTCCTGCCCACATTTAGCCCTGTCTTAGTTGAAATGTGACAATACTCTCCTCGTGCTTTAATGGAGAAACAGGTTAACAAGCAAAGCGCCGAAGGTTGTGCTACTGAAGTGGAGTTGGGCAATCTGCACAGATTTCGAGCAGGAAAATTGGGATTGAAATGAGTAAAACACATTTTCTCAAGTTCTCTGTCTTGCAGCCCCTTCCCATTGTGCTGTAGCTGGCACTTTCTGATCTTCATTATCCCTGGGAAGCTCAGGTTCCTGGGGAAAGAGCTTTTTGAAAGGATCTCACACAGCGTTTCAACCTTAACTCAACCAACATGCAGAGTACCTACTGAGAATATTATCAGGCCGCCACGTGCACACAGCTGTACTTCAGGTTGGAAGAAACTAGCACAAAATTTCCATTGGCTTTTCAGGACAGACACCACCACTTCGCTAGGGTGACATGGAATATGGTTGAATCAGGCTATCCAGTGACCATCAGGTGCAAATGACAATTTTTGGCTTATCCAAGCCAGCAACAAGAAAAAACATCTCTCTGTCTGGATAAATTCACCCATCCTTTCATGAAATCACCTCGAAGGAACGAGTGTGGAGCCTCACTGGGATATGTGATAGCTCAAAACACTCTTCAGCCTGCAGCTTTGTGTCTCTAAACTGCAAATGAAGATGATCTGTTTACACAAAAACACACACACAGCAGACACTGCAGACTTGCAACATGACCTGGAAGCTCTCCTGCTTCTCTCATTCTCACATTTTCCCATGAAAATTTTTACCAAGTTTACCTTATCATATGAAAAAAAAATAATAATAAAAAAAAAAAAAATCACACACCACTGGGGTGTGTTCATCGAGCCGGATTGGAGCCGAGGTCTCACAGGTCACCTGAGGAAAGCTCTGAATCCAAGAAGCCACCTGGAAACCTGCCTTTCTCTCTTTTTTTTTTTTTTTTTTCCTCCTTCCCTTCAATAACCTTAACTCCCATGAAGGTTATTTTAGCTGCCCTTCAGCGTTCTGCGCAGTCCTTTTTAAGTCAACCTACCTAGCCATATCCTTAGAAAGACCTGAATCTAGAGTCTGTTCCCAACTTGCAGATTAAAGCTGTGCTCCAAACAAACAAGGGAGAGCAAGAGACTTCCCTTGGGGGTCTACATTCAGAAGATCAAGAGAAGAAAAGAAAGCCAATGTACGCATGCATACATATACACACACACCTTCTCTACATTCGCACAACCTTAAAAAAAAGAAAGTTTCCAAGAGTTTAGCTAAAGTTAAAACAAAGCAAGGAACACGAAACTCAGTCCGGGGCCAAATGGAAACTACACTTCATACGACCGACCTGCGCTGCCGTACGGGAGCTCCCGTGAGACCTCCCTATAAAGCTCCCTGCTTCTGTTGGAGGGGAGCAAGTCGCATCATCCCGCTGCGGATAAAAATAAAAGCCATGAAATGAAATAAGTAAATAAAAGTGAAGGAGGTGGGGAGGGAGGAAAAAAAAAAAAAAAAGAAATCTCAAAGAGAAAAGGCTAAAAGGAAATGACCTTCCCTGCTATTAAATAGGTGACAGACGGGTATTATAAATGCATCATGGGTTGGAAGGGAAAGAAAGGGCGAGGAGGTGACACATCGTCCCCCTCCAGCCCAGGGAAGGGGCTGGGAACAGGACGGGACCATGAACGAGCGCAACCGCACGGTGTTTTTTTGGCTACGGCCAGCGCGGATGCTGCAAGGCCGGGGCTGGCAGGATACCTCCGGACAAGCAATCAGGAAAAGAGAGCGGCCGCAAAGCGCCCCAGGGATGGACCGGTGCCTCAGATCCTCTGGCTGCGTCAAAGGGACACGGTCTTGAGTTACATGGTCATATTTTCCAGCCAAATGTGCAGGGCTCTGTTAATTCCTTGGGCTGTCACTTCCTTTTGCATGCAAGGGTTTGCAGCCTCCTGCTTTCTAGCACTCCCACTGCAGCCAGGGCAGCAGCAGCATTCACTTTATGGAGAGAAGAGCACAGAGACAGAAGCTAATTACTTAACTAATTACCTAATAACTCACCTGAGCCCTCCGCACCCACTTCACATCAGTGATGCCACCAACAGCTTGTCCAGGGCTACCCTATCCCATGCAAGGCACCTCCTCCACCACCTGCTTCACAGAGGCTTAAGACCAAAGATTCCTTAAACTTTTGGGGTATTGGAGGCTCAAAAAAAGCCCCAAGCATGGCAGATTTGGCAGCGCTTGCAGCTTTGCTCGGGAAAAGGTTGCCCAACCAGGCAATCACTTGGTAGCCCAAGTGCAAGATGAGGGGCCCAAACCAGCAGTACCACTGCTACCGATCCATGCTCTGAAACGACATGGGGTCCTTCCTATCTAGGTTACCCCAGGAAAGTGTCTTCTGCCTGCCTTCCCCTATATATGCTTTCCATACCCATCAGCAGATGTCTTTTAACGCCATCATTTTAATGCATCAGTTGCTGAGTGCGTATTCTTCAAGCCATAGTGCCATCCTAGCCCCTGAAGAAAGGCCAAGTACAGCTGAAAGCCAAGAGGAGCTTCCCAAATGGTCCTGTTTGGTGCAGCAACAACATTCCTGTGCTGGGTGGTCCGTCCCACCCATGCCTGGTGCAAGCTCCCAAAGGAGCTGGTGGTGATGGCCAAGACCCAGCAAGCTCCTCTCCTGTTCCTCCTCCTCGGTCCTGCCCAGTACCCGCGTCCCTGGTAGATGCTGGGGAGAAGCAAACCAGGATGGCCCGGGTCTGAACAAGGGGGTCCCCAGGGTGGGAAGGGACATTAAGAGGGGTCACCTGCAGTGGGTAGCTCAGGGCCAAGGTTCACTAGATTTTGACCATCTGGGATGGAGACTCCACGATCTCTCTGGGCAACCTGCTGCAGGGCTTGACTGCCCTGGCAGTAGAAAAGCGTTTTCTTGCATTCAGGTGGAATTTCCTGTTTGTCGACACGGGCCTTCTGCCCATGGCCACCACTATCTCGGCCATAACAGGGAGGGGGCAGAGAAACTCAGCAGAGATCATCACTCCAGCCACTAGCTCCCAGATTCCAAAAATCCCACTTCCCGGGACAGGGACGTTACCTTGAAACCCCAAACCAGGAGGCCACAAGCCATTCAAGAAAAGACAAGAAAGATATGAAATAAATAAAGGTTTGGAGAAGGTGCGGAGATTTGTCTCTTTTTATTAGGGAAGTCTATAAAATAGCCACATGGATTACTTCTTTTTGAAGATCACAAAATACACAACATTCATTCTAATATATGACACATAATATTATATACATACTAAAAACCACATGACTGAAACACATGTTCACACGGCACCAATTTCATAACAAAAAACCCCACAAGTGCTTTTTTCTTTTTTTTAATATTAAAAAACAACTGTGATAAAACATATTAATATTTTTCCAGACAATGTTTACAATAAAGAGAAAAAAAATCATATTTTACTATATAACAAATATTTAACAGCAAAACTTTATACTAAATATCTATTTTGAATTATAACAAAAATAGTACTTATAATAGTTTAAAGACAGACAAAAAATGTGTATAAAATAATATTATAGCAAATTGGACTGTGCTAAGAAAAAAAAAACAATATTTCTGAGATTCAAAGTGCTTTATTCTGCAAACCCACTGCAGCAACTTCTTTTAGTCAAGTTATATTAGTTAGGAATGGTAAAAGGAAATCATGACTGACTTAGGCCTAGATAAAATACTCACACACACAAACATTATATATACATTGGATGTAAGCATTATATATATAATGGATGTATGCACCTTAGAGGAGCTCTCTCCCATCAGTCGCTCATTCAAAAGCATGTTTGGTTTTTCACTTTGTAATGATGGCAAAAGTCAAAACACACACACACACAAAAAAAAGGTTTTTTGAAGGGACCCCTTCACTGATTTTGCACAGGGGCGACTGAGTGATCTCTCCGTGGTCACTCCAGCAGGTTTTCGCTATCTCAGTAGTGGCTGGAGCTCCATGCAGAGCCCGCTGCAAAGGCGCCCGTGGGCTTCCAGCTCTCGCCCTTCCTCGCCTGCCCCACCACCGCCATCCATCCCCCTTCCCATCTCCCACCTCCTGCTCTCCTCCTTCCCACTCTCCCCTGACTACAACTGGACGCTTCCCAGCTCTGGAGCTCTAGTGCTTTCCTTGGCTGTTCCCCACGGACATTCAGCCACCTCCTGTTCCTGCATGCCTTACGTGGCTCTGGGGGGAGAAGACCCTGGACACCCTCCCATGCCACCTACCTGTCCCCAAGTGCTTGCCCCAGGAGGTTCAGCCAGTCCTGCTGCAGTTTCCTTTGCATCTCTGTGTTTTGAGATTTCCTCTTGATTGCAATTAAGCCTGCTTTCCCAATGGGAATGTTTTCTTTCCATCAGGGACAAGGAGCACCCGAAACCTCCTGACGGTGCCTGAGCCTGCAGAGTTTCCATCCCAATTTCCAGGATTGCAAATTAGCTGAGCTTCGGCTTCCAGGAACGTGGTCCCAAGGCACCAGGTAGCTCCTGAGACCTCACTCTGGACATTGACATGCTGCTCCCAAACCATAAGGTGAGGTCTGGAGCTGAAGAAGCTTCCTGAGAAGACCAAGAGTTGGGTTTCAAGTCAGTCCAGGTTAACCCAAAGACTTCTGCTAAAAAACAACAGCAGTGGCAGGGGCAGCAAATCTCAGAGACTGCCTGGAATCCAACCATGCACTTTGGTACAAGCGGAGAATGTCCCACCAGATGGTCCTGTACGATTTCATTTTGGCTCACTGCAATTCAATCTCTAGGGCTTCCCCCCTCTAGAAAACTGCCTCTCTCTTCACCGGCCCCAAACAGACGATGGGCTGACATGGCCATCGCTCACTTATCACTTCCTTAGACCTTCCAAAGAGGTGCCCGTGCATCAAAAGCACAACCTGCAAAGCAACCTGGTAAGAAACATCTACCTTTCTCCCTTCCTCTTCCAGACCCTCCAACTCACCTGGATACCATTAGGCAAGACCAAGCCACCCACCCTGGCTCTCCTTTGGTCCTTCTCCACCTTGGATTTAGGAGAGGTCCAATGGTACCATGCGGTGCCGCTGCACACAGAGCTTCTCCAGGATGGAAATGCCTCTCCAGGGAAATCTGGAGAGGAATTTCCCCATCCGGGCATTGGATGCAGGCACCATACGTGGTCCTTGCTCTCACCAGGGAGCTCAGTCTTACCTTGACCCCAACCCACCCAAACCAGGGCATCTCGAGCACCCAGGGACCTTGGAGCTGAACCTGCGTGCACGGCCCCATCCCATCCCATCCCCACCCACCCGCTTAGCTCGCACCCTGGAAGCATCTTGCATGCAAAAAATGATTAATGCTAATAATAATAGTCCAGCAGGAATAAGCCCACCAGAACATCCAAGGCGAGGTACCTTGGTGGCCACCACGGGGGTCCCTGCCAATGAAAAACGCCCCGGCACGAGACGGACAAATGAGGCACCCGCCGCCTTAGTTATAGAGATCACCTTTAATGCTCAAATGCCTCCCAGGAGAGGGGGCACACGGAAAATAAAATAAAAAAAAAAAATAATTAAAAAATAAAAATAACAGAGAGGGAGCCTCGGCGTGCGGCCAGAGGGGTTTCGAGGTCAGTGCGCACACCCTGAGGAAGAGCCAGAGCCAGCGGCAGGGGGACGGACACGTGGGAAAACAACCCGGAGCGGTGTTCCCACGGGCGGGAAAAGAAGCCGGAGGCGGCACGGCGGACGGACGGGGACGCGCAGGCCGTGTAGCAGCAGCAGGCAACTCAACAAGAAAAAAAATATATGTTTTTTTTTTAAATGGGAAAAAAGACAAAAAAAGAAGACCCCTCCATCCCTACCCGCAGGCCCCCGAATTAAAAAATAAAAGTGAAAATCAAAACGCACTTGTCTGGGGACCTCGCTCCTGCTCTTGGAAGCGGTGGCATGCAACTCGCTCGCCAAGGGAAGATGGGGAAAAAAAAAGGAAACGCCCCTCAAAAACACGATCAAACAAACAGACAACCCCCCCACATCACACCCCACCCTGCTCCCCCCAAAAATAAAACACTGTTATCACCAGCTAATTTAACACTGTTAAAAAAGGACCAGAGGCTGCCGGAGGTCTCGGCCGCCCCTCAAGTTTGGCCAGATCCCGGAGGATGCCGAGAGGATGCGGGGTGGCCGGAGCTGGAGCTCCTGAAGCCTTTCCCACTGGCGGCACTCCTCCTCGCAGCTAAAGGGTTTCATAGATATTTATATATATATATTTATAATATTTAGATACTGTGTATGGTCAGCCAGTCCCAGCTCTAGATGGGTTGGGAAATTCTTCTCCTTTTTTTTTTGTTTTTGTTTTTTTTTCTTTTTTTTCTTTCTTTTTTTGTTTTTTTGTTTTTTCTCCTCTGGACGGGATGAAACATGTGGCACCCCCGATCTTCTCCGGGCCCCCACGGAGAGGGCAGCAGCATCCGCTGACGGAGAAAACAGTCTTGACCTGGTGGGCCTGCAAAGCGAGTGGTGCGGAGGAGCCCCTCGTGCCTCTCCTCCTCCTCTTCTCCGTCCCTTGTGTCCTCCCCGTTGCTCCCACCCCACCCCTCTGTCCCCGTCCGCCCTTCCCGGGGCAGCTGGAGCGGCTCTACACCGTCGCTCCTAACATAGCGTCTGTCTCCGTCAGGATCTCGTTCTGGTTGGAATCCAGTCCAAAGAACTTGACCTTGAGCCCGTCAACCGGGTGCACCACAGGCACCAGGGTGATTTTGGGGAAAGTCCTGGTGGCGAGCTCGAAGCGGCTGGTGCTGGCCAGCTCGATGGCCAGCGCCTTGAGGAACAGCTTGGCCAGGTGCTTCCCCAGACAGGTCCGTACTCCTCCTCCGAAGGGGAGGTAATGGAACCTGCCGTCCTTGTCTTCACTGCGGCCCTGCCCGAAGCGCTCGGGGTCGAAGACATCCACGTCCTTGAACACAGGCGCCGTGTCGTGCGTGTCCCGGATGCTGTACATGACGCTCCAGCCCTTGGGAATCTGAAAACCCTGTGCAGAAAAGGGAAGGGAGTGGAGAGAAAACACAAACGGGTCAACTGTGCTGTAGGGAAACTTGGAAGGAGACCAGGAGAAGGAGATGGAGCAAAGGCAGATGCTCTTTCTCCTTTTCTTTGGGGTGAGTCCTGGTCTATAGCGTGGATTTCAGAGACGAATGGAGAGCTGTTCAGGGCCTGGGTGATGAGGAACAGGGCGAGTTTATCATCCTGTGAGCGCTTTAAAAGGTTCCCAAATCGAACCATCACATTAACAGGATTTACAGAAACAGACAGGTCTCAAGGTTTGGTTGTGCTAGAAGGACATGCCCTCCATGGTGCTGAGCAACCCCCCCTCCCCATCATCTGGCAGGCAGCAGATGCCCATTATTGTCAACCTTTCCCAGAAATTCTCTCGTCCAAAGATCTAATGGCATGTGTCTAAGCAGTAGGTATTGAGCCATATCTTCCCCATCTCCCTTGTCTCCTCCAGCTCTCCCCCATGTGGGAGAGTGTCTTGGCTATATCAAGAGTCTCTTGGTCTTTTCCTCCAAGGAGGGTATCTCTTCTCTCCCTGCCCACTAAAACAAAGCAGATCCTGACATTACTGAGACCCCTGACCCATCTGTCAAAGCTAAGCAATGGAATCATAGAAACATTATGGTTGGAAAAGACCTTTAAGATCAAGTCCAACCAAATGGGTTCAAACATCACCTGGAGGACAGGCATTGTGAGAGCGCTGGAGATCGAGACGTTAAAAGGGGAACACAATGATGCAGGAGAAACGTTGGGGCCGAGGAGCAGCGAATACTCACATCCAGCTCGAAGGTCTGCAGCACTGTCCGGTACCCGCCGGAGATGGGAGTGAAGAGGCGAAGCACCTCCTTGATGACGCAGTCCAGGTAGAAGAGGCCGTTGATGTTGTCCAGCCGCAGGGAGCCCTCACAGATGCAGCCGTTGTGGAGGATGCCCTTGCTCCGCAGCTCCTCCCGCAGCTTCTCCAGAACCCGCGGGTGCTTGAGAAGCTGCATGATCAGAGAGGTGCTGGCGCTGGCAGTGGTCGCATAGGCAGCGAAGATGAGCTCCAGGGTGCCATCCTGCAAGGCAAACGGGGGGAGATGGGGTGAGGAACGGCAGGGAGGGGCAGATGGCAGGGCAGGTTTCCCCTTCCTGACAAAGTATGGGCATGTTCTCCTGGGACTGAGATGTGGCTCCTGCTGCCAGGGGCAACAGCAAAATCACTCAGGGCAGCCCCAGCCATGCAGCATTACAGTCATGGGGGGTTCCCCAAGCATTTCCCTGCCTTTTCTGGGCAAAAACAGGAACATACTATGGTCTATGTGTCTTCTTCTCCCACAGGACTGGACACCTCACCCATGTAGGAGCTGTTTTTCCTATTACAATGAGACAAACCATCTCATCCTGCAATGGTGAAAGCCCCACTAGGCTACACGACAAGGTAGCCCACGGCTCTGTGGGTCTGCCATGCCCTTTTAGCCATCTTTCCCAGCAGAACCACTCTGCCAGCCCTGTAGCTATGGTTCACATGGGATCCCACCAGGATGCAGAAGGCACAGGAGAGCCATGGGGTGCTGGTGACCCACCACCTCCAGCCCAAGCAAGGCCTGGACCAGCAGCCAAGGCACAGAGGACACTTCTCATGGGCCAGTGCTTGAGGCTGCTCCCCAGCTGCAGCTAGATGCTGAGCTGATCGCCACAGAGATTTCACACCTCCTTTCCCCAACGCACAGCTCTCCAGGCCCAGACCTCCATTGTTGCAAGATCCCTTCTTGCCTCCCCTCTCAAAGGTTGTCTAGGGTGAAATGCTGGACAACCAGCTACAGGGAAAGACCATAGAGCCTTGCTCAGAGTCAGTAACATGCTTGTGGAGAGCTGCAGAAGCAGGAGAAAAGTCCCTGTGAACAGCTCTTAATAGTGCACGAAGGACAAGCTGCATGGCCATCCCACCACAGATAACCTGCTGAGGGATCATGCAGTCTTTAGAAAAGGGCTAAAAGTGATTGGCAAGTAAATATGGCCATTTGGATGACTGGCTTGGTGGCACCATGGGCCTGGACAAGGACTTACCCGCAGCTCCAACAATGCACCCTGGTCACCCCATGTTGAGCAACTGTCTAGGATTGCCCCACAACTTCCTCCTTATGCCAGCTTGAGCTTCACTCTTTGAGGAGTCCCTGTCCCGAGCAGAACGATGGCCTGGCAGCAACAACATGGCTATGGGGAGGAGGACCCAGACACCCAGTAACTCTTTCAGGTGACTACAGAACCTAAGACCCCAGAGCCAGAGGGAGGACAGGGAGGATCTTTACCTTCAGCTCCTGCATGGTGAGCTCCTTGCCATGCTCTTTGCCACTTTCTATGAGGATATCTAGAGCATCAGCGTAGTCCTTGCCCTGTGTGTTCTGCAGTTTCTCCTGGATGGCCTTCTCCAACCCCTTCTGCAGTGTCTCACGTGCTCGGATCCCCTGCAGAGCAAGAAGCCGTCAGAGCGCTCAGGGCACACTAGCACAATCATCCCCAGCCTGTCCTGGGCCAGCCGGTAACGATCGGTCCAGGGACAAGGTCAGGAGGACACGTCCAAGGAGCATGACTGGGATGGTGGGAAGATGGGGGTGACCCCCACGCAAGACCCCTTTGAGGTCAGAAGAACGTAACCTCTCCTGGCAACATGTCTACCCACCAACCCACTCCCATGTGCAATTACAGAGCTCAAAGAGAAGTATAAAAATGCTGGAGTCGTTGCCTGCCCAGGAGGAACAGGCCCAAAGCAGGCAAGATTACAGGAGAGGCTAATCAGCACCTACGTGCAAACGACAGGTCTGATGTGGGAGCCCCCGTATTGCACCAATTCACATGCCTCCCCCTTGCCTGGGGATTCAAGAAAGTCCCTGGGAAAATTCTCTCTCAAAGGAAGCCGGTCAACTGGTCTGAAAGGAGTCTCTTCCCAAGAGCGCAATGTGCTTGCCAAGCGATTTTATCACCCAATCTCACTAAAGCCATTGCTCTTTGAGCAGAGCTGCACCGAGCTAACGTCCTGCTGCAAAGGCTTTAAAAAGATGCTTCGGGGTCATTCGTGCAGTTAAGGAACAACAACGAGATGTGCAGTAGCAGTCACAAAAATCATTTGAAAAAAAAAAAAATCATTTTTCTACAAACGTTTTTGCCCCAGAACTCAGGATGGAAAATATCCAACTTTGGACAATGTTCTTTTGTTATGGTTCCATTTTGCATTTCATGCAAAAACTAGAAGAGCTGTAGGAATGAGGAGACCCACCGCTCTGTTCTGGCCCTTTCAGAGGTAAGGAGGGTCAAACTAGCCAAAAAATATTTAAAACTAAAAAAAAATCACTTGTAACAAGTGGTGAAAATTACCATTTAAATATGGGTAACCCCCATGGTATTCTTCATCACGTTGAACCATAGAGCACTCTAAACACTCTAAAAACCTATTGGAAGAAATTGGTCTGGATGTTGTGACTCTACAAACACAGGGCTTTATAGCCCAAAATGGACCTTATTCCAGAACTCAGCCGTGAGGAGACATCCCCGCAACAACACAAAGACAAGATTCAGCCACCACCCCATGCGTCCCAGATTGCCGTTAACAGCTCTTGGTGTCTTACCCTCCTGTAGCCACTGAAGGGCAGATCCACAGGCAAGGAGAAGACGTTCTCCACAAACTGCTGATAGACCTCGAAGAGCCGGCTGAGCTCCTCCTCGGGGATGCGGAAACCCAGCAGGACGCGGATGGCCATGCGGAAGGTGAGCTTCTGGGCCTCGTGGTAGACGTTGATGGACTCCGGGTTGCTGCTCCACGCGCGCAGGGTGTCTTTGATGACCAGCTGGATCTTGGGGAGATAGCTCTCCAGGGCCTCATGGCTGAAGATTTTGGAGAACACCTGCAAAAGAGCACAGGGGATATTTCTACACAGTTTGTGCATCCTCCTTTTTGCCTTCTCTAATAACCCCCTTCTGCCCATAAATAAGGATATCAAGGGCATCCTGAGCTGATTGCTGCTCCTTGTCAGGAATTGCTGATGTCTAAAATACCAACCCAAAAGGGCGGATAGAGAAGCATCCTTCAAGGTAGTCTCCATAGGCCGATACCCATCACGGCCATCACAAGTACCTGGCAAGAACAAGAAACCCCACAAGCCACTCTCCGCCAAGGAACCAGAGACAGGGAGGAAAGGAGCCATCCTGCACCCAACAGAATGGCCAAGAGCTGCCTTTCCCACAGCTCCACATCCCACGGCTGGATCCCTTGGTGCCTGGCAAGGTGGGAGCTCAGAGTCAAGCTCACCCCACAACTCCAGTGCTACTAATATAGCTTGTCCATATGGATTCTCTAGTGTCTATTACTATGGTTGTGTTCATGCAGGCAAACTTTTATTTTCTCAGTGGGGAGGACTAACAATTTTTGTCATCCCCTTCCTTTAATACATATATCGAAAAGTATTAGAATTATCATTTTGAGGCCCTTAGGGTCCCCATGAAATCTGCTTGAGCTTAGGCAGGAGTCCTGAGGAAAAAAAAAAAAAAAAGCAGAGGCTGAGCTCACACATGCTTCATTTCCTTGGGACACCAGGCTCAAACCCCGTGTCAGCAGACAGCAATAATTTAGGCTCTGCGAGTAAACACCGCGCCGAGGAGCGCAGCAATGCCAGGAATGTCCCCGCTCGCCCGGGACAACAGCACAGCCCGGGCTTTCACGCCGCGTACCCCTTCCTGTCCTCGCCGTGTCCCTCCGCCAGCCTCTTGTCCCCGGGCGCTCCGACGGGGAGCAGGGGGGAGGCCGGGAGAAGTGTGGTTTGTTTATCCAACATTAACCTCCGCGCGGCCGGGGGCACGCGCACCGTGCGCGCCAGCTCTCCGGGAAAATCCCAGCAAAGCGGGCTGCAACGGAGGGGCGCATGGCTGCAAAGGACGCGCAGAGCCCGCGCGCTCCAACCGCGACGAGAAGCAAGAAAGCAAAAATTCCCGCTCCCTGCAGAAGTGCCTAAACTTTGCAAAGCTGCAAATGGGAGATTTTCCTTTCCCCGCTCCGGGTCAGCGCTTGCTTTCCTAGCGTTTTCCTGGCCGCGGCCTGGCATTGCTCACACCTGCCGCTCACTATGGGGCTGTTTGGTGAAATAACAGCCCTGGGCCCTTCAAGCCCAATGCGGGGGCTCGGCCAGAGCCGAAATTCCCTGCGTGGGCAGTGTCAGGGCGGGTGAATGAACGAGCAGGAAAAATGAATGAATGGGCAGGAAAATGAATGGGCACCGAGAGTGCAGGAGAAGGGGGCCCATTCCACCCGCTATCTGCTGCTGCCGTCCCACTACTTTTAAGCCACAACCGAGCTGCCACCCCACACGTTAGAGCAGGTGGGAAAGAAAAAGGAAAAGCTCAAATTAAAGAACTAAACTGGGCAAAGAGCTTGTGGTGCCACCAGGATGGGCGGAAGGAGCATGGGGGCTGCTTGCAGGAGCCAGGAAAGGGGCTGTTTTCCCGGCGGCCACAGAGCTCCGAGCTGCTCCATGGAACTCAAAGGAATGGAGTGATGAAATCTCCACCCTCCTGGCACCCGCGCTCCCAAACTCCCATCCAGGCCAGATTCCAGAAAGCAGGAGCAGGTCTCTCATGTCAATGCAAAAAGTGGGGAGCGTTCCACTTTTTTGCAGTGGAATGGCAGGTTTGGGCTTCTCTTTCTTTTCTTTTTTTTTTTTTTTTTCTCCTTTTTTTTGCTCTTTTCCCCGCGGCCAGGCTCGCGGCTCCCCGGAGCGCCACCCCGGCTCGCCGCCCGCGCGCTGCGCGCCGCCTAATCCCAGATGTCAGCGGGCCCTTCCCTCGCCAGACACAAGTCTGGATCCCCTTCCAGTCACCTCCAGTTCAACCCTGCATCTTTCCAGTTGATTAAAAGGGAGGCAAAGGCAGCCAACTTTCCCTCACAATCCCGCTGCCGCTTCCTAGCCTAAAATCCCTGCGCCCTCTAGTGAAATCCAGTCAAACGTCCCCAACTGCTTCCCAGCTCCCAAGCAGGAAGAGCAGACCAAGACGAGGTGCATCGGAGTGGAATAGGGCTCCGGAGTCTGCGGAAAGCTCCGCAATCCACTGGGAGCCTCCACCTGAGCCCTCCCTGATCTGTCTCTACTTGTCATGGGACATTTCAAGATTTATGGGCTTCCTAAAGTAGAAGATGCCTGCTTGGAGTCTCAGCTTGCTAGATGCTCCAAAAAGGTCCGGATTTGCGTGACAAGGACAGTCCCTGGTCCTGCTTGCACCTCCAGCCCTGTCCATAGCTGTTCTGCAAAGTGATGTCCAAAGCTTCCCTTTGGGATGAGACACTGGCAGCCTCATCCGACACTCCGCAGTCAGGGAGAGCTCTGCGCTGCCTCCCCTTTCCCACTTGGGACCGCTGGCCCTAAAAATGAAGATGCTTTTGTCACACTAACATAAAATCACAGAGCTCTTGAGGTCGGAAGGGAGCTCTGGAGATCACATAGTCCAACCCCTGCTCAAGCAGGGTCACCTACATCACCTAGCCCAAGAACACTGCCTGGAAAACACTTCCATAAACCACTTCGGCACCAAGCTTGGCCGGAGCTACTTGTTGAAGAAGAGTCCAAAGCGGCTCCGCAGCCTTGCAGACACTCTATGTACACGTGTGTTTTGGGTAGTATTTGCCCCAAACCTGCCCTGTTGCCCTCTTATAGCAGGTGTCTGACTTTCCCTACAGCATCGGACACTGCCAGGCCTGGATCCCATCGGGATGCTCCCGTGGTCTCATAAACCTTCATGTTTGCACAGGGTATTCCTCCATCACGGGAGGAACCTAGGGCCATTTAAAAGGAAGAGCCAAGAGTTCCCTCTCTAAAACAAGCAGTTTGGGGTTTGCATGCCAAAGCACAGCCCTGCTGCAGGAAGGGCCAGGTGAGGAGCGTGGTGCCTCCAGGAGAGCAGGATGCAGCCGCCTCTCCCAAGGAGAAGCGCAAGAGCCTGGCGGGCAGCGCGATCCATCTGTGCAAGGAGTCCGGTTACGGTATCCCCACTCACAAATTCCAAGCAGAGGCTATTGCTCCAAACTAGACCCAGCTGGGAAAGGGAAGGAAAAAAAAAAGCAGAGTGAAACAGTCTCCTTTGCAAAAAGGCAGTTTCACTGAAACTTGAACGATTCAGGAAAAAAAAAAGGAGCTAGAAAAAAAAAATAGAAAGATGGTTTCAACATGCTTGAGTCAAGCTATGGTTATTTTATGCATTTCAGTGCTGCTTGCACCCTTTTTTTCATTTTTTGCTTTTCTCCACCATCTCACCTAGGTTTCTATGCAGGAGAGAGAGGGACCCACAACGAGCATCTGACCCTCCGGGCCTTAAAGAACAGACCATGCTGTAGAGGCAATGCGTCTTCATCCCTCGCATCCCCAGGGATGCAGCATCCTGCTCCCCTAGACCCGGACAGTTAAGTCAGGGAGCAAAGAAGCCAGAAACACAAGCCAGAATCCTTGAGTTCTTCACACGTTTTTCCCATGCACCTGGACCCTCTCTGCAGCAGCAGCAATCGAAGCCTCTCTGCTAAGCTCAGCTCTTACCCTGACCTTAACCTCGCATGTCTTTGAGACGCCGGCTGCAATGCCCAGGGCAGGTGGGAGAGGAGGGAATGATCCTGACATCCACCCCTACCTTGCATCTCCAAGGCAGAAACATTGGCACGGGCAAGAGTTGGGGCAACCAGGACAGGCAGATACAGCCAAGGCCACCCTCAGTTTTTTCACGACTCCTCAAGGAGGAAATCAAGAAGAAGAAGGAATGGGGAGTCAAGGCACCAGCATTTGCAGTCCTAACCCTTCGTAGAGCCTCGGCCTTCCTTGTATCGCCCCAAGCGTGTTGCTCCAGCTAAGGGAGGGAGCACCACACTAAAGACGGGGATGGCAAAGAAATAGGAGCTGCGTCCAGCCAGGAAGGCTGATATGAAAGGTGGGATCAGCTGGCTGGAGAAACCCACTCAGGCAAGTGGATGCTGCCTTTGAGGAGGCCAGACCAAAGGAGGAGAAGCACTAGGAGCAAAGTCCCTTTTCCCGCATCCAAAGCAGATCATCATGAACCCGATACAGAGCCCCCAGATCCTAGATGGGTTGTTACGAACTAAAACTAGACAGGTTGCTCAAACTAACCGGAAGGGCAGAGAATGTTATGGTGGGAAATAAAGCTAGATGAACAGCACAGGATGGATCCTCAGCCTGGAAGCCTCTCCTGGCCCTGTGGGACTCGTTCTTGGTGCCCCCATCACCGCTGCAGGCCAGAGCTGCCATGCGCAGAGCCACCAGTCGCATGGAAAGCGATGGCAGTGCCACCGAGCAAAGCGCTTTGCAGCTCGAGCATGGGTCTTGCCTTCTGCATGTTGAGAGGGCATCCAGCTCCTTCGGGTCTAGAAGACGTGGACGGGCAGAACGGCCAGCGCTCACCATGAGGGGCATCAGCGCAGGTCCTGGTGTGCCACCCAGAGTCACAGCTCCGGCTTCTCAAAGCACACTTGGTGCTTGCAGCGTGTTTGGGGTGAAAAGCGCTATGAAAAGGAAGAAAATCCCTACCTCAGCAAGCACCTTGCTGTTTTTTTTTATTTTTTTTAAATCGTATGAAATTGCTCCAGATTTACACTGGCGTAGATGACGGCAGCACTGGTCTAAAGTTAATGAGCCGACATGGACACCGAATTCCTTGCCGAGCCAGTGAAGCCGAGGCCTCCTAATGCTACGATGGGGATGCCTGGGAATGGGGCCACTTTAGCAAAAAGGGGCCCTTCCCGCCGTTGGTTCCTCCTTCCTCCTCCTTCGTCCTCCTCCCCTCTCCCCCAACCCTGCCCACAGCAGCTGGTTTATATTTGGCTGCAAATTTATGGCCCCTTTTGTGTTCTTAATCCTCTTGCAAACTATATTAAAGCCTCAGACCTTTCTACTTGGTGCTAATAAGCTCAACACTTGTATGCCTCCGAGGCAGAACATTAATTGTGGTGTGTTAATGAATGATGGAGCTTTGGACAGTGAGACAAAGCAGGCCGTGGCTCTGCACTGCTGTCTGCTTCCTCCCCAAGCCTCTGCCTTGAGGACAGCTACCCAGCCCACGGCCTGCTGTTTGTTTTATATATGCTCCTGCTCTCTTCTTTTCTGGGCCAGTTGTGCCTATTTTGGGATGGCCGCGCTGGAAGAGAGTGAGGGCTGCCAAAGCTGGATGCTCCGGAGCAAAGTGGAGCTCCCACTGAAATCCACCCTGCGCCGCGTGGCATAGCCAGACGGGAAGGAACGTCTGCCCAGACGCATGCAGCGTGACGCCGGCGTCCGGAGTATCCCCTCGCCCTGCTCGCTCCAACCCTCGCCTCCCACCCCAGAGCAGCCTTGGTATCGCAGAAGCCCCTCGCTAATAAAGACCGGAGAGCTAATTTCCCCCCGGGGCCCGGGGGAAGGTTTCTCCGACGCGTATTAACTTTGGCGGCTTCCTGCAGGGCAGTGTTAATAAACGGGGCACAGGAAAGCACGGAGTTACCGGCCTCTTAATCCTGCTTTGTTCCTCCTTGGCACCTTTCAGCCAGGCAGCTCCCAGCCCTCCATCAACACCTAAGGGATTAAGGGCTCTCCTGTGCCGGAGCTGGTGGAGAGGATATTCGCCCTCTCTACGGGAAGGGGAAATTGAATCCTTGCGAGATGCTGGGAGGATGCTGGGCTGGGATAACTGCAAACCGAGGAGAGCTCCGAGCCATGGAGCCACCTCCGATGACATCAGCACTGTGGGCAAAGCAGCTGCTGCACGTCCAGCTCAAGCTCTCTTGCTAAACACTTTGCTGGTGTTAAAACGCCACCAAACAGATGAAACTCTTTGGAAATCTTTGCAATAAGCGACCGGCCACGCGAATAATTTCACAGGCAAGCTGCCAGCCGCGCCGCACAAAAGCACGTGCGGTTTAAAGCTCTTTGCCACCGAGGACCAGCTCCGCAGGGCCAAGACACTGAAGCAGGTGAGCATCATCCACTGCAGCATCTTGCAGCGGTTTCACATCCTGCACCGCGAGCAGCCCTGGAGGAACTACGTAGGACCAGCAAGACCAGCGAGGTTCAAGGAGAGCAAAGGGTCAAGCTGGGAGAAGCAGAATAAGAAAAATGCAATCTGGAAGGTGGATGGAGAAAACCCCACAAGGCTTTAAGTTGCATTTTCCACCCCTTAGAAAGTTTTCTTGAAATTGCTGCCTGATGCCAACGGTCCCTACAAACAGTTCCTGCTCGGTTCCCTGCGTGCTGACCTGGTGCTCACGGGAAAGCTTTGGGATGGGAAGGAGCACAAGAGACACTGCTGCAAGGAGCAGGCTGCAAAGCTGATCTCAAACCAAGGCTTTTCCTCCCTGCACCTCTTACAGTATCAATGGCTGGATAAGGCGAGTTAAAAGTTACCACTGTTTAATAGCATCAAAGAGTCAGGACTAAAGGAACTCAAAAGGCACCTGTAATTTCTGCCTCTAAGAGTCATCCAGCCTGGAAAATGCTTAGTTTAGTAGAAAACTTCAGGATCCTGGCCCCGTTGATGGTTGCAAAGGGCTTTCCCTTAAACCAGGAGCAGGGCCAGCTCCACATCCCGCACGAAGGGTTTTGACAAGGGTTGCAAAGGAAGGTTGCAAAATTTGGATGGGGATGCGAAAAAACAAATGATGGGGTGCAAGCGTCACCGGAGAGCAGCTCTTCGCTGCTCACAGCGACTCCCCTCGAGCGTGACCCCGCTCCGGACGGCGGGTTTCCCTCCCGGACCAGGAGGCTCCCCCAAAGCCACAGCGATGCTCAGCGCGGTGACATCGCGAATCCCCAGCCGGGGACTAGAGGTGGCGGGAGGGGGGCACCGCGCAAACACCAAACCCGCCCCCCTCGCGACGGCGTCCGCAGGGGGTTCTCCCCGAGAGGGGAAGGAAGCGGCGTTGCCCTTTTAAGAGTGGTACGGGCCCCGCGCAGCTCCCGCAGCCCAAGCCGCACGTGCCACCAGATGCGGGGGGGGAGGAAGGGGGAAAAGAGGGGGAATAAGGGGAGGAGATTGTGGGGAGGGGCAGCAGCAGGCTCCTCCCCCCACCCCGCGGCGGGGAAGCCCCGTCCGGGCCCCCCCTCCCTTCCCCGGCTATCGCCATCGCCCTTTTAAATTCCTCAAAGGCCGGCGGCGCGCGCGCGGGGAATCCGCCGCTTTCCGCGCCCACGTGCGGGCGCGCACGCGGGAAAAGGAAAAAAAAAGGAGGGTATGTGGGGGGGGCGCCCACGCATCCCCGCGCACCGGGAAAGGGGGAGCGGGGGAAGGGAACGGCGGGAAGGGGGAACATTCCCACACACACATCCCGCGCGGTGCCGCGTGGGGCTGGGCGGCGGGGGCCGGTTTTCCCGCGGCGCCCGTACCTTCCTCTTGTGGCGGTGGATGTCGCCGATGGAGTTGGCCACGGTGTTGGGCCCCAGCAGCATCCTGGTGCTGCGCGGCCACTCGGTGCTCACCAGGTGGTGCTCCCCCATGAGGATCTTGCGCACGTTCTCCGCGCCCGTCACGCGCACCAGCGGCCGCCCCAGCAAGTGCGTCTTGAACACGTTGCCGTAGCGCTCCCGCCGCGACGACTGGAAGCAGGAGCCCTATGGAGGGAGGGGGGGAAAACGAGGTGTGGGGGGG
>VZSV01000285.1:19525-106621 GCA_013398735.1 Nothocercus julius
TAAATTGCCACACAACTGCGTGTCCAGTCTATCCCAAAGTCTTAAACCTCTTCCAGCACAGATTTCCTCCTTCTTTCCAACCTCCTGATCAAAACTTCCATCTCAGCCAGATGTCCCCTGAGTGCAAATAAAGGAACATCAACATGCAAATTTCCACGAAATTGTTTAAGTGTTGCCATTTCTTCTTTCTTTCTAAAATCATACTATTAGTTTTTTTTTTTTTTTTTTGTCTTTGCAATACTTTTTTAACATTATGTTCAATTTGTCATAGAATCATAAATCATAGAATCGTTAAGGTTGGAAGGGACCTGCAGAGATCATCTAGTAAAATCCCCCTGCACACACAGGGTCACCTAGAGCATGTTACACAGGATTGTGTCCAAATGGGTTTTGAAATCTCCAGAGAAGGAGATTCCACAACATCTCTGGGCAACCTGTTCCAGTGCCATGTCACCCTCACTGTCAAGAACTTTTTCCTTAAGTTCCTGTGGAACTTTCGGTGCTTCAGTTTGTGGCCATTTCCTCTTGTCTTATCGCTGGCCACCACTGAAAAGAGGTGGCCCCATCTTCCTCACTCCCTTCTTTAAGGTATTTATATACACTGATCAGGTCCCCTCTCAGCCTTCTTGTCTTCAGGCTCAACAGGCCCAGCTCTCTCAGCCTTTCCTCATAGGGCAGATGTTCTGGGCCCCTGATCATCCTTGTAGCCCTGCACTGGACCCTCTCTAGAAGTTCCACGTCTATCTTGTACTGGGGAGCCCAGAATTGCAAACAGTACTCCAGATATGTCCTCACCAGGGCTGCGGAAAGGGGGAGGGATCACCTCCCTCGACCTGCTGGAGATACTCTTCTTAATGTACCCCAGGATCTCTTTGCCTTCTTGACCACAAGGACACACTGCTGCCTCATTGACAATTTGTTATTCACCATGACATCCAGGTCCTTCTCTGCAGACCTGCTCTCCAGAAGGTCAGTCCCCAGCCTGTACTGGTGCCTGGGGTTATTCCTCCCCAGGTGCAGAACCCTGCATTTGCTCCTGTTAAACTTCATGAGATATGTCTCCGCCCAGTTGTCCAGCCTGTCCAGGTCCCTCTGGATGGTAGCACAGCCCTCTGGGGTATCAGCTACTCCTCTTAGTTTCGTATTATCAGTAAACTTGCTAAGGGGGCCCTCTGTCCCTTCATCCAGGTCATTGATGAATAACTTGAACAGGACTGGACCGAGGCCTCACCCCTGGAGGACACTGCTAACTACACGCCTCCAACTAGACTCTGCGCGACTGATCACCACCCTCTGAGCCCTGCCATCCAGCCAGTTCTCAATCTACCTCACTGTGCACTCATCTAATCCACACTTCCGGAGCTTGCCGAAGAGGATGCTGTGAGGGATGGTATCAAAAGCCTTGCTGAAGTCAAGATAGATGACATCCCTCATCTACCCAGCCAGTCATTCCATCACAGAAGGCTATCAGGTTAGTTAAGCATGATTTCCCCTTGGTGAATCCATGCTGACTACTCCTGAGTACCTTCTTGTCCTCCACATGCTTAGGGACAACAGCCAGGATGTTCCATCACTTTTCCAGGGATGGAGGCAAGGCTGACTGGTCTGTAGCTGCCTGGGTCCTCCTTCTTGCCATTTTTGAAGCCTGGTCTTTTAGTCACTTCATAAAACCAAAGGGAGAAGCCAAAGGCTGGCAAGGAGACATGTTACTTTATCATGTTGATCTTGCACTATATCCTTCTGTATGTCTATTAAACAATTTTACAAGCAACAAGACGGTAAAACAGAAGCCTGCAGCACCTGTGAGCTTTGTACATTACCACAAAAGCCTCTTGCATCATTTTTGTTGGGTGTGACACTCCTAACACTTTCCATATGTAGATATGATCATTCCTTCCTATCTTCATCCTGGTTCTTTCTAATCTTTTTTTGCTATGCTCTTCTTTCTTTTAAATAGAGGCTGCATTAAATAGTTCTCGTTCAGTCTTAAAACTAAACATTTTGGATTTAGAATTAACATAAACATTAAAGGTAAGACATTGTCCACCAAGTTCTGTCTTAAAACATGCATACTTTTTTTTTTAAATACAAAAATAAAACAATCTTTCATGATCAATGGTATAACCTTCAGCAATCAAGACCACATTTATCTCAAATACTATGATATTCTCCTGGATTATTTTAACTTTCTCACAGGGCTATCTAGATCTGGATTGTCTCTCCATTCTTGCTTTCTTCATAGTGCTCAAATTGTTTCCCTTCATTAGCTTTCTATGCTTAACATGCACGCTTTCAATTTTGTAGTTTCAAAGTACTTAGTAACTTTATTGAACGATATCCTGCCATTTTTAAGAGAGTATCGTTGGTCTTTCCTATCCTATCCTATCCTACTTCTGGATGATGCTTGAACAATTGTCATTTCCATTCAAATAACTGATTAATTCTCCATACACAAAATGCAACCTCTGAGCAAAAAGATCTTCTGTCTTCTTCTTCCCTTTACCTCTACCATTATTGTCCTACCTTCCAGTATTGGTTCCTCTCAGCAGAAAACCATGTCTATGTCTATAATTATATCCTTTGGATATGTTCCATTCAGATTGCCAGACTAAAAGAAAACTAAGTTAGTTTGCTGCCAAGTAGATCTAACTTCACATTTTGTACCTGGCCTATTTTTAATCTTGCAGCAGCTCTGTATTTTTGTTTTATTCTGTGATGTAAAATAAGCTGCCCTAAGTCACTCCCCTTGTGTATGCTATATTAGCATGTTGAAAGGAGCAATATTGTACCGAACGTTAAGTAGAGTGAGTACTACCGTGACTACCAGTGACTACAAAGGTTAAACACCAAAAAGGATAGCAGTTTAAGAAAACAAAAGAAATTCCATCAGAGTATTCAGGGAAAAGAGGGAGCATAACTGGGAAGAACAGTCTATTTTGTAACATACCCTAATTTGGTGCTCGCTGTAGAGGCCTGCAGTTGTTAATGACGATCTGAAAATACTGCATTGAAGATAATGGCCATTTTCATGGGAAAAAATACATTTCTGTGGCTTTTCTTCCTCACTTCATCATTTGGTTGCATACTTTCCAACAAAACAGCAATAAGAAGCTCTTCCAAAACTTTGCTAAGTTTTCTATTGCTTATTTACCTAATCCTTACCCCTTTACATTAACTGATTTTTTGGGGAGGGATTATCTTTATTTGTGTGCGTTTGTGTGTTCATGTGTGTGTGTGGGGGGGTTAAAGCATATCTGCTACCACAGTAACTGCAAGGACCTTCATATGAATGCTTTCATATAAATGATCACGATCACTTGGCATGGACAGCAAAGGCAGGAAACACATCAAGCTGACGCACAGGACAGGACAGGACACTCTCCAAAGACAGGAATGATCCGCTTTAACCCCTTCCCACCCTAAGAAACTTGTTACGTGAAGGAAGAGAGGGTAAGTGCCAGGGTCTTTTCTTCTGACTAGAGAGCAACTGAAATACACTAGCTAGCTCTTGAGCACTCAAGTTTTGCATGGAGAGAGAGAAGGAGTTTGCTAATGGACTGAACGGCTCACTACATTTTAAAAGATTTGTTAATCAGTCAAAACCTCTTCTAGAATGGCTCTTGAACACAGTCGAGAAAGTAGATAGCTATGTGCATCTCTCCTATTTTGATATTCTTCTTAAATATGACATGGGCCTGGAGAAGAGAGTAAATACAGCGACTTCTGAGGAAGAGGTCACCTCGTTTATAAAGGATCAGGGCTCAAACAGCTACACAGTCAGTACATAACTCTCTCAGTCAGGCAGTTGTCTGGAAAACATTACTGCTGTTTGCCACAAGCAAAGGACTTAACTATTACAGCAGTCCTTTCACCCTTTGCTACTTCTTTCATTTTCCTAACTTCTCTGAAATGTACATTACTAAATATATAAAGCAGGCAATTCTGTGCAACAAGCTCTATATTTCCCTGCTTGTGGAGGGAGGTTAGACTAGATGATTTCCAAAGGTCCCTTCCAACCTTAATCATTCTATGATTTTTTTTCCCTATGTCCCAGTAAAGTAATACAGTCAATGCCTCTCAAGTATCTTTTCTGTTAGCAGCAAGAGAAACTCCAACCTTTCCCTTCATTCAGGAAATGTCAGAGAGAAGATGCAGGAATAAAACACACTCTTTGCCCTGATGTGGGGCAAACTGTGGGGTTATTTTTTTTTCTCTCTCTTTTTTTTTTTTTTCTTAAAGAAACCAAATTTATGGTCTGAGACAGTATCTTCATTTTAGAAGATACTAGAAGGTGAAGGGTAAAGAGGAAAAAGGCATCTACCTTTTATAATACAGTGCATACCTAAAAGTTAAACAAGTCAGCATTTATTTAAAAACAAATAATATGGTTTTCCGCTTTGTAGACTATACCACTGTTTCCCTAAATGTTAAGGGCCACTATACATTCTCTTCAAACACTCTTTCTGATGCATATTCCTTATAAAGGGACAGAAAGCAAGTCTGAGTACATTATGTTCTATGGTGAATTAGGGAAAGGTCTATTAAAGGATGATACAGGCCATTCTTTTGTGATGGTCTGCAGTTTTCTCTCCCAGTACATTTTCTTTTTATTTAGCACTTCCATTTTTATCCTGTGCTCCTCTTCAGCCATCTCACACTCTCTTTCTATTTGCTGTATTTTTGCCACGTGAACTTCATTCATTTGGATTAACTGCAGTTGCAAAATTGACATTTGCTGATGATGCTCTTCCTCATGCATTTTTTTCAGAACGCTTTCCTGAGATGCTTTACTTCTGTAGTTCTTATCTGCTGCTATTCTGACATCAGAACATGATGGCTCAGGTTGGGAGGTACCTTCACATACTGGGAAATGTACCAACTCTTTCTCTTCGTCACAGAGTTCTCTGTTTGAGATAACAAATGACTCTGTAAAACACAACAGAAAAAATATTATTCCTTCCTCTTCCTCTTAAGTAACAAAAGCTTGTAATTATAAATGTAGTTACTGGTATATACATTTAAACTTTATCTTTTACACCATAATACTACAGCACTACATAATGCTGTTATATTACAGTATCTTATAAGCATAGTGGACTAGTTAGGGCGAGTTAAACCACTTTAGGCTCTGTTGATAGAATGGAAGCTCAGAATCTTAAAGTGGACATAGACAGTTAGATGCATATGTGGACACCTAAATTTAGGGGCCTGAGCCTACAGTTGAACTTTAATGAAGCTGTTTAAGCTGAAGGTGTATGTAACCAGCAAAAATTTTATGAAAGATCTGTGTCTCAAGTGAAGAACTACGTCTACATAATACCAAAATAGGCAGAGAATACTAAGATAAATATTATTTATTCTTTGCTTATCAATCCTGTACATGCCACAAATATGTTACCCATCTTTAGGAAAAAAAAATAGCTTATTCTTATTCTGAGCAGGTTCTGGCATAAAGTTTGCAACCAGCCACCATCCCATATAGTCTTGGATTATTCTGTCTGCATATGCTTGGCAAACAAAGAATGTATTGCTTAACCTTTTTGAAAGTTCATTCTCCAATATGGACTCGGATGTGAAATATAACTTTACACATTTTAGTCCCTCCTGAAAAAAAAGTAGGGAAAACTTGCAGGAAAGTCTTGCATCAGGAAACACTTGCATCAGACAACCATGTAAAAATTTGCTGCTGGTGCAGCAAAAAGTTTGCCTTTTTTTTTTTTTTTTTAATTACTCAGACCTTTTCCCAACAAAACAATACTTTGCAAAGGATCAATATATCCTTGGAGCTCTCCTGCTCATGGCTAAGCTAGCATGATGGCCATTTTGACACTTGTCACAAAGTGGCACTTGACTCAGTTGTTGAAGGCTGACTCAGTTTAATTCCTGAGGGCCCAGAGAAATAAATATTGTCTTATAATATCATAGTTCTGAAGTGGAAAGATTTATACTGCTCAGATAATCACTACAAAAAACACATACAAAACAGTACTACTTGCATCATTACAGTAACATTTATACCTTGACTAGAAGCATCAGGCTGATACTCAGAATCTTCTGGTGGGCTTTGCAAAAAGTACATTTGCTCAGGCATTATGCTGGCAATCTTCTCTTTCCCTATGATGTGAGTATTTATAAGTGGACTAATACTTCTTTTTACCTTCTCCCGTCTTTCATGTGCCATTATCTTTTTTGTCCGTGCCTTGATATTTTCCCAACATTTCTTTAGCTGTTTGAAGTCTCGTAGTGATACACTGGGCTGTGAATTATATTCATGAGCTAGAGCTTGCCAAGTACGCTGTTTGAGAGCAATAGTTCTTGCATCACTCTTTTTACATTCAAGTACATATTTGTACTTTTCAACTAATGCAAGCAGCACACTCTTCTCCACTTCTGAGAAGTATTTAGCAGGCTTTATTATTTCGTTTTGCATTTTCTATTGTATCTCCAAGAAGTCAAAACTCCTACAAAAACAATGTTGAAAACAAAAAGCAGATATGAATGGGTTACACTATCAAGAAGGTTTGTTTCAGCAAACAATTCCTAAATATAGCATTTCAGTACCCAATATCTAAACCTCTGATTCTATTTCTAGAATAGTTTGTGTGTAGTTTCAGAATAAAAAAAAAAAAACAAAATATTCAGGTTATCTGTATTATATGTGCTTTATATTGCCATTGGCTATGTTGTTACACGAGTAGTATATGATGAAGATCAGCCTCCTGCCTATGTTACAATTGTCCTGTTATGTACCTTGACACTAATTACTTAGCCTTTAATTTATAGAAAAAAAAAAAACAACCTTTTGTTTCCCATTTATTACACTATGTGAATTTTCAAAACCTTCTCCCACTCTTCTTTGTGCTTCACTGCTGACCACTCACAAGAGCCAATTACCAACCTAGAATGCTATGTTAACTATTGCCTTTCTTCTCAAGCCTAGTGCTTACATATAGAATATCTGGCAATTCTTACCCATAGTAAAACAAACAAATAACACCCCTCCCATACAGTGTTTCCTTGAATAGTAAACATATGACTGTGCCGAAAAATTAAAAAAAGTAGCCTTTTTCTTTTATCTTTCTCTTTTACCTTATTCACTCCCACTACAGCTGTGTGGCCACAATTACTTTTAAGTTTTGTGCAGAAACACTTGGGTAGTTAACTAGAGAGGAAAGAAAAAATAAAAGTGTCTTAGCTAATATTTCATCTCATTTTAACAAAAGGGTCAGAAATGGAACATCTATATATTTATATTAAGATTGGTTGATCTTCCTTACAGTCTGGGACTTCTTTCCAAAAGGAATTTTCCAGTGTTTTGGCCACTGCTTCCCTCATGAAACTACTTGAAGAAAGAAATCTGATGGTGAAAGCTACTGAGTCATCTTTTTCAGACCAAATATTTTTTTCTCAACTTCAGTGCATTAATCCTAGTTCACTTTGCACTATCTTTCGCAATTCTTCTACTCCGTATGTCTTGATACAGTTATTCCTGACCTATCCCAGTGAAGGCAACTACTTACAATCACAAAGAAAACTAATGAATGGGCTATAAAAAGAAATCTCAAAGTATTTTTCACATAAAAACAGGAATGTCCCAAATAGCCTTTATATAGACAAAGATATAGATGTAGATGTATAGATATACAAAACAAAGTCTAGCAACTGTATTCAAGGAATAGACAAGGCAGTAAAACAAAACTTACAATAGCAAAACTGAAACAAAGTGAAAATAAATTAATAATTGTTTTAGTTTAAAGGAATATAGCATACAGTTAAAAGCCTAGGTTTGCCAGAAAAAGAGCAATGGAAGAAAAATTGTTTACTATGGTAACAGAAATGAAAGGGATTACTGAGTAAACAAGGCTCAGTGACCATACTCTCCATTTGTTTATGTCTCCCCACTCACAAAAAATTCTTGTTCCCAGAGAGCTGAAATTTGACAGGAAGCTATTTACTCAAAGATAATTAAATTTCAAGAAACTTTCAGAAGTATGAAAGACCTGCCATGAAATGGAGCCTGTCTTAATTTGGACTTACTGTACCATTCCAATCTGTTTAGCTGCTTTAGATAGCTGCTTAAAATATTTGGACCAAATATTGATTATTCAGCCTATCTTAAGCTCAATTTTGCAGAGACAAAGAAGGAAAAGCATCATAGTCACCAGCAAAGTTCTAAGGTCCAATACCATATGATCCTGGGAAACAGAATCAGAAAGGGTTAACATTGCCTTCCACTGGGATATATGAATTTAGTTTTTAGCTTCAAAATGTCTGATTCTAACAAGACAAAAAAACCTCAGACTAAAAATCATGACATATTCATGTATATAAAAAAAAAAACTTTAATTAGCAAAATGAAGGATTTTCAGTAACTCTGTAGACTTTTCTAGGTTCAGTAACATCCAATCCTGGATTCCAAGGATGTAAACATTTGGCTATACAAACTAGCAGAGCTAGAACTGATAGCTACATAAATTAAATAATATATATAAGGCATTGCCATATAGGACTTCAATATATTAATACCCTGTATATTAGGATGAAAGCTTATATATCATGGTTGGAGCCATACTAAACCTCTAAGTATTGCTTTTATACCACAGTATCACTTATCGCTATTATTTTTACTGTGGTAGCATCTTAGCTCCTCAGTCATAAGCTCTAAGGCTTATGTCTTATTACATTTAATATGGCATTACATTTAAGAACGGAAATGCAGGTCGCACTCTGAGAACTAGTCATTTCCCTTTCCCTATAAACATTCTTAATTATTTTTTCCATGCATAAACACTGTACTTGTGTCCATTCCATTAAGAATTCAGGATTACAATTAGGATGCATAAAACCCTGAATTGCTGAAACTGTTTAAAGCACTTAAGATTCTTCTCAAGATGTTATCTACTTAGCCTACTTCCCTCCATACATTAAAGAACATTTTCAATTAGATGAAAAAAAAGCACACCTAGATACTTATATTCACTCCTGTTTCTCCATGCATGGGAATCACCTTATGGTTGGCTCCTTCACAGAGTGTTTGAAAGAACTCCTATAGTCTGTATCCCATGGTCAAAATAATTTGAGGGTGAAGGAGCCTTCCACAACATTTGCCCATTAAGATATTTTAATATACATTAATACATGTTGAAATGGAAGTAGTTTACAGCATACAGCTCAGGGAGCAAGCATAATCAGTTTGGGCTGTATGGGTACCTGAAGGCAATTGCACAGTAAAATCTAAAACAAACAAACAAACAAAAAACAGAATGCAAGGCTTCTTACGTCTTCCAGGTGTCTAGACAAATATACATGTAGTAAGTACCTTACCCTAAATATCTTCTAGTTGCATTGCTCAAGGAGCTAAATACTTTTCTTAAACAACTCTTTATCATTTTAAATAACAAATTGTATCTTCTAAGTGCTCATTTTTCCTTTGAGGTACATTACTCTTCTTTGGGGGACAATAAGGGGATGGGCTGTAACCTTGAAAAAACAAACAAATGAAATAGGTAAAGTTGATCTATGTGCGTAATTATGTATATATATTTTGCTCGCACACCTGTATATACACACAAGCGCAAGCCAGTTGCAAATAAGCCTCTCCTCACTCCTCCTTGTCATGTCAGGTTGGCATGAGGGAACATTTTCAGCCCTCAAGTACCTTTCTAGGCATGAGAAAATGCAGAGAAAGTTATAGTGCAAAGAGAAAATGCAAATAGCAAGTTATAGTGGAAAGTGTAACCCAAGCACTTGCACTGACCAGAAACACAGATTATAGTTTGTTACTGTTGTAATTTCTGTTGTGAAAATGGGATTAATTTACTAATGAACAACACATCTACTATCAGAAATAGTTAAAAACACAACAAGTATTTATCTGACTTGAACTGCAGATGAAGCTTTAAACATAACTAATAATTCACACAGCTGGAATCCAATCATACTGCTGTCTTTGTTTATTCAGTGTTCAAGAGAGAAAGGAAAGACATGGGAAAGCAATGACCAAAACCTGTCAAAAACAACAGGCTTACTCTTCATTTGAATGGCAGAATGAACAATAAATACTATCCTTCTTCCTTGATTTCCTCACACATCATCTCTCAGAGTGTTCCAGGCCTGACCTTGTCTACCTTGAGACTTGAAACCATTACACAATTAGATGCAAGTATGAAGACGAGCAATATGGAAATTGTATTACATTTAATCTATTAAACCTCAAGTGTTTTTAACTGTTTTAACACAAATTAATAGTTATTATGGATTTCCTAGTAAATTAATAATGTATTAATTAAGGTACACTGCCCATTTTTTCTCCCAGCAAATTTTATACACAAACACATGCATTTTAACACACAGTAACACACACACATCAGGTCATCCCGATAGCTATGGAGGACATCCATAGCAGTTTGTGTAAAGCAAAGCTAACAGACGCAGGTTGTTATTTCAAATGACTGTCACAAAATTCACAATTACCCGAACTGTCACAGGGATAAATACAAATCCTACCAGGCTCTCGTGCATCAGAATTTCTCAACCATTAACTTGAGCTTGCTTTATTTCTTTGCTTGCTTTTCTTTTTCTCGAGTGAGAAAGAACAGGTCCTAGCTTGACAAAGAAGCACACACCACCCAAGGCAAACATGCAGGCTGTAGTGGATACACAAAACCAGGAACATCTACCATGACAGACGGAGTGAAAAACCAGTCGCGCTGTTTCCCAGGCCCCAGCAGCACGCGCTGCTGCGCATGTAACCGCACTCCAGGGTCGCGCGCAGCCCCGTGCTGCCTCTAACAAAGCGCCGAGGTGCGCAGCCCACGCCCCTCCCCCCTGCGCCGGCGACAAGGCCTCCCCCGCCCTCACCTCCCTGCCGGCAGGTCACCGGCTCACCCTCAGCTCCCACCAAACCCTGAGCTGGACTGCGGTTCCCCAGAGGGACCGCGGGGCGGTGCCAGCCTCTCCCGGCCTCGCGGAAGGAATAGACCAGCTCGCGGCGCGCCGTTCACTCTGCGCTGCCGGGGACGCGGTCCGCGGCGGACGCGGGGCGGCGGATCTCCCTGAGCCGCCCTCGGGAGCCACCGCCCTTCGGATTCAGCCGCGGTGAATGGTGCACAGGGGAGGGACGCGTGAAAAAACAACATCACCCAAAAGGGCAAAAGACGTTTTGCACCTGACCCTGGCCCGCGGGCAAAACTCCCGGCGCAGGCGCTGCCGGGGCGGCAGCCCCAGCGAGACACCTTACTCCCCTTCTTGGTCCCACGCAGGGATGCGGGAGTCACATGCACCACGGACACAGGCACGGGTACGCAATCGGCACTAGCAGCGTCCGCATGAGATGGGGTCGCAGCCCCACCCCCCGAGTCCCGTTGCTGTGCGAGGGGACGCCAGCTCGGGCTTTACCTCCGACAGCGGCGGGTAGAGTGCTGCGCATGTGCACGAGCTCGCCCAAGCTGGCCGCGGAGGCGGGTAAGCGGCGTCTGCGGGTGATTTTGCTGCTTCGCAGCGCCCGCTTCGTGGTTAATCTTCCAACGCCATGGGGGCTAAAGCCCCAGCCCTCCGATCATTGTTCTGGGGAGGGTCAGTTCTGCTTATCAAAGGACGTCCTTCTTCCCCACGCCATGTGGCCACAACCCCTCTCGCGCGGGGAGAACGGCTCTGGCCGCCGGTTTTTGGGCGCGTAACTGCGCGAGAGGTGCTTTCGGGGGCGTTCAGTAACCCGCTGGCATTCCCCTCCTGTAGAAGGAGAGGGAGAGCTTGCTGGCACCCGTTTCGGCGGCAAGGGTAACTCATTGTGGGCCTTTGGGAAGAGCACGTTCAGGCGCGGGAGGGTGCCTGCAGATACCTGTGCGTTGTGATCCATCGGTATCTCAGCCTGCTTTCTGCATGAGGTCCGTAGTAGCAGGAGCAGGTGGGCTGCCAGGTGTCAGTCCTGGTGGCACTAGCGCCATGTCCCTTCCGGCAGCCATGGAGTGTTGGCGTGGCTGTCTTTGCCTGGATCACCTCAGTGCGTGGCCCCAGGGCTGAGTCTCTGTCTCCATGCCTCTGTTTGCAGAGAGTTTATAGCTTTGGGCCCTCCTGCCTCGTAGTTTAGTAATGGGAGCATGTTTATGGAAGAAAACTGCCCTTAATAGTGTTACAAGTAAGCACATGGCTGTTGTTCCCTTGTGTAATCTGCTCTTCCATCTATATCTGAATCCTAGGAAAGAAAGGGAAGTGTTAAATAATTTGAATTTGTTTTATTTGAGGGCATGTGGCTTTCGTGAGGGAATCTCTTAAAATAATTTATTCCAAGAGATTCCTTCTGAAAACGAAAATAATTCATTTACCTTTCCATGCTGCCCTCAGCTCTCAATCTGAAAACATAATCATGTTCTTCAAAAATACCACTATGAGTCTGGGCATTTAAAGGTTTAGGGGAACTGAAGATGAGGCATAAGTTAAAACTAACAATTAAGAATGGAAGAAAAAATTGAATGTTTTGTGAAGCTAAAATAATAGTTTGTGATCTTTTTGTAGTTTTCCTAGAGATTCCATATCATCTAAAGATCAAATATGGATATAGAAGCTGAGATAAAGAAGCAATTGAATCCTTTCTACTGCACTGTAGGTATTTTTTTGGTGAATATCTTAACTGACATAAAGCAGTTTTGCTAGAAAAAAAAAATGAACAGATTTGGAACTAATTTTGGACTGAAGTAATTTTGAACTAAGCCTGGGCTCTTAGTATTTTGTCTTTCTCTTGTACAAGATTAACACTGAAGCAGTATTCTATTTCTTCTTGTACGTTTTTGAACCTGTTTTGGGATTGATACTTCCCTACCATGTTCACCTTCTAAAAGGAAGATTTCTATTTCCAAGTACAGAATAACAGAACAGCTAAAATCTGACATCCTTTAGTTATTGGAAGCTATTCAGAAGAGCAGTTGGTTACAACTGACAGGGTCAAAGCTTTGCCTTGCCACTTCCTTTTTATCTGCATCTAACTGTAGATATGTTTAAATCTACTTGTGACTCTGCTGGTTTGATGACTTGGCAGTCTTTGCATTTTTAGAATATCTCAGTTTTTAACTTACATCAAATTTTATGTTTTTAGCAAACCTTTAGCTCCACATTCTTGCAACAGTATTGCAAGAAGAGTTCTATCTCTTTTTTTTTGATATGTATTCCATATGTTGGACTAATTATTTTTGTGAGATCCGTATGAACTTAAAAATTCAACAGTTCTCTGTTTCCAGACATCATTAGAAGCAGTTAGGGAACTTCAGAATCCTAAGTAGCAACTAACTGTAAAGTCTCTTGCTGGTGTTCTGCGAATACAAAGCCTATTAACATGCATAATTTGTTAGATTATAGCTCTTAATGCTAATTGAGCTACTGTGGCCATGACAGTTGTTCCAATCCTGACATGTGTTTGTGCTAACGGATTCAGAATTAGAATGGTCAGACAGGGTTGCGGACTCTCTCTGTTCAGCTCTTCGGCTGCTGCTAGGCTCATTCATCCTGTGTTTCTGGATTTAGCAGGCCTCCAGTATCGTGAAAGGGTGAGGACAGTGGTATGATCTTGCAACCTGGGCCATATGCTTTTACATGGCTTTCCTTTGACTATGGAGGGCTTCACTTGAAAGCCCATCTTTCTCTTGGGATGAACCTCCTGCTTTGTACTCCTTTCAGCTGTATTAAACTCGTGCTTTTAAGTCCTTGCTAAACTCAGGATGAGGTGAAAGTTCCTGCATGCAGGTTCTGCATGTTTGTGGTGTTGTCACTACTTGGTGGATAGGAATGCTGTGGCCCAGAGAACTGGATACTAGAGACTGAAAACTCTGAGTTTGTATTGGGGATATGAGAATCTTGGACACAGATTCCATATTGGAATACAGTGAAAAGGACATGATGGTCTTGTAGTTAGGGTGTGGTAGGAAGAGGTAGCTTTTTGTCATATAACTGCTTTTGAATAGAACTTGCATATTTGGGAAGCCTTTCTGCCTTAGCACCGTGATCATATTGTAGTTTTGTATATTGCAAATTTTTAAAACTCCCACTTCTCCCTAAAAATATATTGTCATTTTCCTGTCATTTTCCTTGGATGTGCACATACTTATCAAGCTTGTTTTACGCAGATTATTTCATGAAAGTTCAATGGACGTGGAAAAACTGAACCATACTTCAAATGGTTCAATACCAAATGGATGCAGGAAGCAGGAATGCAAAAAGTCATACTAATGTGGGCAACTGGGAGTTGTATTATTTGTATTATTTGTATTATTTGGCTGCTTATCTACTGAAGATAATAGGAAGGTGCATTAAGACTGGGAATATTTTATTATTAGACACTTATATGGATATTTCATATACTATTCAAGGGCAAAAATATCTACCAATTCATTTCACATTATATCAATATATTTGTCTTTTTCCTGGAGTCAAACATAAACAGTCTGCTTATTTTGTTATGTTTGAGGTAGGGGTGTGTGTGTGTGTGTGTGTGTGTGTGTGTGTGTGTGTGTGTAACCAACTTTTAATCATTAAAATAAATTAAAAAGTAGTATGTTTCTAAATGATTTTTTTTTCTTAAAAAGGAAGATTAAATTGTAGCTCCTGGTGGCAAAAATCCTACATACTGTGGTATTCAGGTTTATTGTTGTTTTTAAGCATCTTAGATATTTAGGGGAGTAGGCCTGCATTTCTGCATTTGTTCAGTCACATGAACTTAGACATGATCTCTTCTATTCCTGTTCTGAACTGGCCCAGTCAAAAACCAGTTGTGGCTGGAAAACTATATTGTTGTGGGTGGAGCAGTCTCCTAATCGCTCATCTTTTTCAGATTTTATGGATTTATTTAGCAACAGACTGTGGATGTAGAATCTACCTTATGTGTTTCTTTTTTTTTTTCCCCAAAAATGTGCAGTTCCAGATGTTTAGCTAGTTTTGTAACTTTACTACTGTGTTTATTGCAGTAAGATAGAACTTAGTTCTGTACATTAGTGTTGTCAGAAAAAATATGTTGCAGTGTTGTGTCTTGTATTCTGAATTAGTACAGACAGAATACTTGCTTCAGAATTTATGTCTGTTTAATAAATGCAAAAGGAGATTTAAATAAGAGACAATTAGGGGAAAAAAGTCTTGTATATCTTTTTTTCTGTTTAATGTTGTTTCTATTCAGATAGTGCTATGGTGCTATTGTTTATTTGATTAATAGTTAAACCTTTGCATTGTTACCTTTGAATATTAAGTCTTTTTCCTCCCTCTTCCCCCCCTTTTGGGAGGATCATGGTAAATAAGGTTGAAGAAGCACTGAAAGTTCATGGCATTGGTAAGTGCAAAAATTCTGACTTCTTACTCTGTACCTTTCTCCCCTGCCTCTATTAAGATCTTTATGAAACAAAAAGAATAACTGACCTTATCAGAAGTGTACTTTAAGGCCTGTCCTATGTTCTTTAACAAGATAGCTATGTAATTCTACAGAAACTAAACAGTAATTTGTGTAAAGAATGTGAAAGTTTTATTTAAAATATACTAGCAACAATACTAACAATTACCTACATTGAAGTTTTGAGAGGCCTGAAAGAATTCAATATCTTTGAAGCCTTCAAGTTTTAAAATATGCTAAAATAGATGTTCTAGTATATATACATACTAGTGTACATACATACTAGTATATAGCATGTAGAAGTGTTTTCTATATGTACTTTGGCTTGAGAAAGAGTTTATTAATTTTATTTTTTTTTAGGTAGCTCAACCAAAATATTTTTATTAGGTAAAATAAATCATTAAAACTTTCACAGGTCTGTAGTTGCAGTAGGAGTGAAGGCATAAACATGTTCATCGTTGTTCCCCTACTTTTGTTTCACAAGGCACCAGAATGTATTTTTGAAATACATCTGAAAGTTGTGGTCTAAGTATGCATAGGCATTGTACCTAGCAAGCCTGGGGCATTACATTGTGTAAATGTGACTAAAGAAAAAATAAATAGACTAAATATTAGAAGCCTGGATACCCTGAAGTATTTACAGGTAAATTAGTAAACACATTAGTAAACACATGTCCTTTTTTGGTGTCATTATGCCAGAGTTGAAGTGACCAGAGTATGCTCTGTGCTATTAACTCTTTTTATCTTCATAATACTTGACTTTCCTTTCCTTTTACTCTCTTTAACCTTACTTTTCATTAAGGTTTTTTCGGGATGCTGGTGGTAAAGCAGCAAGTGTCACTGTTTTTACTGAAATGAGCTGGGACTTTCATCAGTTGTCAAGACAATTTAGTTTGAGACTTAAGTAATCTTTTAACTATTTTCAGTTTTTGTGAAGACTGCAGCCAAAAACTTAGTCTTTCAGACAAAAATGAGTCTTTCTGATGCAGTTATCTAGTTTTAATCATTCCTGCTACCATCACCTACTTAGGGTTTATTGTGAGCCTGAGGCTCTACTTCTAATCAATTCTTCTGTAACATACTGCTCCTACAAGAGAATAATAGGATCAATTTCTGATGGCAGGAAGATATTTAAAAGACAGAAAAAAAAAAAAAAAAAAAAAAAAGCAGATTTGCTTTCCAAGCTTGTCCTTAAGCAGCATTTCCATGTACTGTATGTGTTTTTGGTAGCTTTTTTGGTGATAGAATGCTGAGCTTTGTTCTTTCTGTTGTCCTATAGTGCATTAGTGTGTTAGCAACCTTTCCAAGTAATAGATGCTTGTTTTCTTTTTGTGCTTGGCATGCACTCCCGAGGACACCACATCTCTGTACCAAATTCAACAATGGCAGAACAGGTCACGCAATCATTTCTGTTGCCTGCCTTTCTTAAGGGTCTGCAGTTTCAGCCATCTTGCATCTTGTGCAGGTAGAAGAAATACTTGGCTGGAGAAAGGAGAGCTGCTGAGCTTCTGAAAAGGAGAGAAAGGTTATTAAGTACTCTAGCAGACATCATGGGGGCCAGCAGTTTAAGCATCTCCAGTTTATTGAGTTTAACTGTGATGTATTGACTTAAAGTTGCTCCAAAATTGATGAAAGGAAGTTTTGTTCACTATATAATTAAAGATTTGTATTGTAATAAATCAGTGAGGTTTTTTTTCCCTTGTTACATGTTTTTTATGTATGTTATGAATAATTTGGGCTTTAATTTAAGCCACTGCTTAATGGTTTAGTAATGTAACATGTTTAAATCTATGTTGCAAAGTAAGTTGTGGTTTGATATTCCTATCTGTCTGCTTCACAGACAGCTTTTGTTGGGTATAAATGTTGTTGGTCCACTTATTGCCAAAAATACTTACAGTACATTCAAAACTAAATGTAACATATCTATCTCAATAGAAACCCTGACTGTTTTGAAAACATCTATTCTCATGCCAAATCAATTTTTGATCTTAAAAAAAATCATTTTTTTTTCTCTTAGTTAAAATTGCAAGTGACTTAGAGAAGCAAGAGAGTACACCCATAAAATTTCCTAATAATGGTAAGAATATTTAATGTATTAAAAGAAAAAAAAAAAGTGTATGAGTGTCTCTCTCTATATATATGTTTAAAAAAGGTAAAAAACTTTCTAGATATAGCATTGTAAGTGATGTCTATAGGTACAGGTCATTGGGAATTCATTTCATTTTATTTTCCATCTGTAGTAATATTTTATATAAATACTTGAAACAATACTTGCAAGCAAAATTCTATAAAAAGGATGGAGGTCAGATTTTGGGGATAATGCTTCACTGACTTAATTTGTGGTATGGGACCCTATGTGAAAACTGAGAGCTGGATAATGTGGAATTAATATTATGAAAGGAAGAAAGGAAGAAAGAAAGAGAGAGCTAGCTTGGTTTTATCTTACAGTGCAAACTGAGCCACAAAGGTTTCACGAACAGACCTTGAAGCAACAGCTTAATACATTCAGAACCTATACTTGGTGGTTGATTTTAATACTGTAACTGTTGGCTTGTGTGATGTATATATTTGTAGAGCATTGAGTAACTTTTAAAATGTAAAGTTAGATAACTTAGTAACATGTTATTACACATTTATATTGCATATTTATTAATGTGGAACAAAAATGACTCATCTTAGTGACGAAATTATTGTATTTAGCACTGAATGTTTTTGATTAGGGTAGATATCCATGGGTTGAGAGTATGGTCGAGACGAAATGTAAATTGAGAGAGACTTTGAGAGAGTCTTTGACTTTAATGATTGTTACTATTGTAATTGCTGATCTTTTTTTTTTTTTTTTTTTTTTTTTTTTTTGGATTATTCTAAGTTCTGGGTGGTAAACCTAAGACATCTTAAATCTGTTCATATTTATAACTTTAGTGCTTAGGAACACTACACACCCAAAACCTAAAATAAAGGATGCTTTTGAAAATCTTGATTCATATGCCTGATGTATGATAACAATTTGTTTTAATATTTGTTTTGTAACTAGTGCAAATTATTTGTTTCTTGGACATCAAAACGTAAAAGAGCTTGTTTCAATAAACATCAAATTTCCTAAATTTTAATTAACATAGGACTTAACGGAATACCAATCAGAAGACTTTTCTCTATGAATGTCAACTGTGCCGCCATAAAACAGGTCTGCTTAATATATTAATGCATGTTTATTCCCCCAAGCATAGACTGGCATACCTTGTAAGTTTTTAGTATGAAGGTGTTCTTCTGATGTAGTGGTTTAGATAGAGAATGTATTAGCCATTCTTTGACTAATTTTTTTTAAAGCTCCTATATAAGGTTTTATGAAAATGGCTGTGTTGGTGTAATAGCTATGCAACTTCATTTAAACTTTAATAGTAGATTTAAAAAATCGTCACATCAATAATGTGTATGCCTGTTTGTTGTTGACACTGAGTTGTCAGCTTCTTTTGTGTTCATTGACAGAAATGTCAATAAGAAAATCAACAACTGTAATTGGCTAAAGCAGGCTTTTCAAAATCAAAACTGTATTATCTTAAAGAATTGGATCAATGAAAAAATATTTTGTGTTTCAGATGCATTATAGCAATGATCTTTTTAGTCTGAAGGAGCATGGTATGTGTTGGATAGTCTTTGTAGACTATCTCTGTGACTGAGAAAAAAATACAGTGTTATTCCCAGTTTTGTGGCTGGGCAAGCTATGTAACTTCTGTGTCTGTTTCCCATTCTGAATGTTTCTGAATTCTGAATGTTCCCATTCTGAATGCACAACTCTTAGTGTTCCTTTCTGTCCTTGAATATTTATGTCTATTTTTCTTTGGAACTATTGTTTTTTTTTTTTTTTAAGTATATGTAGTGAAATGGTGCCATTCATTTTTTTGAATGTTTATCTGAATTTATTTAAATGATCTTTAACAAAGTGGAGGAAGCAATACTTCAATAAGCATTTTGTTATTTTTCATTAAAGATTTGGTATTTTATCCCATTTATGTTGAAGTTGTATGCTGTCAAGCTCCGCGAATTCAGCTGGATATGCTGAGGGAGCTATGTAAAAGATTGCTGCTTTTCATGTTTATAGCTCTTGTATTTCTTGGTTACTTTAAATTCTGTTTCTGACGATTCTGAATCTTATGCTTGTTTACTACATGTGTTTTTATTCTTAAAAATAAAATATAACAAGGACAACTATCAAGTCCTGCATGTAGTGTACCCTGGCAACTATGAAGGCTAAGAGCTAACTGGGCAGTGTTAATAGGAGTGTAAACAACAGATAAGAGAAGTTATTATTCCACTGTACTTGACATTGATTAGACCATATTTAGAATTCTGTGTCCATTTTTGTGCTCCCCCACACAGAAAAGATATTGATCAAATCTAACAAGTCTAGGGCAGAGCTGCCCAGGTGGTCAGGGGCCTGTAGCACTTGTGAAGAGAGGCTGAGGGAACGGCTTGTTCAGCTTCAAGAAGAGAGGCTTTGTGGAGTTCTAGTAGCAGTTTTGCAGTACTTTGGAGGAGTTTATTGAGAAGATAGTACAAATCTGACATGCATAGTAGAGGGTAAATTGAAAGACAGGCTCCTACTTGACAGAAAGTTTTCCACTGTGGCCACAGTTGAGCATTGGGGCATGTTGCCCAGAGAATGTTTTTAAGACCCAAGCATACAAAGCCCATGAGCACTTGGATCGGAGTTCAGTGTAGACCTTGCTGAAAGCCGGACTCCTCAATTGTTCTGTGATTCCGTACATAAAACTTTTAACAAGTTTTGTTTCTTATATATGCAAGTTGTTTTTTTTCTCCCAAGATTATTAGCTTTGCTGGGACTCAGAAGTGGGTCATAGGATAGAGTGTGACTTCCAAGATTTGCATTTTCTTCTTTTCTAGGAACAACATTATCCTCACACAGCAGAATCTGATGAAGTTAAAGGTAAAGGCTTCAAACTATAAGGACAAGTTAGGCAAGTTGAATTAACAACTGAGAAGAAAGAGGGAAGAAAAGAAATAAAGGTACATTTCCTTAAGAATTCCAGAAGTTGCATATTTATAAATAAAAAGTAATTGTTTTTAGGGTTGGGAGATCTACTTGGGATGGTAGACAAATCTTGCTTTTCCGCTTTCATTACAAATGCTTTTTGCCCTTTTATTTATCTTCCAAGATTACTCTGGACACAGTTTTCCATTAGTCACTCTATCATATCTGTTTCCTCTTGTACAGAATAATATTCATGTCATCTGAGTCTATAGAAATAGGTCTTTGGAGTGTACAAATACAAAATCTTTATATGAATGCTTAATAAGTTTCCAACAGGAGCATGTGTATATGTGGAAAATACTTATTTCATTGTTCATAGGAAAATATGACTTTTTCTTAATTTATTTCTGCTTTGTTAGCACCATGTGGCAATTCACAGAGGAACCGAACAGAAATCTTGCCATTGCAAAGGGAAGAGTAGGAGTGTACTGATGAGTATGGGTTTATCAACAGTGTAATGGGACTGCAGGAGTGCCATGTTCTTAAATTCTTGTGGAGTTGCACCCTTAGAAGCATGTTTTCAGAGATATCTTCTTAATGCTTTTTGTTGATAATGATTTTATTGCAATAGTGTTTAGAAATGTTAATGACTGATGTCTGGCCAGGTTATTGGCACAAATTCTTCTTGAGGTTTATTTTGCCAATGGGATTATGGGAACTTGATGCTGGTGCTTAGTGTTTCTTATATCATACATTAAATTTGTATTCTGTATCAATTTAAATGTCTATTAACAGCCTGCTTGTTAAGCACTGTTACTTGGTAGCAAGGTTTCTTGTCACTGCACTTTGTTTGTGTAGGCTGTATCTTGGTTTCAAAGTCGTGTTCTCAAACTACTAGGTTTTCTCTCAAGCTACTCGGTTTTTAATCTCATCAGGACTTGCCCATGTGAAAAAGAGACATATTTCTTCTTGTGCTGTAATATCACGGTTAGACTTAAAGGATGAGAGCTTGTGTTGATACCCTTTTTTGATTGAAAAGGGTATGGGTATATAGGAACATGAAGGTTTTCTTCCAGAGTGAATGAATGCTTTTCTCCTGAGGGCTTAAAGGAGTATGATTCTGTTTTATTAATCTATCACACTGCAACTTGTGGAGATTGTTAAGCATTAGACTTGTGTAGAAGAACATGTCCTGAATTTTAAAACCACTGAGTAGAGAATGAGGAAAGGAGGGTAGAAGGGCAAAATCCTTCTACTGTAACCTCTAGTTTTGACATCTATTAAGAGAATCAATAGGTATCACTTCCGTACAAGATCAGAACTTTGCTAGATTATGAAGGACTTAGCTTTCAGTGAAGTTTCAGGTGCTTAAATCTGATATTTGTTTGCATACGGGCTATTGTTTGGAGGCAAATCTACAGCATGACATGTGACTAATATTTTGTAAGCCTATGTATAGAATATATATATACCAAATGCATATAGATATCTGGCATATAGATGATGTGTCTAAATGCATGTTAAAAACTTACAGGAAAGCCATAATTCTGCTCTGTCCTACCTGATGTAAATACTGCCGTATAGTTTTTCTGCTATAAGAAGTAGCTTTCCAGTAAGGAGGATGAAAAAGGGGAGGGTTGGGGTTGGAGGAAGAGGAGGAGAGTGATTTCAGATCCTCAACTGAAATACATCTATATAGTTTCCTTATTTTTAAAATGTTCAAAAAAAAAAAAAAAACCCACTATTGAATTGGCTATTTTTGACCTAGCTTTCTCATTCAAATTTCCTATAAATTCAAGACTGTGTATTTAGTTGAGCTTGTTATACGAGAAAATAGAAATAATTAATTACATTTCTGCTTTGTTTTGTTTTTTCAGGGACAGTTTCATTACTTCCACAACAAATCTGTCTTTAAGAAATTCTTATATAGACTGTGCATAGCTTAATTTTCCTAACTCTACCAAAAATATTTCGTTGTTTCGTTGCAATAGGTAAGCATTCATGTATATGCCTTTTTGAATATCCATTCAGAGTGTTAAATCTCTCTATTTGACACTACTGATTTTATATTTTTTTTAAAAGAATTATCTAATGAAATATCTGTGTAATCGTTTTATCCACAGAATAGTTAACATAAGTGGGCTTTATTTTTACGTTGTTATGGATGCTCCAATTATGAAGAGGAGATGCAGGAATGTAAGTATATGCTAAGTGGGAGGTAAGTTTTATTTTCCTAACTTGAATAAACCATCTCTGTCCTCTGACAGCATATTAAAAGACTTGGTCAGTAATTATAGCATTTACTTATGTTTTGAACTTCAAAGGCTCCTATTAAAATTTTTATATATGAACAAGCTTTTCCATGAAAAACAGTACTAGAGACCTATTTAATTTTTTATTTAATTTTATGGGTTTATATTCCTTCTTCCTTTTTCCATTCTTGTACTTCCCAGGATTCCTTAGTTACAGCTTCTTTTTATGTAGTTATCAGCTGTAGTCCCTGCAGTACCAGCTATTCATCAACATTCTGGTGAACTGGATGAAAGGAGTGAATATGCTGTTGGAGGTATGTGGAGCTCCGCTCTGCTCATTTAGTTTGCAGTCTAGAAAGACAGGTAGAATACTTGAAGTCTAGATGCAGCTCTTGTGAAAGAAAACTTGTTCCTATTTTACCAGGTTCTCATAAAGCTGTAGGAATGTAGTATACGTGATATTTCTGCAATGTTTAGTCTTTCATACTTGTTGTATGTTATCAAGATGGACAGAAAGTATAATTGCTTGCTTATTTATGAAATGGCTAAATTCTCACAGCTGCATTGAAGCAGAGATTTGAATCAAAGCTAGTATACTTAATTTTACTGCAATTTATATATAAACTATATTTTAAAATACCTCAATAGAAATAATGAAAATATTATTTTTGTAACTATCTAGATTAGCAGTGCCATACTTTGAATAGGAAAGGTTAGTATTTTGAATCTAGGAAGGTATATTAAAATAAGTTGAATTTAATCAAATTAGGTGTAATCACTGTGAATTTTTGGTTAATGTATCTAACTTTATATACGGCTATGTAGCATTCTGCTGCATTTTTATTATTTATATTTTTACAGAAAGAAATTCATAAATATCTGTATGACCAATGCCAAGGTATAAAATATTTATAACTTCTTAATTTGTAGTTCCTATTAAATACTTCGTTGCATAATGTTTTTGAAATTATTCGGAATGTTTAGAATTAATAATTCAGAGAAATAACTAGTTAATTTTTTTCATGTGCAGTTTCAGAATCCCTGTAATTATCTTTAATCCTCTCTACAAAGAAACGTCAGTTCTGTGACATATCAGGCATGTTCACTAGATCCTAATCCAGACGGCTGCCCTTCCAAAGCTAAAGTTCAGCATGTGGATACATCAGTTAGAAGTGAAGAAAAAACAGATGGTAAAACTAGCCATCAGCAAATGCCAAACTCTAGGCAAGGTAAGAGGAAAAGGACAGGTTAAAAAACTTTTACCATTATATTAATTAATATTTATTCTAGATGTGTGCTTATAACTTCTATAGGCATGTTCAGCATACTTGCAGAATATGTGGATGGGCCTGGGCAGGGTGGAGAATATTCTTAATTTTTTGTGAAGAAAACTATCCAGATTTATTTAAAATTACATTGTTGCTATAGCCAGATACTTTAAAACATAAGGCAAAATTCAAAGTAGAAATTTATGGTGTAGGTATTACTGGGTGAAGAAGCACTTAAAGTATTTGGGTGTGTAAGCCAGACCTTCTCCTTAGGACACAACAAGGAGCATAAAAGATAGATTCAGGTTTTACTTCTTTGTCTGTTTCAACCACACTTAAAATATATTACTAATGCAATACATGTTACAAATACAGAACTAAATATAAAAATGAGTGAACATTGTGTTAATGAAGAAACTTATTTCTTGGGTATAGGCTTAAAGTCAAAAGAGAGATTAAGATTCAATCTAAATGCGCTATTATTCATGGCTGAACTATTTTTTAATATTTATATTCATTTTTTATTTTATTTTTTAAAGGTAATAAACTTTCATCATCAGGATATATTTCTGGTTTCTTTAAACATTATAAGAAGAGAACAATAAAATACAAATAAATAAATACAATAAAATACAGTAAAACAAATAAAATATTGGCAAACTGTTACCAAATAAACCTTTTCTATTGTTTCAGATGAAAAGAATGTTCAAAAGGAGGAGAAAAATCAAAGTGGGCGGGCAAAGCGAGATGAGAAAGTTGAAGCTAATAAGGCTTTTGAAAGTTGCAAAGGCAACAAGACTGAAAAAAGCAGCACATGCTAAATCTTCAAATTTACTCTTTTTCTTTCTTTTTTTTCTTTTAACCTTTTCTAAGGAAATATTGCAGGTAATTGCAGATGACGGCTGTATTAGATTTGCATAAAGAGTGCTGTGAGAAAGAGATGTGTCTTCACAGTAAAATGCTTGTTTTCTGAAATTTGTATTTGGTTGTGAAGTTCTCTCAGCAACAGAAAATCTGCTATAAAGTGACCTCAGATTTTGCTCAGTGTTTAATTGTGTTAAATCAGCTGGTGTGTGATGCGATATTTTCAGTATCACTCATTTGTGCAACACCAGGAGCCAAAGCAAATTGTTTGATACGGACTATATGTGCATCAGGCCAAACATAAGATTGTTTCAACAATTAGTTCTTTGATATTTTTCTAATGGCATTCTCTTAGAATTTATTATTTGGTATTGTATAGTATTACTATGCTTTTTTACTGTTACTGAGTAAAAGAAGCAATTTTCTTCTTCCTGAAATAGGACTTCCAACCTTCTTATGGAACAGTCATTGAGCATATGGGTTACTAGAAACCGGATTCAAGTCCAAGCTTATGAATCTTAGCTTTCACTTAATTTATCTGGCTTTCAAGGAACTGTAACTTTTTAATCTGAAGAGTGAAGTAGTTTATGAAAACCCTGAACATAAAGAATTACACTTAAACACTTTCAAATTTAAAATCTCCATTAAACATTAATTTAGCTTAAACATCTTTATCCATATGAATAGACATAATGTTGCTGTTTAGATCCTGCGTACCTATGAGTAGCTAAGTTCTGGGGAGAGACTGATTTGGAGGTTAAAGTTACTAAAATAGGATTTCAACATTTCCTTTACTCTTTGTTTTTGTGGCTTAAGAGAGAAATGAATTCAGTATAGTTTCTTAAAAATAATAGTATAAGATTCTCCTCTGGCAGCAAGAAGTCAAATGATGCACCTGCTTTTCAGATTCTACAGCATGTCTGAGAATTTCTAATTATTGTTAATATTTGTAGTGAAATTCTGCAGATTCATGTGTAGGTGTAAATTATTTTATTTGGAGTTTATCAACTGTATCATCTGCTTTTTCTACACATTTGAGTCCTAAGGTAGATTTCAGGCGAGAAGTGTCCTAGGCTTGACTATTGTATGGTTTTGATAGCTTATAAGAAACAACTCTTTGGGTTGATGCAGCGTGTCTCTTTATACTTTATTTTTTTTTTTCTTTTCTGTGGGTGTGAGATGGTTCCTGGGCTTGCAAAAGGATGGAAGGCATTATTATATTAGTTACAAAGCAGCAAAATTATGGGTAAGTAACTTTTAGCCATATGTTGGGGTTCATTATATAACACTTTTTCTAATAGAGTTTTTGTAAAGGCAAATTTGTAAAGTGCTTGTAAAATTAATGCTGTAATTAAGGGAACTTGTCTTTCTGCAATGTATATAGAAAGCTTACAACTTTCACTACTACTTTCAAACATTTTTAGTTCTGTGGTTTATAATGTAAACACTCATAAAAAGTTCAAATCAATTATATGAGTATTTCCAGAACCCCTGTGATTTCTGCAGGTAAATGGGGTGTTTTGGAGAATAGATCAGTACTGTAGAGTACCTGTAACATAACTGATTGTCCATCTAACCATATTGTTGATAAATAATTAGTTATTTTGTGTATGTGTAATATACACAAACACTTTTTTTTTAATCTTAAGATGTGAGAACAACATACAATCGCAGGAAGGGAAACAAGGAAGTGGAAGTGAATATTTGCTCTGTTAATGGATTGTTCCAGTTTACAAATAGTTGAGAAAACAAGAATATGTGTTGGGAAAAATAAACATTTTGCTTATTCGGTTTATTAACAATATTTATTGGCAAGAAATGAGATACAAATTAATTAGAATTTCTAATAAAACATTTTTCCTTTTCTTCTTGTTATATATCTTTATGCTTTTTTCTCAAACTTTATCGTAACTTTTCTGTAAAGTCTAGTAAAAATTTGTTTAAAAAAAGTATATTTTAACACAAGCGCATAAAATCTGTTTAAAGCAAGGAAACTAGAAAAAAAAGTCTTTTTTCATTATATAAATAGTGCACATAATAAATGTCTGGATTTTTTTTTTTTCTTTGTCTTAAACAGTACGAAGTTACAGGCAATCCTGAAGAATTTACTAGCCAAGAAGAGCTATTAGGATATTTGGTAAGTGTTACCAAATATAGTTTTTGGAATACCAAATATAGTTTTTGGAAAGCTTTGACAAAATTACTAAGTTCAAAAACCCTTGATGGCCCAGCCAATGCCATTTCCCAACCCCAGCCCTGGATACCCGAGCCTCTGGCCTTGCCCTACCCCCATCCTAAAAGCCCCACTCTTAGATAACCTTGCTATAGATGCCTTACCCTCTTCCCTTTCCCAGCCCCAAACCTAGATAAATCTGCCCTTGTCCAACCCTAGTCTTAGATCCCCCAATCTCTGCCCTTGGCCACCTCCAACACCAGCTGCCCCAGCTATAGGTACCCCAGCCCTAGATGCCCCAGTCTCTGTCCTTGTCCAAGTCTCTAATCCTAACTTTAATTTAGGGTGCCTTTAGCTTTTCTTTTTTTGCCTTTGTCTTTGCTTTTATCTTTGCTTGACTCTAACACTGTATGTAGATGTCTTTGCCCTTGCCTTTGCGTAATGCTAACCCAACCTTAACCCTGGATATGTTTACCTTTCTTTTTCCCTTTCCAACAGCTGTAGCCTTAGCCTCTGCGTTAGCATTTGCTTTTGCTTAAGTCTGCTTTCTTTTTTGTCTTTGTTAGTGTCTTTGAAGTTGCCTTTGTCTCAACTGAGATCCTTTTGCCTCTTTTGCCTTTACTTTGACTTATTTCTTGCCTAACTGTTCTTAGATGCCTTTCACTTTTCCTTTGCCTAAGCATAAACTAATGCTAGATGGCCTTCCCTCTGACTTTGCCTTTTTTGCCTAATCCTAAAACTAGTTGTCTTTGCATTTCCCTCTGCCATTGCCTTTTTTTCCCCCCTAACTGCATTTCACTCTGCTTTTGCCTAATTCTAGTTGCCTTTGCATTTCTCCCTTTAGAGGGCAAAGTTAGCTTTTGCCTAACTAATGCTAGATGGCTTTGCCATTCCCTTTGCCTAACCCTAAGCCTAATACTAGATGACTTTGCTGTTGCCTTTGCCGTTCTACCTTTACCTTTGACCTTTGTCTTTGCCTTTGCCAAATTCAAACCATAACCCTAATCCTAACTCTAAATGTCTTTGTCTTTTATCTTTGCCTTTTTTTTGCCTGTGCCTAACTTTAGATGGGTTTTGCCCTAACCTCAGATGCCTAACTGTGTGCCCAAGCTGAGAGGGCTTTTATTTTCCGTGTGTTGCATTTGCCTTTTTTTTCCCCTTTAAATTAACCTTTCCCTTTGCTTTTACCATTACCTTACTCTAACCCTCACTGTAACCCTAACCCTAAACTTAATCGTAGGTTTCTTTGACTTCCCTTTGCCTAACTTCCCTTTGCATAACCCTAAATCTATATGGTTTTGCCTGTGCATTTAGCTTACCTTTCATGTGCCTTCAGGCTTTGCATTTGTGCCTTGCCTTTATCTAACCCTGACCTCACTCCTAAACCAGAATGCCTTTGCCTTTTTGCCTTATCTTTTGCATTTATACTGGCATTAGCCTTTGCCTAAATCTAAGCCAGCCCTAATCCTAATCATAGATGCCTTTGTCCTTGCCTAGCCCTATATCCAACCCTATACCTGAAATGCCTTTGCCCCTTAGAAACTTTTTTATTTTTACCTTTGCCAAATGCTAAATCTAAACCTTCATTCTTTTTCCTTGCCTTTGTCTTTGCCCAGTGCTAACCCTGACACTAGATGGCTTTTCCTTTCTGACTGTGAATCTGTCCACGGATGCCTTTGCCTTTGTTTGCTTTTGCCTTTGCCTAAGCCGAACTCTATCCTTAGTTACCTTAACTTTCCGTTTCAATTTGCTTTAGTTTAAATTAGCCCTGCTGACCCTGCCCCATTCCCTAAGCCCAGGGCTTCATGTAGGCCAGTCCCCAATGCTTCGCCTATGCTGAACACTAACTCCAACCCTAATGCTTTGCCTGTGCTGAACCCTAAGGCATCACCTATGCCTGACTCTAAACCCAACCCTAAGGCTTTGTGTATGCCTAATCCTAGGCCTGCCCCGAAACGTGATGCTTTGTCTATCCATAACACTGACCACAGCCCATTTGCCTGATGTGAACTTTGACTCTTTGCCTAAGCCTAACCTGGACCTCAACGGTAATGGTTCACCTGATTGCAAAGCTGACACTTTGCCTCTGCAAAACCTTGAACCTAACCTTGACACTCTGCCTATTCTTAACCCTGACCTCCAGCCCCGATGCTTTGCCTCACCCCAGCCCTGGTGCTTTGCCTATGCCTCTCTTACCCGATCTAAGACGCTTTCCATGACACCAACCCTCACACTTTGCCTTACTCAGCCTTTGCGTGAACCTTTGACCCCAACACTTACGGTTTGCCTGAACAGAGCCTGTACACTTTGCATAACCACAGCCCTGACATCTTGTCTGAGCCCAGCCCTGATGCTTTACCTGGTCCCAGTGCTGACAGTTTCTCTGACGCTAAGTCTGACCCCAAACATGATGTTTTGCCTTACCCCAATGCTGATGCATTTCCTATGTCTAACCCTGGCACTAGATGGCTGTGCTTGACTGCAGCACTGACACTTTGCCTATCCCCAGTATTGACCCCAGCCCCTACGCTTTGCCTAACCACAGCCCCCATCCTTGCACTACCCCAGCTCTGATGCTTTGCCAGACCCCAGCCCTGACCCCAACCCTAACACTTTGCCTGTTCCTAACCCTGACTCCAACCATGTAACCTCGCCTAATTCCAAATGTGATGCTTTCTCTGACCCTAACCTCAGTCCTGATGCTTTGCCTGACACCAGCGTTGTTGCTGTGCCTAAGCCTAACCCAGACTCCAGCTGTAATCCTTTGTCTGTCCTCAGGCCTGACGCTTTGTCTGACCCCTTACACTTTCCTGACCCCAACCTTGATGCTTTGCATATGCTCAACACTGATCCCAACACTCACTTTTTGCCTGACCACAACACTGACCCCAGCCCTGATACTTTGCCAAACCCCAAGCTGGAGGTTTCGCCCATGGCTATCAATGACCCCAACCCTGATGCGCTGCTTATGCCTAACGGTGACCCCAGCCCTGATGCTCTGCCTGCACCCAACCCCGCTACAACTGTGACACTTTGCCTGACCTCATCCCCAGTCGTGACGCTTTGCTTAATCACAGCCCCAACCCCAGTCCTAATAGTTTGCCTGACTGGGGTCAGCTGAAGGTTTCACCTATGGCTAAGCATGACCCCCACATTGAACCTAAATCTGCTGCTTTACCTGTGGCTAACCCTGATCCTAAGCGTGACTCTTTTGAGTCCAATGCTTTGCATGGCCCCAAGTGTAACACTATCTGACCCGAACCCTGACACTTTCCCTATGTCTAGCCCTAATCCCAGCCATGGCACTTTGATTTACCCCAACCTTGATGCTTTACCTATGCCTAAACCTGATGCCAGCTCTCTGTGCTTTGCTAGACCGAAGCTGAGACATTTTGTTTATGCTGAACACTGACTCCAACCCTGAAGCTTTGCCTGATCTGAACCCCAAGCCTAGTCATTACGCTTTGCCTGCCTTACTCAACTTTGGATGTTTTGCCCAATTCTTATGCTTTCCTGAGCCCAACGTTGACATTTTACCTATGCCTAACACTGACCCCAAACCTGAGGCTTTGACAGACCCCCAACCCCGGTCATGACTTTTTGCCTAACCCTAACCTTGACACTTTATTCAACACTGATCCCAACCATGAAGTTTTGCCTGACCCCAGCCCTGGTGCTTTATCTGACCCCACCTTGATGCTTTAACTATGCCTAAGGCTGATCCAAGCTCTTATGCTTAGCTTGACTCCAACCTTTACGCTTTGCCTGACCCTAACCCAGACCCTTTGCCAATGCCTATCCCTAACCCCATGCAGATGCTATGCTTATGTGTAACCCTGATCCAAGCCCTGATGCTTTGTCTGACCCCAGCCCTGACATTTGACCTATCCCCAACCCTGACCCCAAATGTGCTGCTTTGCCTGACCCCAAGCCATACCTCAGCCTTGATTCTTTGCCTGACTGCAACCTTGATGCTTTGGCTATGCCTGTGTGACCCCAGTCCTGAACCCACCCTGATGCTTTGCCTTACCCAAAACCCATTCCACTGACCTGATGCTTTGCCTGACTCCAGTGCCAATGCTTTGCCTATCCCTAATCCTGATGCCATGCCTGACCCTTAGCCTGACCAAAGCCACAACTGCAACCTCAAGGTTTTTCCTGACGCCAACCTTAACACTTTGCCTATGCTTATCCATGACCCCAACCCTGATGCTTTGCCTGGCAACAAACCCGACACCAACTGTGATGTTTTGCCTGACCCCAGCCCTAACACTTTGCCTGACCCTAACCTTGATGTTTTAACCATGCCTAACCCAAACCAGAACAGTTTGACTGTTCCCAGCCCTGATGATTTTTTTGACCCCCACCCTGACGCTCTGCCGGATGCGAGCTTGCCTCTTTGCCTTTGCCTAACGCTGACGGCAGCCCTGATCCTTTGCCTGACCTTAGTCCTGACCCCAACTTTTACAGTTTGCCTCACCCTGACCATGGTACTTTGCCGATGCCTATCCTGGACCCCAGCTCTCATGCTTTACCTGACCCCAACCATGATGCTTTCCTGACCCCACCTGTGTAACTTTGCCTGCTCCCAAGCATGAAACTTTGGCTTACCCACACCCTGACCCCAACTCTCATGCTTTCCCTGACCCCAGCCCTGACACTCTCCTTATGCCTAATCCTGACCACCCAAAATTGTGCTTGGCCTGAACTCAAGCCTGAAGTTTTACCTGACTGTAACCCCGACCCCAGGCTAGATGCTTTGCCTAACTCTAACTTTGATGCTTTGCCAGTGTGTAAACCTGACCCCAAACCTGAAGCTTTACCTGACTCAAAACATGACGCTTTGCCAGACCCCAACCCCAACTCGAGCTCTCATACTTTGCCTGACCCCAGGGTTGAGGTTTTCCTGTGCCTGACCATGACCCTAACCCTCACACTTTGCTGATCCCAGCCCCATTGCTAATGTCCAACACTGACACTTGACAATTTGCTTGACCCCAAGCCTGACCCCAGCCCTGATGCTTGGCCTAACCAGAACCTTGATGCTGTACCTGACCCCAAATTTGACACATTGTCTGTGCCTAAACTTGACTCGAACCCTGACGCTTTGTCTGACACAAACCACGATGCTTTGCTTCATCCCATCGCTGACGCTTTGCCAATACCTAATGATGACCCCAGCCCTGACACTTTGCCAGACCCCAGCCCTAACCCTTCGTCTATGCCTAACCCTGACACCAGCTCTGATGCTTTTCCTGATTCTAACCCTAATGCCTTGCCTGACCCTACACCCGACTCCAGCCCTCGTACTTTGCTCATCCCACCCCAGACGTTTTGCCTATTCCTAACCCCAACTCCAAAACTTAACACTTTACCAGAACCCTCCCCTGATGCTGTGTCTGAACCCAAGGCTGATGTCCCTGACGCTTTGTCTGACCCCAGCCCTATCACTCTCCCTGTCCCCAGCCATTACTGTTTGCTTGATCCCAAACCTGATGCCAATGCCTAGCCCTCACCCCAGCCCTGATGCTTTGCCAGACTGCAGCCCTGGTGCTTTATGACCAATATACTTTGCCTGACTGCAACCCCAACCCCAGCTGTGATGCTTTGCCTGACTACAACCTTGACCCCAGCCTTGACACTTTGCCTGACCACAATCTTTATGCTTTGCCTATGCCTAACCCCCACCCCAGCCTTGATGCTTTCCATCCCCAGTGATGATGCTTTCCCTCATCCAAACCCAATGCTTTGCCTATGTGTCACCCTGACCTCAGCCTTTATGCATTGCTTGACCCCAGCCCTGACATTTGGCCTGACACCAACGCTGGTTGCAAACATGTGCTTTGCCTGACCCCAGCACTCACTGGAACTCTGACACTTAGCCTCATGCTATGCAACCCCAGCCACGTTGCATTACGTGACCCCAAAACTCATCCCAGCCCTGACACCTCACCATGCTTAAAATTTGCCTATTCCTAACACTGGCCCTTTGCTTGACCCCAGCTGTAACACTTTGCCTGAACCCAAACCTGGTGCTGTGCCTGACCCTAGCCTTGATGTTTTGACTCTCCGTGTCCCTGACCCCATCCCAGATGCTTTGTCTGACCTTAGGCTTCACCTGACTTGAACCCTGTGGATTCGTATATGCTGTATGCTGATCCCAGCCTGATGCTTTGCTTGAATTGAGCCCTGTCACTTTGCCTGATGCCAACCCTGTCCCTTGGTCTGACCCCAGTCCTCACACTTGGACTATGCCTAACGCTGACCACAAGCCTGATCCCAAGCATAATACTTTGTGTAACCCCAAGCCAAATGCTCTTCCTGTGCCTAAACCTGACCCCAAGCCTAGTGCTTTGCCTATGCCAAAGTATAACCATAAGCCTAATACTTTGCAGACTCCAACCCGATATGCTTTACATGGTCTTAAACCTGACGTCTGAATATGCCTAACCCTGACCCCAGTTGCAGTGACACCAAGCCTAAAGCTTTGCCTGACTCCTTGCCTAATGCTTTGCCACTGACTATTCCAAGGCTTTTCCTATGCCTAAACCTAAGTGCAAGTGAAAACCTTTGCCTAGGCCTAACCCTGACCCCAGAACTAACGCTTTGCCTGACACCAAGCCTAATATTTCACCTGTGCTTACCCTGAACCCAAGCCTAATGCTTTGCCTGACGCCAAGCCTAGCTCTTTGCCTATGCCTAACCCTGACTGACCCCAAGCCTCAGGCATTGTCTGATCACCACCGAAATGTATTCTCTAAGCCTAAGTATAATATTTTGCAGGAACCCAAGTCTAACACTTTGTCTATGCCCAACTGTGACTACAACTCTAGCACTTTGCCTCACCGCAAGCCTCATGCTCTGCCTATGTCTAAGCCTGACGTTAACCCTAATGCTTTGTTTATGCCTCATATTGACCCAAAGGCTAATGCTTTGCATGTCCCCAGATCTAACTCTTTGCCTAGGCCTAACCCTGACCCCCAGTCTAAGTCAGCGTTCGACTCGAAGATAACTCTTTGCCTATGCCCTAGTCCTGAAGGTAAGCCTGGCACTTTTTTTTTGATCACACACTAGACCCCATGGCCCCAGACCTAAAGCTTTGCCTAATCCCAAGCATAACACTGTGCGAATACCTAAGCAGGCACAAATACCTAAAGCGTTGCCTGTGCCTAACCCTGACTCAACCCCAATCTAATGCTTTACATATTCCTAGCCCTCATCCCAAGCCTAACACATTGCTTGACCAACCCTAACGTGTTGCTTAGTTTAACCTTAAGCATAATGTTTTACAGGAACCCAAGCCTAATCCTTTGTCAATGCATTACTCTAACCTTTTACATAATGCTCTGCAGGAACCCAGGCCTGATGCTTAGCTTGACCCTAAATCTAATGCTTTGCCTATGCCTAATCCTGACTGCAAACCTAACTCTGCCTGACCTCAACCCCGATGCTTTCTCTATGTGCTAATGCTAATCAACATGTGAGGAAAACTTCTTTACTGTGGGGGTGACAGAGCCCTGGCACAGGCTGCCCAGAGAGTTTGTGGAGTCTCCTTCTGTGGAGATCTCCAAAACCCTCCTGGATGCGACCCTGTGCCCCGTGCTCCAGGTGTCCCTGCTTGAGCAGGGGGGTTGGACTAGGTGATCTCTAGAGGTCCCTTCCAACCTTAACCATTCTGTGATTCTATGCTTTGCTTGACCTTAACCCTAACACTTTGCCTATGCCTAACCGTGACCAAAAGCCTAATGCTTTGTCTGACCTCAAGGCTAGCACTTTGCCTATACCTAAGACAGACTGAATGCAAACCTAATTTTTTTTCAATGACTAACCCGCAATAGTAAGGTTTTTTTGATCCCAGGCGTAAACACTTTGCCCATGTTTAACCATGACCCCAGGCCTAAGGTTTTACCTGATTCCAAGCATAAAACTGCCTATGCCTAATCAGACACAAAGCCTAAAGCTTTACCTATGCATAACCCTGACCCCTAGCCTAGTGCTTTACCTGATCCCAAGCACAACTTTGCCTGTACCTATGTCTAACATGTTGCATGCCCCCAAATGTAATACTTGGCTATTCCTAATACAGATAGCAAGCCTTATACTTTCCTGACCCTCACCCCAAGCCATATGCATTGCCTAACCCGAAGTCTTAGAACTTTGACCATGTCTAACCCTGAAACAACTCCTGGCACTTTGCCTTTGCCCAAACCTAGAGTTTTGGATATGGATATCCTTGACCCCAAGCCTAAAGTTTTACTTATACCTTACCATTACCTGAAAGCTAATGTTTTGTCTATGCCTAACACTGACCTCAAGCCAAACATGTTGCATGCCCCCAAACATGCCCTCTGACCCCAACACTAATGCTTTGCCTAACACCAAGCCTAATGCTTTGCTTATGTCCAACTCAGACCCCAATCCTAATGCTTTTCCTGATCCCACCTGTGACACTTAGCTTAAACCCTTGTCTGACAGAAGCCTAGTGATTTACTTATGCCTAACCTGGACCCCAAGCCTTATGCATTTCCTGACCCCAAGCCTAACACTTTGCCTATGCCTAACACTGAAACCAAGGTTAAAGCTTTGCATGATCCCAAACCTTACGCTTGCCTAACCTTGACCCAAAGTCAATCACCAATCATAATGCATGTCCTATACCTAAAACTTTATCCAACTTACTCTTTGTGTGAGCCCAATCCTAATACTTTGCATCATCCCAAGCAAAACGCTTTTTTCATATGCCTAAGAGGGACTGCACGCCTAATGCTTTGACAGACCCCAACCCTAACACTTTGCCTGAGCCCAAGTCTTACCGTTTGCCCATACCTAACCCTGATCACAATTTTGGCGTTTTTGCCTAACCCCAAGCCTAATGCTTTGACTATGCCTAACCGTAGCCCCAATCCTAACCCTTTGCGTGTTCCGAAGCCTAATGTTTTGCCCTTACCGAACACTGATCAAAAGCCTAATGCTTTTCCTGTAACTAACTGTGGCCCCAAGCATAGTGCTTTGATTATGCCTGACCCTAACCTCAAGCCTAAAGCTTTTCCGGACCCCAAGCCTAACACTTTGCCTGACCTGAAGCTTTATGCTTTTCTATGCCTAATCCTGACTGAAAACATAATGCATTTCCTGACCACAAGCCTTATATTTTGCCTATTCCTAACCCTGATACACCCAAAGCCTTAACACTTTGACTATGACTAAACCTGACTCCAAGCCTAATACTTTGCCTCGCACCAAGCCTAACATTCTGCATCACCCCAATCCTTAATCTTTGCCTGATGTCAAGCCTAATGCTTTGGCTATACCTAACAAGAGGTTTGCTAGACCTGATAATAACAAACAGAAATGGACCTGATAATAACAAACAGAAGTGGGAAATGTGAGGGTTTGTGGCAGTCTTGGCTGCAGTGACCACAAGATGTTGGAATTCATAATCCTGTGAGGAGGAAGCTGGGCAAGAAGTAGGATTGCAACCCTGGACTTCAAGAGAGCTAACTTCGACCTCTTCAGGGAGCTCCTTGGAAGAATCCCTTGGGCAAGGGTCCTAGAAGGAAAGGGGGTCCGGGAGAGTTGGCTAATATTCAAACACCACTTTCTCCAAACTCAGGATCGGTCAATTCCTGCAAGAAAGAAGTCAAGCAAGGAGGGCAGGAGACCTGCATGGATGGGCAAGGAGCTGTTGGGTAAACTTAATGAGAAAAAGAGCGCATACCTAATGTGGAAGAAGGGCCAGGCCACATGGGAAGGATATAGGAATATTGTCAGAGAATGGGATGCAATGAGGAAGGCCGAGGGCCGTTTGGAATTAGAGTTAGCAAGATTAGATGTCAGGGACAATAGGAAGGGCTTCTATAAATACATCAGCAGCAAGAGCAAGTCTAGGGAAAGTGTTAGTCCACTGCTGAATGGGGAGGGTGCCTTGGTGATGGAGGATGCAGAGAAGGCAGAGTTACTAAATGCCTTCTTTGCTTCTGTCTTTACTGCTAAGGCTAGTCCCCATGAACTACAGAGCTCAGAGACAAGAGAGATAACCAGGAGAGAGGAGGACTTTCTGCTGGTCAATGAGGATTGGGTTAGGGATTATTTAGACAAACTGGACACCCATAAATCTATGGGCTTGGGATGGGATGCACCCAAGAGTGCTGGGGGAACTGGTGGGACTCACTGCTCAGCCGCTCTCTATCATGTTCAGGCGGTCATGGAGAGCAGGGGAGGTGCCGGAGGACTGGCAGAAAGCCAGCGTCACTCCAATCTTCAAAAAGGGCAAGAGGGTGGACCCAGGAAACTGCAGGCTGGTCAGCCTCACCTCCATCCCTGGAAAGGTGATGGAGCAGCTCATCCTAGAGACTATCTCTAGGCATGTCAAGGAAAAGATGATGATCAAGAGTAGTCTGCATGGATTCACCAAGGGCAAGTTGTGTTTGACAAACCTGGTAGACTTCTACAACGGGATGACTGGCTGGATGAATGATGGGAAAACTGTGGATGTTGTCCACCTTGACTTCAGCAAGGCTTTCGGCACAGTCTCCGGTAACATCCTCATAGGAAAGGTCCAGAAGTATGGATTGGACAAGCGGACAATGAGGTGGATTGAGAACTGGCTGGATGGCAGAGCTCAAAGGGTGGTAAGAAATGGGACTGAGTCTAGTTGGAGGCCTGTGGCCAGTGATGTCTCTCAAGGGTCAGAACTGGACCCAGTGCTGTTCAGCTTGTTCATCAATGACTTGGAACGAGGGAACAGAGTGCGCCCTCAGCAAGTTTGCAGACAATACCAAACTGGGTCCAGTGGCCGATGCTCCAGAGGACTGTGCTGCCATTCAGAGGGACCTAGACAGGTTAGAGAGTTGGGCAGAGAGCAACCTCATGAAGTTCAACAAGGACAAGTGCAGGGTCCTGCACCTTGGGAGGAGTAACCCCAGACACCAGTACAGATTAGAGGTTGACCTCCTGGAAAGCAGCTCTGCAGAGGGGGATTTGGGAGTCCTGGTTGACAGCAAGTGAAGCATGAGTCAGCAATGTGCCCTCATGGCCAAGAAGGCCAATGGGATCCTGGCCTATATTAGTAGGAGTGTTGCCAGCAGGTCGAGGGAAGTGATCCTGCCCCTCTACTTAGCTCTGGTGATGCCACACCTGGAGTACTGGGTGCAGTTGTGGGCTCCCCAGTACAAGAAGAACATGGAGCTTCTAGAGAGGGTCCAGCATAGAGCAACAAAGATGATTAAGGGACTGAAGCATCTACCTTATGAGGAAAGACTAAGCGAGCTGGGCCTGTTTAGCCTCAAGAAGAGACGATTGAGAGGAGATCTGATCAATATGTATAATCACCTGAGGGGAGAATGTAGGGAGGATGGGGTCAAACTCTCCTTGGTGGCCAGTGAAAGGACAAGGGGTAATGGGTACAAGTTGAAACACAGGAAGTTTCATCTGCATATGAGGAAGAACTTTCCTGTGAGGGTGACAGACCCGTGGATCAGGCTGCCCAGAGAGGTTGTGGAGTCTCCTTCTCTGGAGATCTTCAAAATTTGCCTGGATGCAACCCTGTGCTCTAGGTGTCCTTGCTTGAGCAGGGGAGCTGGACTAGATGATCTCTAGAGGTCCCTTCCGACCTCAACCTTTCTGTGATTCTGTGGTTCTGTGAACCCTGATGCCAACCCCAGTGCTTTCCTATGCTTTCCCCTGACCAAAAGCGTAGGGCTTTGTGGTACCTAACCCTCATCACAAGCCTGACACATTGCCTGACCAAAAGCTGAAATGCTTTGTCTATGCTTAACCTTACTGCAAGACGATGTTTAGCCCAACCTCTTTGTGTAGCCCAGGCCTGCCTCTTTGCCTATGCCTAATCCTGACTGAACCCAAACATAACACTTTGCCTATGCCTAATCCCGACCGCAAGCCTAATGCTTTGGCTATTCTTTACCATGACCTGAAGGCTAATAGTTTGCCTTTGCCTAAACCTGACCTCAAGCCTAATGAGTTGCATGCCTGCAAACGTAATACTTCAGCTACTTTTAAGCCTGATAGCAAACCTAGCGTTTTTCCTGACCTGCAAGCGTAATGCCTTGCCTATGGCCAAATCCTGAACAGAACACGAACACTTTGCTTTGCCCAAGCCTACTGCTTTGCCAATACATAAGCCAAAGATAGATCCGAAGCATAAGGTTTTCCTATATCTAACCCTGACCCCAGAACTAATGTGTTGTGATCCCAAGCCTAAAGCTTTGCTTAACTCCAAGCCTAACATGCCTGTGCCTAACCCATACTCACCCCAAGTCTAGTGCTTTGCCTGTGCCTAACGCTGACCCCAAACCTAACGCTTTGCCGGACCCTAAAGCTTTGTCCAAGCCCAAATTAAAGCTCTGCCCAAGCCTAAGCCATATCCAAGCCCCTTTGCCTGACAGAAGCCAAACGATTTGGCTATGCTGAAAATTGACCCCAGGCGTAATGCTTTACCCATGTCTAACCTTGACTCCAACCCTAATGCCTTGCCTATGCATAACCCTGACCTGAAGCATAATGGTTTGCAGCACTGCAAGCCAAACCCTGTATTTGCCTAACCCTGACCTCAGGCCTAATGCTTTGCATAAACCAAATGCTTTTCCTGACCCTAAGTGTAATGCTTTGCCTATGCCTAACTGACTCCAAGCCTAATGCTTTGCCTGACCCTCAAGCTTTGCCTAACCCCAGACCCAATGCTTTGAGAATGCCTAACCCTTTCTGCAAGCCCAACACTTTCCATGACCAAAGTCTAATGATTTGCCTATTGCTAAACCTGCATAGTAAACCTGCAAACCCAAGCGTAATGTTTTCCTGACCCCAACACTTTTCCTATGCCTAAACCTGAGCCAAAGCCTAACACTTTGCCTGACCAAAGTCAAAAGCTTTGCCTGCATCTAAGCCATATCCCAAGTTTAATGCTTTGTCTGATTCCAGGCCTAACATTTTGCCTATGCAAACGCCTGACCCCATGCTTAACACTTTCCTTGACCTCAAGCTTAACACTTTGCATGTATCTAATACTGACCCCAAACATAATGTTTGTTCTGACCCTAGGCCTAACACTTTGCCTGTCTAACCCTGCCTAACCAAAGGTTTTCCTTAGCCCAATCCTAATGCCTTGTCTAAGCCTAACCTTGACCCAAAGACTAACACTTTGCCTAAAGTTGTCTGAAGCCTAACACTTTTCCTCACCTCATTCCTAATGCTTTGTCTGACTCCAAGACTGACAATTTCCCTATGCCTAACCCTGATCCCAAGACTAATGCTTTCCCTGACCCCAACACTAACACTTTACTTGACCCGAAGCCTAATGCATTGCCTATGCCTAAATCTGTCTGCAAGTCTAATGCTTTGCCTGACCCCAAACCCAACGCTTTGCCTGAAGTCAAGCCTAAAGATTTGTATTTGCCTAACTCTGACCCCAAGCCTAATGCTTTGTCTGACCCCAACCCTAATGCTTTTCTAATGCCAAGCCTCTTTTCTTATGCCCAACCTTGACCCAACCCTATTTGGTTTTCCTGACCACAAGCGAAAAGCGTGCTTAAAGCTGACCCCAAGCTTAAAGATTTGCCAGGCCCCAAGCCTGGCATTTTGCCTATGCCTAATACTGACCCCAGAACTAATGCTTTGCCTGACCCCAAGACTTTGTCTGAGCCCAAATTAAAGCTCTGCCTATGCCCAAACCTTACCCCAAACCAAACATTTGGCTTAACAGAAGCCGAACGATTTCCAATCCTGAACACTGACCCTGAGCCTAAAACTTTACCTTAGTCTAACTTTGACCCCAAAACTAATGCTTTGCCTGACCCCAGTCCTAATGCTTTGCCTATGCCAAACCTAGAGCCCAACCATAACACATTGCCTGATCCAAAGCCTACAGATTATCCCATGTCTAAAGCTGACCCCAAGCCTAATATTTTTCCTATGCCTAACCCAGACTGACCCCAAGCCTAACTTTTTGTCAGTGCCTAAACCTGACTCCATACCTAATGTTGTGGCTATTTCTAATGCTGACCACAACCCTAATGCTTTGCCTGACACTAAGGCTTTGCCTCACCCCAAACCTAACACTTTGCATATACCTATCCCTGAGTGCAAGTCTAACGATTTTCCTGACAGAAGCCGAAGTGTTTTCCTATACCAAACCCTGAACCCAAGCCTAATATTTTGCCTAACGCGAATAGTTTTTCTATACCTCCTAAGCCTAACACTTTTTCTTACCTGAAGCTACAAGATTTGCCTATGTCTAACAGTTAGTCCAGGTGTAATGCTTTGTCTAACCCTATGCCTAACACTTTGCCTATGCTTAAACATTATCCCAAGCCTAAACACTATGTCTATGCCTAAACCTGACACCAAACCTAATAAGATTGTCTGACCCCAAGCCTAACCACGTTTTGTATACCTAGCCCTGACTCCCAGCCTAATGCTTTGATTATGCCTAATGTTGACCCCAAGCATAATGATTTGTCTTGCCTCAATCCCAACATTTTGCCTATGGCTAAACATGACTGACAACAAACCTAGCGCTTTTCATTTGCCTAACCCTGATCCGAAGCCTTAAGCTTTGCCTAAACTCAAGCCTAATGTTTTGCCTATGCCTCACACTTACTGCAGGCCAAACACTTTGCCAGACAGAAGCCTAGCGATTTGGCTGTGGCTAGCCAGTGACCCCAAGTGCGCATGACCCAAAGTCTAAGACTCACCCTGACCCAAAGCCTAGTGCTCTGCCTGACACAAGCTAACACTTAGCCTATACTGAACACTGACTCCAAGCCTAATGCATTGCCTGACTGCAAGCCCAAAGGTTTGCCTTAGCCCAAACCTAATACTTTGCCAGTGCCTAAGCCTGATTAACCCCAAGGCTAATGCTTTGCCTGACCACCAGCCTAACACTTAGCCTATGCCTAACAATTACTGCAAGCCTAACACTTTGCCTGACAGAAAACTAAGAACTTGTCCATACCTAACTCTGGCCCCAAACCTAATGCTTTGTCTGACCCTAAGAATGAAGAAATTTAGTGCTTTGCCTATCCCCAAGACACTTTTTTTTTTTTTTGGCCTATGCCTAACACTAAAAAGCATAACGCTTTTCCTGAAACCAAACCCAAGTGCTTCGCCTGACCCCAAGCCTAACTCTTTGCCTTTGTCTAACCCTGACACCAAGCTTATTGTTCTGCCTGACAAGCACTGTAACGCTTTACCTGATCCTAAACCTAGTTCTTTGCCTATGCGTAACCCTTAGCCCAAGGGTAAACCTTTGTCTAACCCCCAATCTAAAACTTTGTCTATGCCTAACCCTGACTGAACCCAATCCTAAAGATTTGTTTATGGCTGACCCCGTGCCTAACACTTGGTTGTGAGACACCAAGCCAAACACTTTGTGTTACCCCAAACCTAATGCATTGCCAATGTCTACCCTTACTCCAAGCCTAATGCTTTGCCTAACCCCATCCATAATGCTTTGCGTGACCTGAAGCCTAATGCTTTGCCTGTGCCTAACCCTGATACCACGCCTACCGCTTTGACTAATCCAAATTCCAAGTATTTCCCTAGGCCAAATACTGAGCACAAGCATGATGCATTGCCTGATCCGAAGCCTAAACACTTTACTATGACTAACTGTGACCACAAGCCCAGCATGCAAGATTAATGCTTTGCCTGTGCCTAACGCTGACCGAAAACCTAATTCTTTGCCTGCCTGCAACTGTAATGCTTTTCCTGATCCCAAGCCTAACACTTTCCTGTTCCTTACCCTAACTCAAAGCCTAAAGCTTTGCCTACTCCAAACCTTGATCCCAACACTAATGCTTTTCTGGACCCCAAGCGTCATGCTTTGTCTATGTCTAACCCTGACCCAAAGCCTATACCTATCACTGACCCCAGCCTAAGGTGTTGCCTGTGCCTAACTAACGTCGAGCCTAACACTTTGCATGACCCCAATCCTAATACATTGCCAATGCCTAATGATTAACCCAAGCATAACACTTTGCCTATGCATAAACCTGACCCCAACTCTAATGCTTTGTCTGACCCCAAGCCCAACACTTTGCCTATCCTGACCCCCAAGGCTAAAACTTTGACTCTACCTAAACCTGACTGCAAGCATGACACAATGCCTGACCCCAAACCAAAACATTTTGCTAAGCCTAACCTTGACACTAGCCCAACACTTTACCTTCGCACAAGCCTAGTGCTTTGCACATGACCCAAAGCTTAATGCTTTGCCTATGGCAATCCCTGACCCCAAGCCAAATGCTTTGCCTATGCCTAGTCCTGAATCAGATCCTAAATCATTGTGTAACCCAAAGTCTAATGATTTGCCTGTGCTGTCGCCAAGCATGATGCATTATGTGGCCGCAAGCCTAAACACTTTGCTATGTCTAACCCTGACCCCAAGAACAATGCTTTGCCTTAAGCCCAGCTTAGTGCTTTCCTATATCTCTCTGCAACTCGAAGCCTAATGCTTGGCCAATGTCTAAAATTGACCCAAATCCTAATGCTTTGCTCAGTGCTCATCTTTGTCTGACTCCAAGCCTAATGCTATGTCTACACATTACCTGACCCCAACGCTAAGGCCTTGCCTGACACCAAGCCTAACAATTTGGCTGTGACTAACCCTGACTCGGAGTTTTATGCTTTGCCTATGCCTAAGACTGATCACAAGCCTAACACTTTGCATATGCCTAACCATATCCAAAGCCTAACACTCACTCTGTAACTAAAAAAGTCCCCAAACCCAAAGCTTTGCCTGTCCCTAAAGATAATGCTTTTCCTGCCCCCAAGCCCAGCACTTTTTCTATGAAAAACACTGACTCCAAATCTTAGGCCTTGCCTGACACCAAGCCTAAACCTTTGCCTAACCATATTGAAAGCCTCATGTTGTTTAACGCTTTGTCTATGCCTAACCTGGACTTCAAGCCTAACACTTTGCCTATGCCTAACTCTAATCCCAATGCTAACGCTTTGAATATGTCTAAAGACCGAAAGCTTTGTCTATGCCTAACTATGGCTATACGCCTAAATGCTGTATGCCTAAATGTGCTACCTAACCCTAGCCCCAAGACTAACACTGACTGTGCCTAACCCTGACCCAAAGGCTAATGCTTTACTTGACACAAAGCCTAATGCTTTGCCTATTCCTAACCTTGACCCCTAGCCTAAGGTTTGCATGAACCCAAACTTAATGCTTTGCCTAACCCCAAGCCATACACTTTCCTCAGCTTATCCTGAATTCATGCCTAAAATTTGCATATGCATAAATTTGACTCTAAACGTAACTCTTTGCCTAATACATAACTGTGACCCAGAGCGTAACGCTATGCCTATGTCCGACCCTTATTCCAAGTCTACTGCTTTGAATATGCCTCATCGTTGCACCAACGCTTTTCCTGCTTCTAAGCTTAACATTTTGCCTATACCTAACTGTGAGCACAACCTAACAAGTTACTTAGGCTTAATCCTAACCCTAAACTTTACACTTTGCCTGTCCCCAAGCCTAGCACTTTGCCTATGCCTAACCCTGACCCCAAGTCAGACACTTTTCCTGACCTTAGTCCTAATGCCTCACCCTGCATCCAAGGCTAACACTTTGCCTGATCTGAAAGCTAACACTTTGTCTGTGCCTAAACCCAACATCAAGCCTAGCTCTTTCTGTATGCAAAACAGTGACCCTAGACCTAACCCTTTGCCTGACCCCAAGCCTAATGCATAACACTGAACACAAGCCTAACACTTTACCTATACATAACCCTGACTGCAAGTGTAACGCCTTGCCTGACCTAAAGTGTAATGCCTTTCCTATGCCTAAACCTGACCCCAAGCCTAACTCTTTGACTGTGTTTAAATGTGGCCCCTTGCATAAGAATTTGACTATGCCTTGTTGTGGTACAATTGGTGCAACTATTGAGGAGCAAAGGCTTGTGAGCTTACTCTTCATCAGGTCCTGTTTTTTCTAATTCCATCCAGTGCATATTTGCACACTTTCACTGGTCTGCTTGCATTTATGGCAGATTCCATGGCTCCTTCTGGATCTGGGACTAGGCTGCTAGTCCATATATCTGCTCCTTCAGCTCAGCCTTCAATCTGCTTGCTCAAGGCTCCTTCCGCTTGGTTATATTCCCTTCAGAGTTGTACTAGCTGCAGCTGTGGGCTCATTCTCCACATGGCCTTCACCTGCTACAGCTACAATGCCTAACCCTCACTGCAGGACTAATGTGTTACCTATGTCTAACCCTGACCCCAAGCCTAAAACTTTGCCTGTGCCTAACCCTGACCCCTAAAGCTAGTGATATACATATGCTGATTCCTGGCCTAAAGCTTTTCCTATGCCTAACACCCCATGTCTAACATTTTTTCTGAAGCCAAGTCTAATGCTTTGCCTATGCTCACCCTGACCCCAGCCTACTGCTTTGCATGACTCCAAACTTAACCCTTTGCCTGACCCCAAGCCAAAAGCTTTGTCCAGGCTAATCCTGACCCCAAGCCTGATATTTGCCTATGCATAAACCAGATCCTAAGCATAACACTTTGCCTAATGCCTGACAGTGACTCATAGCATAACGCTTTGCTATACCTTTCACCCTGACACCAAATCTAACTCTTTGCCAGCTCACAAGACTACAGATTTACCTGACCTACGCCTGCCTACGCCTAACCCTGCCTACGCCTAACCCAGACCCCAAGCCTAATATTTTTCCATCCCAAACTCTAATGATTTGCCTGACCACAAGCCTAGTGCTTTGCCTATGCATAATCCTGACTGCAAGCCTAACACTTTGCCTAACCCTGTGTAGTGCTATCCCTGTGCCCAAGCCTAATGCTTTGCCTATGTCTAACTGTGACTGCAAGCATAATGGTTTTCTTGACCCCATACATGTGCTTAACTGTGACCCTGACCCCTTTGCCCAACGTTAAGGCTATGCCTAACACTGAGTTGCAGCCTAAAGCATTGCCTTACCCTGAGCTGAACGCTTTGCCTGACCCCAAGCTAAACACTTTGCCTGTGTCTAGCTCTGACTCTAAATTGAAGCCTTTGTCCAACCTAAGAATAACACTTCTGACCCCAAGCCTTTGTCTAACCATGACCGTAAACCTAAAGCTTTGTCTGACCCCCAAAATGTGCCTAATCTTGACCTCCAAAAAGAATATTTTGCCTAACCCGAAGTAGAACGCATTACCTTAACCCATGAACGCTTTGCCTGACTCCAAGCCAAATGCTTTGTCTGACCTCAAACTGAACAATTTGCATATGCCTGTCCTTAACCCAAGCCAAAGTATTTGTCTGACCCCAAGTAGAATGTTTTCACTGATCCAAAGACTAAGGGTTTGACTGAATGTAAGCTTAACACTTTGCATATGTTTATTGACCCCAAGCATAATGCTTTGCCTGACTCGCAGCCAAATGCTTTGCCTGTGCCTGGTGGCAAGCCTAACACTTTGCTGATGCCTCAGCCTAACGCCAAGCTGAATGCTTTCAATATGCTTAACCCTGACCTGTAGCCTAACACTTTCCCTTACTACAAACCTAGTGTTTTTCCTGACTAAAGCCTAATGCTTTGCCTGACTTTAGACTGAACACTTTGCCTGAATGCTAGCCTAACACTTTCCCAACCCCAAGACAAATGCTCTGCTTATTGCTTACCATAATCCCAAGGCTAACAATTTGCACGACCCTAATGTTAAATGCTTGCCTATGCCTAACTCTGACCTCAAGCCTATCATTTTGCCTGACCCCAACCCTTATGCTTTGCCTATGTCTAACCCTGACCACAAGCCTAACACTTTGCTTGACCCTAGGTCTGATATTTTGACAGAAAAGAAGCCTAACGCTATGCCTACGCCTAACCTGACCTCAGGCATAGCACTTTTACTGACTTCAAACCTAAAGCTTTGCCTCCCTCCAGCTAGAGCACTTTGCCTGACTCTAAGCTTAAAGCTTTCCTTGACCCCAAGTTGAACACTTTGTGATGCCTTGCCGTGATCCCAAGCCTAATGCTTTTCCTGACGCAACCCTAAGGCTTTGCCTGACCCCAAGGCTAATGCTTTGCCTATATCTAATGCTGATCTGAAGCCAAACGTTTTGACCCTGAGCCTAATGCTTGTGCCTGTGCCAAGCCCAAATGCTTTGCCTGTGCCAAACCCTAACCCTAAGGCTTGGTCTGTGTTGAATGCTAAGGCTTGGCCTAGGTTAAACTGTAAGGATTGGCTTAGCCGTACCTGAAGGCTTGACCTAGGACAAACCATAACGTTTACTCTAGGCCAATTTGTAAGGCTGTGCCAAGGCTGAACCCTAATGCCTTGCCTGTGCCTAATGGTTATCCAGACCTAATTTTTGCCTAAGCAGAATCCAAACCCCAACCCTAATGCTCTAGCTATGCTGAAAACCAATCCTAATGCTTTGCCCTTGACAAAAACCAACCCTAATGCTTTGCTTATTCCAAAAAATACCCTATTGCTTTGCCTATACCAAATACCAACTGTAACCCTTTGCCTATGCTGAAAAACAACCTTAACGATTTTCCTATGCGCTATCCCTAACACTAGGCCTATACATTATCCTAACTCTACATATACATAAACGCAAACCTAATGCTAGGACTACACCTAACACCAACCTATGCATAACCCTTTCGCTTTGCCTATGTCCAACCCTAACAATTTGCCTATGCCAAACCCTAACCCTCAAATTGACGCTTTGCTTATGCATAACAGTATGCCAACCTTAGGGCTTGGCCTGTGCCAAACCCTAAGGCTTGGCCTATACCAAACCATAAAGCTTTGCCTATGCCTAAAGCTAACACTATGCCTATGCCTAACCCTCGTGCTATGCCAAGGCCTTTGTCTAACCCTAATACTATAAACAGGCCTATACCTAACCCAAACTCTATGGCTATGCCTAACCTGAATGTTACGTCTATCTTGAACCTAATGCTATGCTCATTTCTGTGCTGAACCCTAACTCCTTGCCTATGCAAAACCCTAATGCTTTACCTATGCCTAATCCTAATGCTATACCTATCCTAACCTCAAATCTTTGCCTGTTCAAACCCCAGTGCTTTGCCCATACCTGATCTCATTGCTTTGTCCGTGCCTAATGCTAGCACATTACGTATGCCTATGTCAAACCCAAACTCTAACCCTAAATTCATGCCTATGGATATGCCTTAACCAAATGCTACAGCTGTGCCTGAACCTACAGCTATGCCTGTGCCTAAAAGTAATGCTGCATTTATGCCTATGCTTAAATCCCATGGTGTTTCCATGCCTAACCCCAACTCTTTGCCTATACCCATCCCCAAAGCTCTGTCCATGCCTTCCCTCAATGCTTTGGCGGTACCTACCTTCAGTGCACTGCCGATGGCTAACCCCAAAGCTTTGCCCATGCCTATATTGCATCCTAACCCTAACTTTATACTTATGTCTAACGCTAACACTAGGTCATTGCTGAACTCTAATGCTATGCTAATACTGAACACCAATGCTTTACCTGTGCCAAATCCAAAAGCTTTACGCAAGCCCTTTTCCCAGGCTTAACGCTAATGCTTTGCTCATGATTAATGCTAACTCTTTGCCCTTGCCTAATGCTTGGCCTATGCCTATGCCAAACTATAACCCTAACACTATGCCTGTGCTTAACATGACCACTATGTCTATGTCTAACTCAAATGTTACAGCTATGCCTAACCCAAATGCTATGTCTATGCCTAACCTGAACACCAAGCCTATGCCTCACAAGGAAGCTTTGCCTATGCCTAACTCTAATGCTGTGGCTATGCTTAACCAGAACACTATGCATATTCCTAACCATAATGTTATACTTATGTCTATGCTGAACCCTAACACTATGGCTATGACTAACCCCAGTGCTATGCCTATGCTTAACTCTAATGCTACGACTATGCGTAACCCCAAAGTTCTGCCCATGCCTAACATGAATACTTTGCCTATGCCTACACCCAACCCTAACTCTAACTGTAATGCAATGCCTATGGCTATGTCTAACCCGAATGCTGTGGCTCTGCCTGTACTTATTGCTATGCTTATGTTTAATGCTATGTCTGTGCCTAAAGCAAGAACTATACATATGCCTATGCCTAACCCTAACACTATGTCTCTGCCTAGTCCTATAGCTAATCTGAACGCCTTGCTTATGCCTAACCCCAACACTTTGCCCATACCTACCCTCAATGCTTTGGCAATGTCTACCCCCAATCACTCGCCTATGCCTATCCCTAACCCTCACTCTAACATTATGCCTATACCTAACCCTAATGCTATACCTAAGCCTGATCCAAATGCTATGCCTTTGCCTAACTCTAACGTTATGCTTATTCCGAACACTCACACTTTGCCTATACCGAATTCTAATGCTTTGCTTATACTTAATCCTAATGCTTTGCCCATGCATGACCACAATGCTTTGTGACATGCGTAACATGCGTAACCCTAATGCTTAGTCCATGGCTAACGCTGACGCTTAGCCCATGCCTAATGCTATGCCGCTATTTATGCCTGACCCAAATGCTGTGCCTATGCTTAGCACTAATGCTATGGCTATGCCTAACAGAAATGGTATGGCTATGAAAAAAATGACTGCTATAGCTATGCCCAACCCAAACGCTAAGTCTATGCCTAACCGTAATCCTGCCATTATGCCTGTGCTGAATCCTAATACTTTGCCTATGCCAAACCCTAATACTATGCCTATGCTGAACCCGCATGGTGTATCTGTGCCCAGATCTAATGCTATGCTTATGCCTATGCCTAACCCCAAAGCTTTGCTCATGCCATGGCAATGCTTTCCCTATGCCTAATGCTATCACTTCGCCCATGCGTATGCTGGATCATAAGCCTAAGCTTAACGCTATGCTTATGGCTATGCCTAACCCAAATACTATGCCTATGCCTTACCTGAGCACTATGGCTATGCCTTACCTGAACCCTATGGATATACCTAAACCTAATGCTATACCTAAACCTCACCCTAATACTATGCTTATGCCTATGCCTAATCCTAATGCTACTCCTATGCCTAATGCTAATGCTTTGCTTATGCCTATGTCTAACCCAAATACTGTGGCTTTTCCTATCCCTAATAGTATGGCTATGCCTAATCTGAATATGCCTATTCTAAACGACATTCCCATGGCTACTCTTAAAGCTTTGCCCTTGCCTACCCCCATGGCTTTGCCCAAACCTACTCCCAATGCTTTGACCATACCTACCCTTTGCCCATGCCTATTGCAAAAGTTTTGCCCAAGCTTATGTCAAACTCTAATCCTTATCCTAACCCTAACACTGTGCCTATGTCTAACTCTAATGCTATGCCTTTGCCTAATTCTTAATAATTTGCTTATGCCTAACACCACCACTTTGCCCGTGCCTGACCCCAAAACTTTACCAATGCCTGACACTATGCTTGTGTCTATGCCTAATGCTAACTCTTTGCCTAACCCTAAAGTTATGCTTATTTCTATGCCAGAACATAATGCTTGGCCTACTCCTAACCCTACTGCTATGGTTATGCCAAATGCTTTTGCCTATGCTGAACCCTAATACTATGCCTGTGCTTAACCCTAATGCTATGCCTAGGCCTAACTGTAAGGCTTTGCTTATGCCTAAAGCTAATTCTATGCCTATGCCTCACCCTAATGGTCTGCCTATACTGAAGCCTAACGCTATGCTTACCCATACTCTATGCATATGTCTAACCAGAACACTATGATTGTGCCTAAAGTTATCATTATGTGTATGCCTAACTTGAACACTATGTCTGTGCCTGACTCTATCGCTATGCTTATGCCAGTGCCAAACTCTAATGCTATGACTATGCAGAACCCTAATTCTATGCCCATGCCAAGCCCTAATGTTTTGCCTTTGCTTAACTCTGAATCTTTGCCAATGCGAAACCCCAATGTTTTGCCTATGCCCGACCCCAAAGCTTTCCCTAGTATTATATTAATACTATACACTATACATAGTGTTAATGATTCCCTTGTGCATATGGCGAGCCCTAAACCTAACACTATGCCTGTCCCTTTACCTATATTGAATGGTGTGCATATGCCTATGCCTCACCCAGTGAAATGCTATCAATATGCACAACCCTAAAGTTATGATTATGCCTACGCCAATACCAAACGCTAAAGCTTTGCCTATGCCAAACCCTAACACTATGCCTATGTCTAACCTTAATGACTGTGCCAAACCATAACAATATGGCTAATGCTAACTGTAGGCCTATGCCTATACCTAACCCAAACGCTATGCCTACATCTACGCATAACCTTAATGATATGCTTAAGCCTATAACAAACCCTGATGCTTTACCTATCACGAACACTAACACTATGCCTATGTCAAGCACTAACACTATTTTTATGCCTATGTTGAAGCCTAACACAGGGCCTATGCCTATATCTAACCCTAATGCTGTGCTTATGCCTGTGCCAAACCCTAACGCTTTGCTTATAACAAACCTTAATGCTATGCCTGTGCCTAACCATAATGCTGTGGCTATACTTAACTGTAACACTATGCCTATGTCTAACACTAATGCTAGGCCTATGCTGAGGCCAAATCTGAATGCTATTCCTTTGCCTATGCCTAACCCTAAGGCTATGCTTTTGCCTATGCCAAACCCTAACACTTTCCCTATTCCAAACCCTAATGTTTTGCCTATGCTAAACCCTAATGCTATGTATATGCCTAATCATAATAGAATCATAGAATCATAGAATGCTTAAGGTTGGAAGGGAGCTCTAGCGATCATCTAGTCCAACCCCCCTACACACGCAGGGTCACCTACAGCATGTGGCTCAGGACTGCATCCAAGTGGGTCTTGAAGGTCTCCAGAGAAGGAGACTCCACAACCTCTCTGGGCAGCCTGTTCCAATGCTCTGTCACCCTCACGGTCAAGAATTTTTTCCTAAAGTTCCTGTGGAAATTTTGGTGTTAATACTGTGCCTATGTCTGACACGAAGGCTATGGCTATGCCTAACACAAATGCTATGGCTTTGAATAACCTAAATGCTATGTCTATGCCCAGTCTGAATGCTATGGTTAAATTGAAAGCTATGTCTATGTTTAACCTCAATGCTTTGTCAATATCTAAACCAAACACTATGTCTGAGCCTAACTCTAATGCTATGCCTATGTCTAAACACTATGCCCATGCCTAATGTTAGGCATAACCAAACTCTAACCCTAATGCTTTGCTTACGCCTAAGCCTAACACTATGCCTAAGCCTGATGCTATGTCTATGCTTGGGCCTAACCCAAATGTTATGGCTATGCCTAAACTGAAGAGCTGTGGCTGTGTGTAACCCTATGACTATGACTAACCCTAACATTATTCCTATGCCTAACCCTAGTGCTATGCTTATGTCTATGCCAAAGCCTAACTCTATGCCTATGAATAACCCCAACACTATGCCTATGCATAACCCCAAAGATTTGCCCATGCCTAATGCTAACGCTTTGCCTATGCATACACCCAACATTAACACTTACCTTAACACTGTGTCTGTGGTCATGCGTAATGCTAACGCTATGCCTATGGGTATGTCTAACCTGAATGCTGTGGCTATGCATAACCTGAATGCTATGATTATGACTAACCCTAATATCAAGCCTATGCCTAGCCCTAACATTGTGCTTACACGTTTGCCGAATCCTAACACTATATGCCTGTGCCTCACCCTAACGCTATTCCTATGCCTTGTCCTAATACTATGTGTGTAACTAAACCTAACACTTTGTCTATGGCTAACACTAACACTGTGCCATAGCTTAACCCAAATACTATGGCTACGTCTAACCCTAACTTTATTCCTACGCCTATGGCTAATCTGAATGCTAAGGGTATACCTAACCAGAACGTTTTGGTGATGCCTAAACCTAATGCTATCCCTATACCTATGGATAACCCTTATGCTATGTCTATGCCTAACCCTAATCCTAATCCTAATGTTATACCTATGTCTAACCTATTGCATTGCTTTTGCCTAACAGTCTCGCTTTACCTTTGCCTTACCCTATTGCTTTGTCTTTGCCTTCACCTAACCCTATCACTTTGCTTTTGCATAACCTATCACTTTGCCTTGACCTAATGTTCATGCCTTGCCTTTGCCTAACCTTCACACTTTGCCTATCCCTATCACTTTGCTTTTGCCTAACCCTGTGTCTTGGCCTTTGTGTATCTCTATCACTTTGCTTTCATTTTGCCTCACCCTAGTGGTTTGCCTCTGCCTAATCCTCTTGATTTACCTCTGTCTTAACTCTTCCACTTTGCCTTTGACCCACACTCATGCTAGGCATTTGTCTAACACTGTCGCTTTACCTTTGTCGTTGCCTAGTCCTATTGTTAGGCTGTTGTGTAGCCCTGTGGCTTTGCTTTTGCCTCACCCTATCACTTTGCTTTTATCTCATCCTTAACTTAGCCTTTTACTAATACTATCGCTTTCCCCTTTGCCTACCCAGCTGATTTGCCTGTCCTTTGCTTAACCCTTATGCTTTGCCTTTTCCTAACCCTGTTGCTTTGCCTTTGCCTAACCCTATCACTTTGCTTTTACCTAATCCTAATGCTTTGGATTTTTTTTTTCTTATCCAATTGCTCTGCCTTTGCTTAACCCTGTTCCTTTACTTTGCCTAACCTAAAGGCTTTACATTTGTCTAAACCTATCACTTGGCATTGTCCTTGCCTAAACCTGTCATCTTTCTTTTGTCTCACTCTTTCTGTGCTTTTGCCTAATGGTATTGCTTTGCCTTAGCTTAACCCTGTAGCTTTGCCTTTACCTAACCCTCCTGATTTGTCTTTGCCTAGACCTCCTGTTTTGCCATTTTCTGGAGCTCACACTTTGTCTTTGCCTAACCATCAAGCTTAGCCTTTGTCTTTGCTTACACCCACTGCCATTGCCTAAACCTATCACTTTCCTTTGCCTTTTCCTTATATTTTGCCTTTGCCTAAGCGTAGCACTTTGCCTGTGGCTATCCATATACCTCTGCCTTTTCCGAACCCTATCACTTTGCCCTTGCCTTTTTCTAAACCAATCACTTTTCATTTGCTTTTGCCTTTGCCTAACACTTTGCCTTTGCCTAACTCTTATTACTTTACCTTTGCTTAACCCTTCTGCTTTTCCTTTGCCAAATCCTATGGTTTTGCCTTTGCCTTTTCCTAACCTTGGAGCTTTGCCTTTACCTTTTCCTATCCCTATCACTTTGCCTTTAAATACTCCTAATGATTTACCTTAGCCTAACCCTATCACTTTTCTTTGCCTTTGCCTGAGCCTAGTGCTTTGCTATCACTTTGTCTAACTGTACTGCTTTGCCTTTACCTTTGCCTACACCTATCCTTTTGCAAACCCTAATTGCTTTGTGTTTGCCTTTTCCCCTTTACATTTGTCAAAACTTTATCACTTTGCCTTTGCCTATTTCTTTGTTTTTGTGTTACACTCTACTTTTGCCTCATCCTGGGATTTCGCCATTGACTAAACCTACTGTATTCCCTTTGCCTTACCCTGATGCTTTATATTTGCCTAAGCCTACAGCTCTGTCTTTGTCTAATCCTATCACTTTGCCTTTGCCTAGAACTATCCCTTTGCCTAAAGCTTTATATTTCCCTAATCCTCACACTTTGCCTTTGCCTAGCCCTTATGATTTGCATTTGCCTAAAGCTATCACTTTGCCTTTCCCTAACCATCATGCATTACTTTTGCCTAATCCTAGCACTTTGACTTTGGCGAACACTGTTGCTTCGTCATTGCCTTTGCCTAATCCTATCACTTTGCCTAACCATGTTGCTTTGCTTTTGCCTAACACTATCCTTTTGCTTTTGTGCAACACTACCACTCTGCTTTTGTCTCTTTGGAACACTTTGCCTGTGTGTAATCCTGTCGCTTTGTCTTTGCCCAAATACATCACTTTGCTTTTGAGTAACCCTATCACTTTCCTTTGCTTTTGCCCAAATGTGTTTTTCCTTTGCCCCTATTCCTTTCCTTTTGTTTCACCTAAACCTTTTACTTTACTACTGGCTCATCCCAGCGCTTTGCCTTTGCCTATTCCTAGCACTTTGCCTTTGTCTAACCTTTTTTTTTTTTGGCCTACCGCATCCTTTTTTTTTTTTTTTTTTTTTTTTTTTTTTTTTTTTTTTTGCCTAGCCGCCTAGCCCATTCACTTTGCTTTTGCCTCATCCTAGTGCTTTGTTTTTGTCTAAGTCTTGCACTTCACAATTGGCTAACACTAGTGCTTTGCCAATGCCTTTGACTAAACATATCACTTTGCCTTTGCCTAACCCTATCACTTTGCCTTTTACTTTTCCTAAACCAGTTCCTTGGCCTTTGTTTCTGCCTTTGCCTAACACTATCACTTTGCCTTTGCCTAACCCTATTGCTTTGCTTTTGCCTAATACTATCACTTTTCTTTTGTGTAGCACTTTTGCTTTGTCCTTCCCTCATCCTGATACTTTCCTTTGCCTATCCCTAGTGCTTTGCCTTTGCCTAACTGTATAACTTTGCATTTGCCTGAGAATTTCAATTTGCCTTTGCCTAACCTTTTGCTTTGTTCCTAACCTTAGCACTTTGCCTAACCCCAGCACTTGTTTTTGCAAAACTGTATCGCCTTGCTTTTCCCTAATGCTATCCCTTTTCCTTTGACTAATTCTATTTCTGTGCCTTCGTCTAACACTATCCCTTTGCTTTTGCCTAAAGCAGTTGCTTTACATTTGTCTAATCTGCACGCTTTTCTTTGCCTATGCTCGCAAAGAGAATAGCCTAAGAGAGAGCCTAACGCAGAGTTTAGTTCTGCCTAAAGCTATCACTTTGCCTCTAGCCAGGCCCATCCTTTTGCCTTTGCCTAATCCTATCGCTTTGTTTTTGTCTTTTCCTAACCATACCACCTTGCCTTTTTTTTCGCATAACATAACGTTTTGCCTTTGATTTACTTTACCCTAAACCCTAACCCAAACCCTATCACTTTGCATTTGCCTTTGCCTAACCCTAACTCTGTCCTTTTGCCTAAGCCTATCACTTTACTTTTGCCTAACCCTAGTGCTTTGCCTTTCTGTAATTCTTCAGCTTTGCTTTTGCCTCACCTTAGTACTTTGTCTTTACTCAAGTGTTTTCGTTTTGCTTAATTCCGTCACTTTACCTTTACCTAAACAAACATATCACTTTTGAATATCCCTTTACGTTTGCCTCTGCCTAAAACTATTACTTTGCCTAACCCTATTGTTTTGCTTTTACCTAACAATATCCCTTGGCCTTTGCCTAACCCTCCCACTTTGGCTTGCATAATCCTCATTCTTTGCTTTTGTCTAACCCTTAAGCTTTACCTTTTCCTAACCCTGTCGCTTTTCTTTTTCATAACTCAGTTGCTTTGCTTTGGTCTCACTTTGCCAAAACCTATTGCTTTGGCAAATTTGGCTTTGCCTGACCCTATCTCTTTACTTTTACCTAACACTAATCTCTGCCTTTCACTAACCCTTTTGCCTTCCTTTGCCTAATCCTATTGATTTGACATTGACCTATCACTTCGCCACTGCCTTTGTCCAAACCTATAGCTTTACCTTTCCCTAAAGCTCACTTTTTGTATTTGCCTAACCTCATATTTTCCCTTTGCCTATCCATCAAAGTTTGCCCTTCTCTTTGTCTAAATCCTGAGGAAAAGCCTTTGTCTTTTCTTTTGCCCGACCCTATCATTTTGCCTTTGCCCGACCCTATCATTTTGCCTTTACCTTACCCTATCACTTTACCTTTTCCTAACCTTCCCTAACCCTTCCCTAACCTTTCCCTTTGCTTTACTTAATGCTGTCTCTCTGCCTTTGTTTTTGCCTTTGTCTTTACCTATACCTGTCACTTTACTTTGCCTAAACTTATTGCTTTGCCTAAGACTCACGCTCTGCCTTTCCCTTTTCCTAACCCGTTTGTTTTGCCATTGCCTATCTCTATAGATTTGCCTTTGATTTTACTTTTGCCTAACTCTTTCGCTTTCTCTTTACCTAAGCCTATCCATATTGCTCTTCCTTTACCTAAGCCTATAGTTTTGCTTTACTTTTGCCTTACTCTATTGCTTTGTCTTTGTCTTTTCTTAAACTTACCACTTTACATTTGCCTAACCGTAGTGTTCTGCCTTTGCTTTTTCCTAAACGTAATGCTTTGCATTTGCCTTTTCCTTACCCTAACTTTAATGTTTGCCTTACCTTTGGCTAAACTGAACCCTAATATTTAACCTTTCCCTAACAATAATGCATTTCCCTTTGCCAAAGCCTTTGCTATTTTCTTTGCCTATGCCTTACCCTGACCCTAACCTTAATACTTTTTTGTTTGTCTTTGCCTTCCACTAATCCTAAACATAACAGTATAGCTTTACCTTTATTTCTGCCTTTGCCTTTCCCTAAGACTAACACTTTGCCTAATGATTTGCGTTTGCATTGTTATCCCTAATATTTTGCCTTTGCCTAATCCTCATACTCTTCCTTTGCCTTACCTTGGTGTTTTGCCATTGTCTAACATTTGCACTTTGCCATTGCCTATAGCCTCATGCTTTGCCTTTGCCTTGCTGTAACCCCGACCATAATCTTAATGCTTATCCTTTGCCTTTACCTAAAACTAATCCTAAAATTAACACTTTGGCTTTAGCTTTGCCTAACCCTCACCCTTTACCTTTGCCTTATACTCATGACTTGCATTTGCCTTTCTCTTTGCCTTTAAATTCACCTTTGCCTTTCCTTTACCTAACCCTAAACCTAGCCCCAACACATTGCTTTTGCCTTTGCCCTTGCCTTCGTTTTAGTATAATCCTAACCCTAACAGTAACCCTAATGCTTAGCCATTACATTTGCCTTTCCCTTGGTCTAACCCTAAGCTTAAACCCTAATCCGTAGGCTTGCCTATGCCTTTGTGCTACCATAACCCTAGGTGTAACACTAAGCTTTGCCTTTACTGAACTATAACTGTAATACTTTGTCTTTCCTTAGCCAAACCCTAAAAGTAACCCTCACCTTGATGCTTTACATCTGCCTTTGCGTAACTCTGATGCCAAAGTATGGCCTTGAAATAGGCTTGGAATAGTCTTTCTCTTAGCTATGTCCTTCAACTTTTGGTTTCCTTGGCCTTTGCCTTACACTAACATGAACCCTAAACCTACCTTTAGGCTAACCCTAACATGAATCCAAACCCTAAACGTAACCCTAACCCTATAATAACCCTAACCCTTACCCTAACACTAACCCTAACCTTAGCCCTTACCATAACTCTAGCTCTAAACCTAACCCTAAACATAAACCCTAACCCAAACACAAACCCTAACCTCTAACCTTAACCCTAAGACTAACCCTAACCCTAAAACCTAACGCTGTGCCTCTTTCTTTGCATTACCATAACAGTAAGTGTAACCCTAAACCTAACCCTTTGCTTTTGCAGAACCCTAACCATAATGCTTTGCCTTTGCAGAAGCTTAACCATAATGCTTTGTGTTTGCCTTTCCCTTGGCCTTTTCCTTACCCTTACCCTAACCATAACCCTAACGCAACCCTGACTGAACCCTGACCCAAGTCTAACCTCAACCCCAACCCTTACAATATACCCTAACTGTAAGCCTAAACCCTAACCCTGAGACATAAAATTAACCCAAAGACATAAACCTAACACCTAACCTTAATCCAAACCCTAATCCTAGCCCTACCCCTAACACTTTGCCTTTATCTAATCCCCACTTTGTCTTCTACTCACAATTTGCATTTGCCACAGCCTCACGCTTTGCTTTTGCTTAAGTAAGTCCCATGCTTTGACCTTGCCTGATCCTCATGCTTTGTATTTGCTTTTTCTTTTAACTTTACCTTTACCTTAACCCTTAACCTTACCTTAACCCTAACCCTGACACTTGGCCTTTTCCTTTGCCTAACCATAAATCTAAGCCTAACCTCTTAGGTTAGGCTTTCCCTAATGCTTTGCCTCTGCCTTTGCCTTTCCCTCTGCTTTGCCTAACCCTATCCCTGAATCTTGACCTTTGCATTATACTAATGGTATCCATAACTCTAACACTTTGCCTTTGGCTTTTCCTTACGCAAACCCTAACCTTACACCTAAATTTTGCTTTTGCCTAAAAATGATAACCCTAACTCTAAAGCATTATGTTTGCCTTTACCTTTGACTTTGCTTAACCCTCACTCTGTGCATTTGCCTAAGCCTCACATTATGCTATTGCCTAGGCCTCAGCCTAACCCTAAACCCTAACCATAAAACCTAACCTCACCTCTGACCTTAACCATAACCCTAGCTCTAACCCTATCCCAGTCCGTAAACCTAAAACCTAGCCCTATCTCTTAACGTAACCCTAAGTGTAACAATTTGCCTTTATAGTGGCCTTTGCCTTGACTGAATCTAAACACAAACAATAAGCATAATGTATGGACTTTACCTTTTTCCTGACCTAATACTTAGCCTTAACCACAAATCCAACCCTAACCCTAAACCTTACCCTAACCCTAAGTCTAATGCTAACCCTAACCTTAACCCTAACTATAACCCTAACTCTAATCTAGCCCTGATCTCTATCCCTACCTTATCTCTATCTCTAACCCTAACTCTGAAGTCAAAATCTAACCGTTACCCAAACCATAAACCCTATCTAACATGAACTATAACTCTTACCCTACCCCTACTCCTAACATATTGCCTTTTCTTTCCCTTTGCCTTTCCTAACCTTGATGATTTGTCTTATGTTTTCCTTGGATTTGGCATTTGCCTTATCCTAACCCTAACCTAAGCCTAGCCCTATAATAACCCTAAAGCAACCATAACCCTAATCCAAAACCCTAAACTAACTCTAATCCTAATTCCAGTCCTAACCCTAAGTCTGTACCATACCCTTAAACCTAATCCTACCTCTATACCTAACACTTTGCTTTTGTTTTAGCCTTTGCCTAACCCTATACCTAAGATTTTGCCTTTGCCGTTGCATAAGCTTAAACCTATCCATAACACAATGAATGAATGAATCCATATGAATGAATCCATAACACTAAACCTAACACTTTGCTATTCTTTGCTTTTCCCTAAGCCTAAACATAAGCCTAACTGAAAAGTTTTGCCTTTGTTCTTACCTTTGCCTATCCCTCATGCTTTGCCTTTGCCTTATCCTTATGTTTTGCATCTGCCTTTCTCAGACTTTGCTTTTGCCTGAGTCTCATGTTTTGCCTTTGCCTGACCTTATGCTTTGCATTTGCCTTTCCCTTGGACTTCGTCTTCATATTTGCCCTTGCCTTTTCTTTACATTGATCATAACACTACACATAGCCCCAGCAGTTTGCATTTGCCTTTGTTTTTGCTATTGCAGAACAGCAAAAAATCTTTACTTTAGCTTAATCGTAACCCTGCCCCAACAACCTTTTCTTTGACCTTTGACTTGACTTACCCTAATGGAAACCATAAATCTAACACTTTATATTTGACTTTTCTTTAAACCTTTTCTTTAATCTTAAACCAAACCCTAACCCCAATTGTAACCCTAAAACTAACCCTCAACACTACACCTAAACCCAACACTAAAACTATCCTTGCTCTAAACCGTAACCCTTACCCTAAACTTAACCCTGTTCCTAAAAACTAACCCTAAACTTAATCCTGACCCTAACCTAATTATAACATTAAGCCTAAACCTAGCCCTAACTTAATACTAGCCCTAACCTAAACCAAACCCTAACCCTAAAGCTAATGCTAAACCCCAACCCTAACCCAAAACCCTGTTAACACTAACAATTAACATAACCCCAAACCCTAACCATTAACACTAACAATAAACATAACCCTTCCCATAAGCCTAAATGCAACCCTAATTTTAACCTAGCCCTAACCCTAACACTAAGGATAAAATAATTTTAAACCTAACCCTCAGCAAAACCCTAAACTTTAACCTCATTCTAACCCTAAAAATACCCTGAACCATAAATATCCCTAACATTTACCCTACACATAACCTATTACCCTAAATCTAACCGTACCTCTGACCGTAACACTGACCCTAAACCTAAATAACCCTAATCCTAACTGTAACTCTAACATTAACTGAACTATGGTTCAGTATTGAACCTCTAACCCTAACGCTAAAACCAAACCCTAACCGCTAGCCTAAACTGAAACCTAAAACCTAATGTTAACTATAAACGTAACGCTAACACTAACCAAGTATAATGCTATAAGTGACGCTAATCAAAACCTTAGCAACCCTAATTATAAGCCCTGAGCCTAACCATATCTAATGCTAACCATTAAGTAATGCTAATCCCTAAACCAAAATAATCCTAACTGTAACCCATTACCCGAGCTCTAACTGTAACCAAAATGTAACCCTTACCCTAATGTTACCCTCTCTCTAACCCTAACCCTTCCCCTAAACATAAACCTACCCCTAACACTAAACTGTAACCCTAAAAGCTAACCCTTTAACACTAGCCTTTAACCCCAAGACTAAACCTAACCTGACCCATAACCGTAACCCTAAAACTATCCCTAAAGTCAACCCAACCCTAAAGTTTAACCCAACCTTAAACATAACATTAACCCTAATGCTAACCCTTATTCTAAACCCTAGCCCTAAACCCTAACTGTAAGACCTTATCCTGTTCCTATCCCAAACTAGTGGTAACTCTAATCCTAAAAACTAACCCTAACCCTAAAATTAAACTTGACACTAATCTTATAACTAATCCTAGCGCCCTGTCTAACTAACCTTAAACCTAAGCCCATCCAAACCCTAACCAAAAGCTATTTTTAAACCTAACCCTAACCAAAAACTAATCTTAAACCTAACCCTAACCATAAGTTTGGAAGAACTTCTTTACTGTCAGGGTGAAAGAGCCCTGGAACAGGCTGCCCAGAAAAGTTGTGGAGTCTCCTTCTCTGGAGATTTTCAAAACCCCCCTGTATGCGACTATGACACGTGCTCGAGGTGTCTCTGCATTTGCATGGGAGTAGGACTAGATGGTCTCTAGAGGTTCCCTCCGACTTCACCCATTCTGTGATAACCCTAACCCTAAAAGCTAAATTTACCCCTAAGAGTAAACCTAAACCTAAAAGTAACTGTAACTATAAATAACCCTAAGCCTATCCTTGTAGCCTATAATCTTAGCCCTGAGCCTAATAGTAACCCATGACCAAACCCTAAGCCTGAACACAAACCATAACCCTAGCACTAACTTTAACTCTAACCGTAGCCCTGACCTTAAATAACCCTAACTGTAAGCTATAAGCCTAACCTTGAATCTAACCCTAACTGCAACCTAACCCTAAACAAAACCCTAACAGTACCACTAACCCTGAACCACACCTTAAACCTAAACCTAGGCATAACCCTATCCCTTGTCCCTAATGTTAAAATTAAACCTAGCCCTAAACACTAACCCTAAAACCTAATTCTAACCCTAACACTAAATCCACTTGTATCCCTAATCCTTAGCAGTAGTCTTAAAACTAAACCTAATCCTAAACGTAACTACTAACCCTAGCAATAACCCTAACCCTACACTGTAGCTGTAGCAGGCCCAGCAAGACTGATAACATTGAGTCTGAACAGGCACCCCAGCCATCTTCTGATGATGAGCACCTGGGAGATGACTTCCCAGGTGAGAGCTATGTGGAAAAATGAAGCCCACAGCTGCAGGTAGTACAATCCTAAAAGAAATATATTTGAGCAGAAGATCCCAAGAACCTACAGATAAAAGGCTGGGCTGAAGGAGCAGATGCAGTGACTAGCAACTCAACCCCCTGATCCAGAAAGATTGATGGAACATCCTATAAACACATACAGACTGGTGAAGTGCACAAATACAGACTGGCTGGAATTAGAAGATCAAGACCCGATGAAGAGTAAGCCCCTGCTCCTCAATTGCCACTGCACTACACCCTAATATGTAATCCTAACCATAACCCCTTACCCTATTCCTAACTTCATCCTTAATCTTAACCCTAAAGGTTATCCTAACTCTAACCCAAAAGGTAACCTTAACCCTAAACTAACTGTAACCATAAATAGATCTAATCCTAATCCATAACCCTAAACATAACTGTACCAGTAATCAAAGCTAACCATAACCCTAAACTTAAACCTAACCAAAATGCTAACTGTAAGCCCTCACTGTAAACCTATCCATAAACCTACCCAAATCCTAAAACTTAACCCTGGCCCTAACCTCTCCATAACCTTAACCTAACCCAACCCTAAATATCCCTAACCTAAAGCCAAAACTTAACCCTAACACTAAACATAACCCTAATTCTAACTATAACCCTAACCCTTAACCTGACCCTAACCCTATCATCTAAACCTATCCCTAACATAAAACTACCCCAACTAACCTTGACTCTCAACCTAGCCCTATCCCTAATCCTGATGTTAATCCTAACCCAAACACTATCCCTAACCGCCAGACTAATCCTAACCCTAATGCTATCTCTAAACCTCAGCCTAATCCTAATTCTATCCTTAACCCTAACAATAACTCTAACCCTAAACCTTAATTCTAACACTAACTCTATCAGTAACCCTAACCCTCACTCTAACCTAACCCAACTCTAAAACTAACCCTAACCCTAAATCATAACCCCAAAAGTAGCCAAACCTTATCCTAAAACTAACCCTGACCCTAACCTTAATCCTAATCCTAAACCTAACGCTAACCGAACCATAACCCCAATCCTAACCTTAAAGCCTAACACTAATGCTAACCATACCCTTTACCCTACCTCTAACCCTAAAGCCTAACCCAAACTCTAATTCTAAACTTAAATATCCAGAACCCTAAACTTAACATATAATCCTAACTGTAACCTCAACCTAACTCTATACTTAACCCTTACCCTAACCCTCACAGTAACTCTAACCCAAACTCTAACCCTAAATGTAAACCGTAATCCCTAATGCTAACCCTAACCTTAACCAATACCCTACCTTAACCCTAACTCTAACCCTGTGTCTGATCCTAACCATAATGCTAACTTTATCCCTTACCCTATCCCTAACTGTAGCCCTAACCCTAAAGCCTAAGCCTACCGTAACTCTAAACCTAAATATCCTTAGCCCTAACCTAACCCATAGCCCTATGTCTAACACAAACATAACCCTGAACCTCTAAGCATAATCCATAACCTAACCCTAACTTAATCCTAACCCTAAATATTAAGTATGAATCTAACACAAACCCTACCCTAACCCTAACTGTACCGTACCCTACCCTATCCCCAACCCTGACCCTAACCCTAATTCCTAACCCTGACTCCCTCTGGCTCCTGCTTAGCACTATTCCTCCCTCCTGGCCCCGTGGCTCCTGGCTCTCGCTGGAGGGCAGGTGTGTCCCAGGGCTCCCCACAGTGCCCCACCACCCACGGTCTGGTCCCAGCCCAAGAGCATGCCTGGGAGGTGGTCCCGCAACTCCCCATGCCCCAGGTTAGCGCTTTGCCACGGATAGACCCAGGCTGTCCACTGCTCCAGGTGCTGCCCCCCAGGTCCCTCCTGGCAAAGATGCAGTCCCAATGCTCCTCAGTACCTCCTGCTGATCCTGCTGCTGCTTCTTCTGCTGCCAGCCCCAGTCTGGCTACTCTCCTCCTGGTTCTGACTCTGCTCCTGCCACGCACTTGCTATGCCTTATCACTGCTTGCCCACATACACTGCAAGAAGAAGAAGGGGAGAAAGGGGAGGAGAAGGGGAGAATGGCAGAAAATGGGAAAAGAGACAAGAAGAGCAAGAGAGAAAAGGAAAAGGTGGGGAGAAAGAGAAAAAGAGAGGGAGAAGGAGAGCAAAAGATGCTGAGAGAGGAAAGAAAGGAGAGAGAGACAGAAATAGCACAAGAGAACAAGAGAGAGAAGCACAGAAAAAAAGAGATGAGAAAGCAGGAAGAAGAGGAGAGCAGACAGGAAAGAGAGAAGAGAGGGAGAATTCCCTGTACCTGAGAATGAGGTGCAGGAAAAAGAGAGGGAGGAGGAGGAAGCAAGAAAGTGGGAGAGAGTGAGAGAACAAAGAGAGAAAGTCTAAAAGAAAGACCAAGAAAGGAAAGAGACAGAAGAAAGAAGCAGAAAGAAAAGGAGAGAAAGTGAGACAGAAGAGGAGAGAGAAGAAATGAGGGAGGGAAAAGGAGAAAGAGCAAGAGAAAGGTAAAGAGCAAGAAAGAAGGCAGGAGGGAGAGAAAGTGAGAAAAGAGAGAGAAAGAAACATAGGACAGAGGAAGAGAACAACACAGGGGAAGGCAGAGAAAGTGACAGGAGACAAAAGGAGAGAGGGAGAGAAGAGAAAGAAAGGGGAGGAAGAAGGAGAAAGAAAAATGACAAAGATGGAGAGAAAAGGAAGGAAAAAAGGGAGGGTGAAGAAGAGAAGAAGGAAGAAGGGGAGAGAATGAGGAAGAAAAGAGTAGAGGAAGAGAGAAGGAGCAGAAAAGAAGGGGGAGCAAGAGGGAAATATAGAAAAGAGAAGAGAAAGGAGGAGAAATGGAAAGAACAAAAATGAGACAGAGTAAGAGGGGTAGAGAAATACAGAAAAAAGAGAAATCAAGAATGAGAGAGAAAAAAGGAAAGAGAAAAAGGACAAGTAAGAGACAGAAAAGGGGAGAAAATGGAAAGCAAGAGCTGCAGAGGGGGAGAGAAGAAAGAGGGAGAGAAAGAGCAATACAGAAAGAGAAAGGGAAAGCCTGAGGAAGGAGAGAAAAAGAGACAAGGAGGAGAGAGGGGAACAGCGAAAGAGAAAACAGGGAGGAAGAAAAAGCGGCTCCGGGGTGCAGGAGCCACAGGCAGCCGGCCACACACAGCTCACTCACAAGGTGACTGCAGACCTCGTCCTGCAGCTTGACAATGCTCAGCCCTGTGCTTGCCGCAAAGCGCTGCCGCGCCCTCTCCGATGCCAGCAACGGGGCACACCGATGCAGAGTCACTACCTTCCACACCTGGAAAAGAGCATCAGGCCCTGTCACAGGGATTCTGCTAACTGCCAGGGGCACCAGGAGAGAGATATCTGTGCAGCGGGGTCAGCAAGGGCCTGCAAAGACATCAGCTGCCCTGCATGTGTGTGTGTGACACCATGACTCTGCTGGTGCCATGGGGCTTTCTGCAGCAGCTCTGCAAGGAGCTCCAGCACTCTTATGTTGCAGATGGCTGGGACTGGGTCCTGGCAGTGCAGCATGAGGCTCCTCTCTGCAGAAGAAGGACCTCATTCTCAGGGAAGGGGTGGACAGGGCACAAGAGAGGGTGAAGCCTGAGCGGTGCAGCACCTCTTCCTCCTGCAGCTGAAAAAGTCCATCTGGCAGACTGCTCTTGAGGGCACTTCATATCGGCCACTTGGCACCAGCTTCGTCCTGCCCTTGGGGGACAGCAGCTCTGGGATGGCTATCACTTGGATGGCTCCTTGGACCCCCAAAGTCAACAAATCTGGATGCCTGACCACAGTTTGCTTGGAAATCTTTTTTTAGAAGTGGGATTTAGGAAGGAGCTTGGAAGCTGCTGGTCTCAGAGCCCCTTGGCACCTTCTCTTCCCTTGCCCCTCTGGGCTCTCAGCTCAGGACAGCCACCCCTGCCTGAAAGGGAGTCATAAGCAGTAGCTTTCAACCATGCTGAGAAACCCTCTCCATTTTCCGAAACAGATGTGTCTGCCCTTTCCTCCTTGAGCCCCATGCCCCCCACATGCGTTGGGGACTCGTGGGGCTTGTCTTGAATTACCTCCTATGAGTCACAGAGATATGCACATACAAAGTGGGCAGCAAACAAGGGTTCAGGAGAGCTCTCACACCTGCCCCAGGCACAGTCCTTTTTACCAGACACTGGCTCTACCATGCCTACGGCTCCCACCAAAGCCCTGGACATGTGGTGCTCTCCTGCCACAGCCCTCAGCACCAGCAGTCAATTGCCCTGTCATTTGGAGATGCAGCTCAGGGTGCACAGGAGCTTATGCATGGCCCCAGAAGAGCATTGTGCCTCTGGGCAAACCCAACCCACAGCAAAGCCCAAAGCCTCCCAGCACAACAGCACTCTGTCCAGGTAATCACCAGCAGCTCCCGCTTGCAGCTGAGCTCAAACCTGCGGCAGTGTCCCCTGTTCATCATATCCGTGATGTTCTGCACCAGAGAGAGGTTCAGGTGCATGTCTTGTTCCCAGAGGACAAAAGCAGACATTGAACTCTGCCAAGGGCTGAGGGCAGGAAGAGCAGGAGGACTGGGGGGAGCCTTCTGCCAAGCACAGCATGAATGTCCAGGGCCTGTGCACTGGAGAAGGAGTGAAGGTCCACAGCCAGCACACTGGAGAAGCAGCAGACATTCAGGGAAAGTGTGCTGGGGAAGGAACAAGGGTCTCTGCCCCTTCATCCCTCCAAGAAGAAACAATTGTGCAGGGCATGTGCACCAAAGAAGGAGTAGACATCCAGCACCTGTGTACAGGGGAAGGAACGAATGTCAGGGGCCAGCTGTATGGTGAAGGAACAATCATCCAGGGTCTGCACCCTGGAGAAGGAGTGATCATCCAGGTCCTGTGCCCCAGAGAAGGAGTGGACATGTGGTGTCTGTGGTGTGGAAGAGCAAAAATCCCAGACCTGTGCTATGGAGAAGATGAGGGTGCTTGGAACCTGTGCCCTGAAAATGAACAGAGCAGGGGTCCTGTGCCCTGGAGAAGGTACTAATGTCTGGCATGTGTGCACTGGAAAAACAGCAAAAGTTTGTGGACTGTGAGCTGCAGAAGGAGTGTATGTGTGGAGAATGTGAGCTGTAGAAGAGTCTCACATTCTGTGGTCTGCTCTCTGTGGAAGGAGTGAAGAATGGCCTGCATTCTGGGGAAGGTGTGAATGTCTGCAACCTGTGTGCTGCAGAAGCAGAAGACGTGTGGGTCCCATGCCCTGGAGAAGGAGCCAGTATCCGTTGCCTGCACCTTGGGGAAGGGAAGGATGTCAGGGGTCAGTGCCCTAGTGAAGGAGTGTCTGTGGACTGAGTGCTGCAAAAGATCATCCAGAACAGGTTCCCTGGAGAGGGAGTGAATATCTGTGGCTTGCGCACTACAGAAGGAGCGAACATACTGGGTCTGTGTTCAGGAGGAGACAGCATTCTGGGCCTGTGTACTGGAGAAGAAGCAAACTTTTGGGGCTGGTGCTCTGAAAAAGGAGCAGACGTCCTGTGATTGTGCCCTGGAGAAGAAATGAACATCCAGGTCCTGCACCCTGTGGAAGTAGGAGAACTTTTGAGCCTGTGTCCTGGAGAAGAAGTGATCATGCAGGTCCTGCACCCCAGGGAAGAAGAGAATGCCGGGTCCTGCGCCCCATGGAAGGGGAGAAGTTCTGGACCTTGCACCTTGCAGGGTCTGGACCCTGCACCTTGGAGAAGGAGTGAATGTCTGTGTCCTGGAAGCTGGAGAAGGTCAAGGGACTGTGCCGTTGTGAAGGATCAAATGTCTTCATCTTGCGGGCTGGAGAAGGAGCAGATGTCCTGGGCCTATGCCCTGGATAGGCAGAGGCAAGCAGTGTGCTATGGAGAAGGAATGAAAGTCTCAGACCTGTGCTACAGAGAAGGAGTGGATATTTGGAACCTGTGCCCTGAAAAGTAGGTGCCTGCGCTCTGGAGAAGGCGCTAATGTCAGGCAGCTCCACACAGAAGAAGCAGCAAAAGACCATGGACTGTGAGCTGCAGAAGGAGCAAATGTCCTGCATCTGTGAGCTGCAGAAGGAGAACACATTAATGACTTGCGTGTTGTGAAAGGAGCAAAGGTGGATGGCCTGTGTGCTGGGGAAAGGGCTAATTTCTGTGTCCTGACAGCTGGAGAAGGTGTGAATATCTGCAGGTTGCACGCTGGAGAAGCAGCAAACGACTGGTTCCTGTACCCTGGAGAAGGAGTGGAGGTCAGGGGCCTGTGCCTTAGTGAAGGTGTGTACATCCGTGGATTGGGTACTGGAGAAGAAGAGATTGTCCAGGGCCCATGTGCTGGAGAAGGACCAAACATTTGGAGCCTGTGTGCTGGAGAAGGAGCAAAGGTGTGCATCTCACATGCTGGAGAAAAGAACAAACATCTGTGGATAAGTGCTGGAAAAGTTGTGAAAGTCCGGGGCCTGCGCCCTGGAGAAGAAGCACATCAACAGGGCTGGTGCATGAAAAAAGAAACAGATGTCTTCGGGTTGTGCCCCGGAGAAGGAGCAAATATCCGGGTACTGCGACCCAGGGAAGGAACATATATCTGGGGCCTGCACCCCATGGAAGGAGAGAGACTTTGTTCCATGCTGTGGAAAAGGACCAGTCATCTAGGGTCTGTACCCTGGAAAAGGAATGCACATCCAAGACCTGCATGCTGCAGAAGCAGCAAAGGTCTGGGTCCTGTGTGCTGAAGAATGAACATATCTCCAGGGCATGCAGGAGAAGGAACCAACATCCAAGAACTGCAACCTGGACAAGGAATGGATGTCAGGGTCCTATTCACTGGAGAAGGAGAGAAGGTTCGGGGCCTTGCGCACTGGAGAAATAGCCAAAAGCCATGGCTTGTTCCCTGGAGAAGGAGTGAATATCCATGGTCTGCACCATGGAGAATGCCCAAATGGCTGGGGCCTGTGCACTGGAGAAGCAGTTAACATCCATGAGTAAACAGGAGTAAACGTCTGTGGTGTGTGTGCTAGGAAAGCAGCAAACTTACGTGTCCTATGCACTAGGAAAGCAGCCAACATCTGCAGTCTATGTACTGGAGAAGAAACATACGTCTGTGGTGTAAGCACTAAAGAAGGAGCAAAAATCAGGCGCCTGCACACTGGGGAAGGGTGGACATCTGAGGCTTGCACCCTGGAGAAGGAATGAATGTCAGCTACCTGTGCACTAGAAAAAGAACATAAATCTGTGGCCTACGTAGTGGGGCAAGAGTGAATGTTTGCGGCCTTTGTGCTAGCAAAGGATCAAACAAGCTCAGGCTGTGTGAAGGAAAAAGAACAGGCATTGTGGCCTGTGTCCTGGAAAAGGACTGAAAGCCCACAGCTGGTGCACTGGAGATGCAATGAATGACCAGGACCAGCGCACTGGAGAAGCAGCAAATATCTGTGGCTTGCTTATCAGAGAAGTGTGAACATCAGCAGCCTATGCCCTGCAGATGGTGTGAATGTCAGTGGTCTGCACACTGCAAAAGGAGCAAATACCCACAGCCTGTGCTGTGGAGAAGGAGTGAACATCTGTGGCCTGCGTGCTGGAGAAGGAGTGATGTTCATGGCTTGCCTTTCCTGCTTGCCTACATTCATGGTCCTCACCCTGGAGAAGCAGCAAATGTCCACAGCCTGTGCCCTGCAGAATGAGCATTTTTCCATGGCCTTGTGCTGGAGAAGGAGCAGATGTCCAGGACCTGCACCCTGTAGAAGGAGCAGAAGTCTGCACCTTGTGTACTGCAGAAGGAGCAGATGTCCAGGGTCTTCGCCCTGGAGAAGGAGCGAACATCCACAGCCTGCAACCTGCAGCATGCACCCTGCAGGAGAGCACATATGTGGTCCATGCCCTGGAGAAACAGCAAAAACCCATGGCCTGCATCCTGTAGAAGGAGCCAATGTCTGGGTCCTGTGTCCTGAAGAAGGAGCGAAGGTCAGGAGCCTGTACTGTATAGGAGGTGGAAATTTTTATGATCTGTAAGGCCATAAGAATCTCCTGTGGGAAGCAGGATCCAGACCTTGAGAGAGAAGATGTTTGCCTGCCTGGGCCGAGTGATAAGGAGCACAGAGGCGGCTGCTCAGCCAGGTTCACAGCCGACATCCTCTAACAACCAGTTGAAGCCAGCTGCTCGAGTGGGCTGGAAGCCAACTTAACCACAGATGTCCTCTAAACTAGCTTTAGAGGTCAAACACCCAAGGAGGAGGAGGAAGATGAGAAAGGCAGGACTGTCAGACTGAGGGCTGGGACCCCCAACTGGTATGTGCGCATGCACATCTGGGAGGGAAGGTTGCGCAACTGAAGGTTTGCCTGCCCCCCGGCCTGCCTCCTGGGTCATACTGACCGTACCTGTCAGGATGCTCTGGGCATAAAGAGGACAGTGCAGAGAGAGGGGGGTGAAGGAGAGACTCCTGTCACTGAAGCCTATGCTGTCTCCGTGGGAGCCGGTCAACAACTCCCTCTCCCTGATCTGCCAGCTTGAGAGGATGTTTGGTTCCAGTATCCTGCCAGCGGGTATTGCCTTGTGAGTAATTATACATACTTTGCTTCGTTTATGGGCTTTCACCTGAATAAATGCTTGACGTAGTCACCTTGTTTTGTGCAATTACTGCCGAATCCGGAGCCCATCCGGAACATGTACCCTAGTGAAGGAGCACATGTCCGTGGACTGGGTATGGGAGAAGAAGAAATCATCCAGGGCCTGCAGAAGGAACAAACATCTGTGGCCTATGTTCTAGAGAAGGAGGGAACTTCTGTGGCTTTCATGCTGGAGAAAGAGCAGACATCCAGGGCCTGTGCCCTGAAGAAGGAACTAACATCCTTGGCCTGTGTCCTGAAGAAGAAGCAGATGTTCAGGGCTGGCATCCTGAAAAAGGAGCAGATGTCCTTCAAGCATCCTGGGGTTGCACCCTGGAGAATCATCGAGTCATGGTCTGGAAAAGACCTTTAAGATCATCGAGTCCAACTGCAAGCCCTTGAACACCATGTCTGCTAAACCATGTCCACTAAACCATGTCCTTAAGTGCCTCATCTACATTTTTCTTGAACACTGCCAGGAACGGTCACTCCACCACTTCCCTGGACAGCCTGTTCCAAAGCTTGACTACTCTTTCTGTGTAGAAATTCTTCCTAATGACTGGGGCAACTTGGGGTCATTTCCTTTGTCCTATCGGTAGCTATTCTGGAGAAGAGATCGACCGCCACCTCATTGCAACCTCCTTTCAGATAGTTGTAGAGAGCGATAAAGTCTCCCCTGAGCCTCCTCCCCAGCTCCCCCAACCGGTCCTTGTAAAGTCTGTACTCCAGCCCTTTCACCAGCTTCATTGTCCATCTTTGGACACTTTCCAGCACCTCCATGTCTTTGTTGTAGTGAGAGGCCCAAAACCAAACACAGTATTGGAGGTGTGGCCTCACCAGCACCAAGTACAGGGGGATAATCGCTTCCCTGTCCTGCTAGCTACACTGAAGAAGGGAACATCAGGGACTTGGAAGCTGCAGAAGCATTGAAGGTCTGAGTCCTGTGCACTGAAGAAGGAATGAATGTCTGGGGCCTGTGTGCTGGAGAAGGACATCCAAGGAATGTGCTCTGGAGAAAGAGCCAATGTCTGTGGCCTGCATCCTGAAGAAAGAGCAGAGATCAGGAGCCTGTGAAATAGTGAAGGAACGTGCATCTGTGGATTGGGTACTGGAAAAGAAGAGATTGTCCAGGGCCTGCGCTCCAGAGAAGGAGTAAATGTCCATGTCCTGCACACCGTGGAAGGAGCAAAGGTCTGTGGATTGGGCATTGGAGAAGCAGTGAAAGTCTGGGTCCTGCATCCTGGAGAAGGAGTGTACATATGTGGATTAGGTACCAGAGAAGAAGAGATTGTCCAGGGCCTGCATTCTGAAGAAGGAGTGAAAGTACGAGGCCTGCACCCTGGAGAAGGAGTGAACATCCAGGTTCTGTGCCCTGGAGGAGGAGTGGACCTTTGGTGCCTGTGCCCTGGAGAAGGAGCAATTATCCAGGTCCTGTGCCCCTGGGAGGGAGTGAATGTCCGGGGCCTACACGCTGGAAAAGAGAACATTTAGGGTCTTCCCACATGGAGAAGGTGTGAATGTCCACAGCTTGCCTGCTAGAGAAGCAGCGTACATTCATAGCCTTCGCTCTAGAGAAGGAGCAAACATCCATGGCCTGCGCCCTGCCCAAGGAGTCGATGTCCATGGCCTTTGCTCTGGAGAATGAGAAGACATCTGTGGTCTGTGCCCTGCGGAAGGAATGAACATCTGAGGCTTGCAAGCTGCAGAAGCGGTGCAGATTCAGGTCCTGTGCTTTAAAGAAGAAACAAATGTCTGGGACCTGTGTGCTGGAGAAGGAACCTACATCTGAACGCTGCCACCTGGAGAAAAAATGAACGTATGGTGGCCAGCCTACTGAAGAAGGAGTGAAGGTCCAGAGCTTGCTTGCTGGAGAAGGAGAAAAGGTCCAGGACTTACATGCTTGAGAAGCAGTGAACATCTGTGATCTATGTGCTGGAAAAGGAGCATTAAACTATAACACAATTTTCCAACTTATATTTTTTATCAAGAGGCAGGATAAATGGGATGAAATCCTGTATGTAGATTTGTTCTTTCTTTGAGAAATGATCATGAAACAAAAAAAAGAAGTGTAAATTGTTGGTATCAGATTTGAATATTTTGTTGATGATGGATGACAAAAAGAAGGTGTCTGTGTTGTTCTGCTTGTAGTACTGGGAAAAAAAAAGTGTTTAAAAGTGGGTGATGAGGAAAAGGATATATAATCAATTGTTGATTTCTCTGAGAAAAAAAAGATTGGGATAATACTGATGATAAAGATGAAGGAATTGAGATATCAAGTCCAATTTCAGGCAGGACTCGAGCATAACAGAATACTGTGATTCAGGCTCTACTGTGTCAGACAGTGGGACCAGAGGGAGTGCCTGTATGTGTAAAAGTTCCTTTTTTAAAATACAGATTTAGTAGATTGATAGGAATGAGCAGGGTCATACTGTAAGAATCCAGGAAAATATTGATCCTTTAAAATGATAATTGAAAATCATAATCCACATTGGCAGGATTTACAAGTGCTTTTGAATACTTCACTTACGCCCAAGGAAAAATGATGTTGGATAAAGCTCAAGAGAAAAATGAGAGACAAAATACTAGAGATGGACCGTATTGTTTTATGCTGGCCCAAGAATCAGATTGGTATCAAAATTCAGGGGTACAATCATATGTTAATGATTAAACAGTATCAGCAGTTAGTATTATATGGAATAAATGAAGTACCTAGACCTAAAAATATTTCAAAATTATATCAAGTTGTACAGGGTAACAGGAGCAAAGGTGTTTACATCCCTCTGCTTTTTATGAGCAGTTATGTGAGACTGCTTGAAAATGGACAAACTTGGATCCTGAAGATGAAGCTAACAAGATAGCCTTCACTATATTTTGCAGGACAATCAGCACCATATACATGGAAAAAGCTTCAGAAGATGGATGGTATGTTTGGAATGTCAGTATCTCAGTTAATAGGGATTGCATATAAGGCATACAAAAACAGGAAGTAGAGAAAAAGCAAAATGTTACAATCTTGGCAGCTGCATTTGTTCAGATGCAAGTATCCTGTTGGGGAAGAAGTTTTCTGAGGGGATGAGGGCAGGGAAAAAGAAATGGAACAGGAGGGAATCTAGGGAGTAGAATCTCACTAGAGATACGTCAGTGTGTAATTTGAAGGGAGAAGGGGCACTGGAAAAATGAGTGCCCTAAGACGCAATTGGTACCCCCATTTGCATCTGTACTGGAGGCAGTCTTGGTACAGAGGATTCAGGTTGATGGGGATGGGGATGGAGAAGTTGGATACCCCAGCTGGACCTCTGGTTTCAGTCAAGCTGGGGAATTAAGTATTTGAATTTTTAGCAGATACTGGAGCGACGTATTTGGTATTAAATAGTTGTAAAGGACCAATGAGTAAATTCTCTATGTCAGTAATTGCCATGGAAAGGTGAGAGATCAAGCCTTTTTTCTGACAAATAAAATGAGAAATTGTGAATAAGATATTCACACATGAAATTTTATGTATGCCAGAATGCCCTCTATTGTGTTGGGAAAAGACTTGTTAAATAAATTAGGAGCACAAACAACTTTTGATCAAAACAAGGTTCAAGGACGTATATCACAGTATAATGCTTGGTAAGCGCTGATATATATGTTGCAAGAATTATCAGAGACAAAGGACACTGAGGATACAGAAAACAAGTCAAAGCCATCCTTCTGGACATCATGAATTCAGTGAACTCTTTAGTTTAGACAACTGAGAGAACTGGAAAAATGAAACCAGCAGAACCGGTAAGAGTGGAATTAAAGGCAGGGGCAAAGTCGGTAAGATGAGAACAATACCATATTAAACCAGAAGCCTGCATTAGACTAAAACCTGAAATCAATAAATTTTTAGAATATGGACTATTGTGAGAGTACCAGTCAGAATATAATACTCTCATCTTACCTGTCAAAAAAGCCACACTCAGAATAATATTGTTTAGTACGAGATCTAAGGGCTATCAATCAAATAGTGGTTGATGTGTATCCAGTGATACCTAACCCTTATACATTGTTAACAACAATAATTGAGTCAAATATCTATTTTACAGTATGGGATTTAAAAGTCACTTTTTTTTATCACATTGGAAGAACAAAGTCAGAAGCTGTTACTTTGGAATGGGAAAACCCCACAACAGGATGCAACATGCAGCTGTCCATGCTCCCCTCAAGAGCTTAAGAGTAGCCCTACTCTTCTTGATAATATATTGGCAAAAGAACTAGAGCACTGGCAATGTAAAAAAAAAATAGGTTTAAGTGGTTACAATATACATGATTGACTACAAACTATTGAACAGGTGTACTCCAGTCACTGAGACCTGTGGGATACTCCCTTACAAAATCCTGACTGGGAGTTATTTACTGATAGAAGTAGTTTTGTGGAAAAAGGAGAACAGAAGGAATAGAAGAAGAAATGGAGATAAAACCATTGCCAGTAAATGCATCATATCAGAAAGCAGAACTGATTGCTTTGACACGAGCTGTGGAGTTATCAGAAGGAGAGTAGGGCAATATCTATACAAACTAGAAATATGTCTTTGGAGTAATATATGCACATGGGGCAATTTGGAAGGAAAGGCTATTGTTATTTTCACAAGGGAACTTCCTAAAGTACAGTAGAGAGATTTTGCTGCTGCTTGAGGCAGTCAACAAACCCAAAGAAGTAGCTGTGATGCACTGCAAGGCAGCACATGGACAAACCAATGTAATCAAAGGAAACAGGAAAGTGGATGAAGCTGTGAAAGAGTCACATTGTCAACAACCATAGCTGCCTTGGTTTCCGAGAGAATCTTAAAAATGAGAACCCCCAGGTATACAGAAAAAAAGATATTGCATGAAATTTGGGAGGACAATACATCTGTTGGATTTGAAGAAACATAGAAATGGTTAACTTCTGGTTAACCATTCTGGTTCCCCAGTCTAAGTTAATGAGTTAAAAAGTGCTTAGTAATCTTAGGAATAGTTTTATTAGCCTCTGTGTGTGTATGTAGTAATTCAAAGTTTTTTTTTTTGTTTGTTATTTTTTGGAACAAAATTAATAACTGTGGGGATTTCAAAAGGATAAGACTAATATGAAAATATTCTTATAAATCTCAAAGAGGGAGAATAATTTTGCAGGATTAGCGATATTCACCCTGTTTAAAACTAAGTAGAACAGATATCCCCTCTATCTCGGTAGTATGGGAGGAAACTTATCAGTAGACCAGACAGAACAGGCCTTTAGCATTCCTTAACCAAAGCCAACCTGGAACTTAAAACCTGGAACATTAAAATGAGAATGTTTTTAATATTCTTTAACAACTCTTTGCAAACTTGGCAAGAAAACTCAAGGTCAAAGTATCCTTAAGTGAACTGCCTTCATTATAATGCTAAAAACCACGTCCATAGGTCAAAAAGTCCCTTCCTGTAAGCATGCATAATGGCCAGCATAATAAGTAAAAGAAATTGTATGTAAATTACTAGCCAAGCAGTGTAAGAGGGATGTAATTAGTGTGTGTAAATATAGTATGGGAAGTTTTGAGTGTGTACTTGATTTGTGAGAAACCGAGAGCTCAGCCTTGTGCAGCTCCGAAATAAACAAGCAATTCTCTCTCCTGCATGTGTGATTATTGGCTCATTGCACACTGGGCAATGAATCCACTTTCGAGGCAACAGTAAGAGTGATATCCTGCCCTCAACGGAAGGTTGTAGCAGGTTGATATTCTTCGAAGAACCTCCTCAAACAAGTGAATCTTGAGAAACTTGTTTTCTGACCAGTTTTTATTAGTGGAAATTCCCACAAATAACTTTTTTTAAGATAGCACAAGTGAGCTATAGGGCAAGGATTTTTAACACCCGTATGTGCAGATATCAGGATAACTTACCTAGTGGATTAGCTTAAATTCACGGCATAGGACATGTTGCGGTACTCATTGAAAATGCTTTTAATCATTCTGTAACAGTGTTCTTTTTCATAAATAAGTTTTATCCCCCAGTACTGTAACCATAACTTCATCATTTGGAACTGAGTACCAGGCTGGATGCCAGGTTTACATTTTATTTAGCTTAGCAGTTGCAGGATAACCTAGAATATCTAAATTAATTGGAGGATCTAAAAGGAAGCAAACTGGTAGGCTTTTATTTCTTTCTCAACAAATAGGCCAGCTCACACTTTCTGTGCTCAGTGAAGAAAAAGTTCAAGAAGTCATTTACCTGCTTCAATAATTAATTTTTTTTTTCTCTGTGTGGGTAGTTGGTTTTTATTCTTTCATCTACTCAAAAAGACTGTCTCCATATTAAATGAACAATAATTACACAGTCTTCATTCTGCTGAAGTGCACGTGCTTGTGAAAGACTGCCTGCCATGTACTGTGGAATAAACAGTAAAGCCATATGGAATTAGTTTTGGTTCTGAAAGTGAGTCAAGCTGACATTTTCAAGATTCCTCATTTGCTGTATATTACATTTTCTTGATTAGAAAACCATTTTCAAATGAGCAAGACAGATGAAGAAAACTCTGTGATGTTGATAATGGCAAATATCACACAAAGTCACACAATGGCAATGTGACTATTAGAGACATACTTAATATCTTGTGTGGCTTCAGTTTTTAAGTCAGGCACTGTTCTGCTCAGGTTTTGCAGTAAGTTCATTCCTTTGGCAGCCTGGATTCATGTGCCTGGGTTGGCACCAAGGAGGAAGAGGTAGAAATAATTATCTATCCTCAGAAGATTTCTTCAATCAACTTTGCACAGTGCAGCACCATTTCAAAAGTCCTTGCAACAAGTCCTTGAGTGTGGATGAGAGTACTGCTGGATGTGTGTAGACTGCTTCATCCACCCAGTAAGTTACTTATGTGCACTTATTAGAAGGCAAGTGTTTGGACTTTAATAAAAATATCATTCTCCTATTGTGAATTGTTTTTGTATAAAAACAACCGTCACAAGTTTCTTTCTATTACTACTTTATTGTGTGTTTTGGAGAGTATTCTTTCTAACTTGCTGTGTTTTTGAAATTTATCACCGTCTTGGTTAGTAAAACTGATAACTTGATATAGAAAATTTAGGTTAATCCAATTGCAAGTAACGAAAACAAATGTCAGCGACAGTTCACTAGCAAGGAAAGGTTGAGTCACTGTTTTAATGTGCTGACTCCAGCTATATTGTATTACTAAAACTAGTAGCACTCCTGACCATTCAATCATATTGGCTGTGTAGGAAGGCTTATTTAAAAACTAACAATGTATATCTGTAAATTTTGTATTGCTTGACATCTTCAGTGGATATCAGTTGATAGCCACTCGTTTTTTATTTATATAGACATGTATGTTTTACAGGGGCAGAACTTCCTGATCAGATGATTTCCATTGCTATTGTCATGGCAATATCAATTACAGATGACTCGAATGCATGTTCCTCACAACGCTCATGTGACTGAACACTCTGTAAGAAAACATTTGTTCTAAAACATGAGTAAGAGGGAACATAAGAACATATTCAAAACAGTCCCTCTCCTCTTCATCCTTTTGCAAAATTACACATTATACTTATCCAATGTACTTGGTGTAAGTACTTTTAAAAATAGTAAAAGAGCAATCATATAGAAGCTGTCTTTCATATAAGAGGCCTGACTAGAAGTTTGTGGGTGTGTCTTCTTGTGGTTTTTTTTTGTTTTGTTTTGTTTTGTTTACCTGTCTTTGGTAATGAGGGCAATTTTCCCTCTTTATTTTTTTTTTAATTTTCCCTGCACTTCCCTTCATTTGTTAGCACTAAAGTGATATATTGGGGTTGCTTGGTGCGGTACAGGTGGACTGGTATTAGCTCAGTGGATGTCACAGTGTCATAAAACTTTGCTCTCTGTCAATACTACTTGAATGCATCTAAGAATAGTCTACTGCAAGGCACCGTGTTCTTAAAATTGTCTGTAATATGTAAATTGTACTTTGAAGGGATTGTGCAAGAGAATGCTTTGAGCCGGTAGCATTAATAACTTCTGTCTAAAGGCTAGCTTGCATGAACCTATTTACCCTTCAGGTAAAACAGCTGACATCATAGAATGATCTCTTCTGCAAATTTTCTATGAAAAAGGAGGATACACAAAGTTATTAAAAATCTCAATATAAACTGATTTCAAAAACATTTGTTTTTAAAATATAAAAAGCTTTAGACAATTTATTCCTAGTGTTGCAAAGTGAAGATGACTTCATCAGTCTGTCCGACTTGCTAAGGACAAGTGTATCCTGAAATTGGAGAAAGAGAGATCATGGTGAAAGATTTCTTCTGTTGTTATCGCTAGTCTGTTATTTATAAATGAGAGAGGTTATTTAGCTGCATTTTGGATGTATGATCAAGTTAATGTTCCACAGAGATGCTACAAAAGCATTTGTTTGTGAGTGTGTGTGTGTATCTATAAACTAAGTCACCATTTTTAGTTTTGTTTTTTTTTTTTTTTTCCCTTTAACACAATTGATTTCTATTTGCAAGTTGTAACTCTGGTAAGAAAACACTACAGCAGTTTTATAGGGGTGTCTTCTGTAGTGAATGCCTTTTAAGTTATTTTCTTCACATCAGGAAAAGAGCAAATACAACACTTTCTATCTACTTTTAACAATAGTTCAAATGAAGTCCTATTGGGAAATGGCATTTAATTCATGCTATAGGTTAAGTCATCTCGTGGTCATCTATGATTTGGATCTTATGTGAATGAAACACCATTCTGGCGAGATGAAACATTATTCTGGCATTGTAAGAATGTTTACTTGCAAAGTAAAGAAAAGGCAGCTGTTATGTTGTCCCTCTGCATGTGATTTGTATATTTTCTGGGAGATTTGTTGTTCTCCTGCTTTGGAATTCCTTATACGATGCATCGATTTTATGAGAAGTTTAAGATTTTTGGAAGTTTTTCACATATTCAGTCAGGTAGATAGACGTCAGGGTGAGATTTTCCTTATATCTGCTCTGAATATATGAAGTAGTTATTAAGATCAGCTAATTGTCAGTAGCAATACAAATGTTTATACTGCATTAAATTGAATACATAACAACACTTCATCTTCATTGTTCTCCTTGTGCATTGTGCATTTGTACATTAGGATAATAGGGGTGAGGAGGGGTGGAGAAAAAAAGCCATATGGATTATATAGCTTTTTCTCAAAGACTTGTGTTCCCAAAGACTTGTTGGAAAAGTGGTTTTCAGTGTGCATATGTTTCTTTATTCTAGGTAAAGAAAACAGAATCATTTTCTTAAAAAAAAAGTCTTAAAATTACAAAGTTATACAGTTATTCAGAAAGGTGAGCCCTCGTCCTGGGGTTTTGAAGACATTTTCAATAATATTAATCATAGTAATAAAAGCATCCTTTTTTTTTCACATATCTTTGGAGATTTGGTTCCTATATCATGGTCTCTATGCTTATAAATTATGTTTGTCTTTCTCTTTATGCTACCGTTCCTTTAACTTTTACTTAAGGAAAGAGAAAAGAATGAATTGGAACTCTATGCCAATAAGACCTGGTATAGTACAATCATGTAAAGAAAAGAACATGGCTTAATAAATCTGGAAAAATCGGCAAATCTTTTTTATTATTATATTCAAATTGCTACTGTAGGTATTTACTTTGACACATTATCAACAACATCTTAAAGGTATCCCAGTATTTTTATAAGGTACTATGTTAGATATTTGGGAAATACTGCCTTACTGTTTCACTTTGGAAAAAAAAAGCAGTTTTTCAGGCTTTGTCTGAGATCATATCATGAAGGACAGAGAATGGTGTCTTACAGGACCTGGGGTTAATCTAAATCAAGATTCTGGTAATCCATCTTCCTCACTTGCATTGATGAGATGCAGTGGTATACAAAGCTCATCCATACAGGGCTGATACAGGGCTCGAGTTCTCTAGACAAGAATTTTATATTGGACATAACATTTTTTTGCCGGAAACCACCATTTGCTGAAACGTTAATGCCTTTATTTTTTTAAACCTGTAAGTTCACATTTTTGAGTTGAACTTCATGAACATTTGTCATCAGTTAACTTATGCTTGATGTTGCTACTGAATTAAGTTAATCAAATATATTATTTAAGATTGCAGCATGAATCCTGTATATGTAATGCAAGTGTTCAGGAACAGAAAGAGTATAATAAGAAATATATGAGATGGGAGCGTGCTCTTCAGACTTTTTCTCTTAAATGAGTTTTGAGTACATTTAACAGCCCTTGAAGTGAAGAGAAATCAAAGATTTATTTTAATACTTCACACTTCTGTTGAAAATGAAATCTATTCTGTGTTTTTTCTGAGATTTATAGTTGTTGGATAAAGTTTATTTAGTTCCTCTAGTTCTGACAATGGGAGGAGGCTTCTAAAAGACTGCAGCATCTCTTTTTCCTCTTCCTTCTCCCACTATTAGCACTGCCTGGCATGGCATTGCATGATGTCGGAGAGCTTGCACAGGTCTGTTCTAGTTTTATAAAATGTATATTAGTGCCAAGGCTACGCTGTCTTTTAAAGAAATTGCCAGGAGTGTAAATTAAAATGCCACTAAGGAGCATATTCTGTTCATTGGTCTGATGATCCTCTGCGCAGGATATTTCTCAATAGTGACTTCAGTCAATGAAGTTAATCTTTTAGTTTTGAAGTGCCAGGTTGGCTCTTAAGTGTTTCACTATAGCCTCAGTAAAATAAGAATGCCCAAAATGTCGGAAATGCTTAATATAAAGACAGTGAAAGGGAAGTAAGGGAAGTGATGGCTAGTAAAAAAAAAAAAAAAAAAAAAAAAAAAAAAAAAAAAAAAAAAAAAAAAAAAAGGAATAGTAATTAAAGCATATATTATAAAACAGGCAGTGTGTGGTTTTTAAACATATGCAATGTATATGGGGTGTACTCCTCAGTCAATCTGGTTCATCTTAGTCCATTGGGGTTAAGGATTTTTTTTTTTCAGTCCATGTTTGACCACATGTGGGACTGAAATACATCTGAAGAGCTCTTAAGTGCAGTGAGAGACATGCTGGACATAGGCAGTGTCGTTGCAGAAAAGTGCAGAGCTGGAGAAGGATGCCTGTAGAACATACACATTTCTGCAAGACCTCAACTCTCATTCTCAGCATGCTAACTTCTGTTCACTTGAAATAAATTACATGTCTACAACATAGGTCCTTTGTAACAAATCATTGAGATTAGTTACTATGGATTTAGAATTTAAACAATGATAACAATTTTTGGCTTTTTACATTATTATCACATATTAAGAGTCACAGGAGAAATTAATATATTCCATATATTTATATATATAAATGGAAATTGGATATGTTTTCATCAACAACTTTTATCCTCATTTATCTTTTCAGTCCTAATGGCAGAATTAGAAGGGCAGAATTCAAATTACTAGTGGAAGAATGGTTATCGTGGTTTTATAAGTTACATTAATCTTTCAGTCATCCACCTAACCTCCTATCCGGTAATGTTTGAAATAGAAATCATAGATCTGCCTTGCGTGGTGTGGAAGGTATTTTGAAATAATGTGGTTCTGAATAATGTTGAACAAAGGGAGCAGGGTAGTGTATGTAGGCAATGGAGAGCACTGGGGCAGGTCTCTAAAAGGTTCTTTTAAGTGGCTAAACTAGGGAATATAGGTGGAGACTGTTGTTGCTTATTGCTTGTTTTATATTTCAGAGTTATGTCTGTTTAGTAAGAGGGCAAGTTTATAAAGTTCTCTTGCTGTTGAATATAATTTGGTTGTTGTAAATTTGATTTCTCAACTTTGAAATGATTGTACAATGATACATGAGCAATTACTATTAATAAATGTGTGCAAACATAATGCTTCATAGAAATGTTGCTTGCTTGTTAGGGCAGCTTAAGTGAGTCGCAGTGTTCTGTGAGTCACATGAGAGAGTTCAGTCTCTGCTACGTGGTTTTTTCCTTGCCTCTGAGTTTGTTGTTTGCATGTTTGAAATTTCATTAATGTGGTTCTCTTTTTTTCTTAATATGGATGCATTATAAAAAATAACTACCCTTTTAATCCCTTTGAACTCTAATGTGGCTGATTTATTTTCCTTTGGAACTTTGAATTATTTGGCCAAAATCTGTGGGTATAACTTCTTTAAAGTCCTTATATTACTTAGCTGAACAGGAAGAGACACTAGAAGTCCTATAAGAGGTTGCAAGCAATGCAGACTTCTGTGCATGATGAACAAGTAGCAATAACATAAGCAAGATCAAAATGTAAAGCAAAAAATTACTGTGAAAACTACATCAGGAGGTTGTATAAATAAATCCTACTCTAAGAGATACCACAAAAGGTGAGGATTGTCCCTCAGAACACGAACACCAGATGCAGTTAGAAGATTGATGCCTTTGTGTACTTTCTCTTTTTGCCTTTTTCTGAAAGCCTGTAATTGTGAGAAAACTAGCGTAGGTTTTGGGTAATGCGCTGAGAACATGGCCGTGTAACATCTACAGATGGCAGAGTTTGAAATGATGGTTGGTTAAGGCTGCTAATGTGAGACCTTCACTTTTAACATCTGGTTTTAAGAGCTTTAGTCAAGGAGCTGTTTTATACTCTTACCTGCTTTAAAAGAAAGAGTATATAATCACACACTTAACACGACTTATGTAGACCAAAGCTTAGAATAGGTTCAGTTGGGCTAGCATGATTTGTTCATTATGACATTGCCCAGGCCAGAGTACTTAGAAGTAATTTCTAGATGCTATTGCCAATGGAAGGATAGTGGTGTGACTGGCCCTCAGAGTTCTTGTAGACAGCCCTCCAATTTTTCTTGTTTGGTTACTTATGTGACTCATTTCAGTGTAACCCTGAGATGTGTCTGGATTACAGACTTACCCTTATTCTAGTCAAATGATAGTCATAAGTTGATATTACCAAGTATTAAATTAGAAAAAATGTTAACATAAATCTAATGCATAAAAATAAATGGAAAAAAAAATGTTGAAACAGCATTTTGTAACAGGCTTTGGTAATTGCATGTAGAAATAGAAATGGGTATGATGGTATGCTTTATTGTAGGGTTAATGCAGTATATAAAGCATGCAAGAGTTGTTAGTGTCTGGCTATGCAGTCTGAGGATGTGAAAATAGGCATTCATAGATAATATATGGTACTGTATAACATGATGAATCTCTCTTTATAGGATATTTCTTGATAGGGAGTGTGAGCTGTGGTTTTTATTACAGCTCATGGTCATAGAGTGTCAGAGTATCAACATCTGTAAGTTGAATGTAGGAAGTTACTGAAAGAAGCACAGAGTTCAATTCATTTTAAAAATGTTTTGTACCTTGGGCTAAATTTTAAAAACAAAGTAGTTGGTATCTTCCCTTTAAAACCATGATAATTAAGGATAGTTCTTTTAGTTCTTTTTTTCTGGACAGACTTATCACTAATCAGAAATATTTCAGTTTGGTTTTACAAGTGTGACCTGTAGTTTAGGAGCCTGGCTTGCCTTTACCATTGTATCATTTTGGATGTTGTGAGAGTGTGAACTTGCCATTGACTAACTAACTAACTTAGGTTAGAAGCTTGGATCTGAATTTACAACTTTGTGATCTGAGTGATGATAGTCGGTGTGTGTTTGCATTTGTGTGCATGCCCATGTTTTATTAGAAGGCTGTAAATAGATCTGGCAGGATTGGGGTGACAAGTCTGGACCTGATTCAGTGATAAGTACAAGCACACAGGGATTTTACACTCTAGCTTTCATGTAGTGACTTGGAAACTCTGGCTTCCTTAGCATGAGTATCCCAGAGTGAGTGATGACTAAAAGTAGTGTGGGCAAATGTAGAGGAAGGAGCAGGGGCTTAATAGCAAACAAATCAGAAGAGAGGAAATAAATGTAGCCATTATTGAACATTGTGCTTCTGCTTTTGCTTCTGCAATGCACAATCCAGTTCTCTCATCTGATTTGTCTGATTTGTGGTATAACTTGAATTTCAGGGCAATGGAGAGATGTGTTTGCCCTTGTTACCTGTAGGCACTCCAGAGTTGGCTTTAATCTGGCTTGCTTGGGCTAGCTCCTGACTGAATAACCACAAAGTGGGCTTGCGTGGCTCAGACTGTTGCCTGCGATGGTGCAACAACACTGCTGTTGTTGCATTACTAGATTAAAGATCTTTTGGTCTTTACCTGTTACAGCCCTACTTCAATGGCAGTGTGACTGTACTTTGACCTACAGTAAGGAGCATCAAAAGATTCCTGTTGGTTGTACTCCTGTTCGGTGGTCCTCATACCAGTTCAAAACTGGTCCTCATTCCTGACTTTTTGTATCATAGAAACATTACGGTTGGAAAAGACTTTCAACCATAAATCCTTCAATACCATGCCTGTTAAATCATGTCTCTAAGTGTTTCATCTACATGTTTCTTGAACACTGCCAGGGATGGTGACTACACCACTTCCTTTCTGTGTAGAAATTTTTCCTAATATTAACCTGAACCTCCCCTGGCCCAACTTGAGGCCATTTCCTCTTGTTGTATTGGTAGCTATTCTGGAAAATAATATCGACCCCCACCTCATTACAGCCTCCTTTCAGGTAGCTGTTGAGAGTGACAAGGTCTTCCGTGAGCCTCCTCTACTCCAAGCTAAATAATCCCACCTCCCTCAGCCACTCCTCATAAGGTCTGTGCTCCAGATCCATGTAGGCCATTCAGGCAGTTTTTTTACCCAGTGAAGAGTACACCTGTCTAAGCCGTGAGCTGCCCGCTTCTCCAGGAAAATGCAATGGGAGACTGTGTTAAAGGCCTTACTGAAGTCTAAGTAGACCGCTTCCACAGCCTTTCCCTCACCCACTAGGTGAGTCACCTCGTCATACAAGGAGATCAGATTGGACCTGCCTTTCATGAACCCATAATGGCCGGGTTGTCATGAACATACTGTGTGATTGCTCTCAAGTTGATCTGCTCCATAACTTTCCCCAATATTGGGGTCAGCCTGACAGGCCTATAATTCCCCGGATCCTCTATCTGACCTTTGTTGTAGATGGGTGTCACACTGGCACTTTTCCAGTCGTCTGGAACCTGCAGTGTTAACCAGGACAGCTGACTGTTGACCAGGATCTTCTTCATCTTCAAATAATTGCTACAAGTGTGAACTATTAGAGTAATCCACTTCAGCTGCACTGAGATTCCGTTAGTCAGAGACCCCTCACGCAGTTAGTGAGGGTGGGAGATTTGGAAATCTCTCTGATAGTACTTGAAGTTCCTTGGATTCAGTGATGCCATTCAAGGAGTTATATTTAAGAATTATTAGTAATTTTTCTCATGCCTAACAGGAAAAAGCAGTAGGTTTTGATTTCTTCTGATACTATACAGTTATCTTTGGACTTCAATCTATAAGGTGTGGCTTTTATTAACTAAGAAATAACCAGGGCAGCCTTTTTTTTTTTTTTTTTTTTTTCTTGTAGTATAGCTTAATTTTGAAGCAAATACCATAAAATTTCCCGTCCCTGTCTATCAGTATTCAGTGATATATTTTTTATTTCTGGCCTTTAAAACTTAGAGTCTTATATTTCTTGTTTCTCTTCCATAATCCTTAGATATATATTAAGTTTGGAAGTTTGGAATCTGGCAGCAGATTCTTTCAGTCTTGTTCCTTAGGAGGTAACAGTCCTAAGTTCAGGCTAGTCAGAATACTTCAGAAAGCTTCTATACTGCTAGAGAGAGGTGATCTTCTTATAGCACTGGCATCTGCAAGGTATTTCTGGCTGAAGCATTTCAGCGATAGTGAAAAATGTTAATAATGTCCAAGACAGAATGATAATGTGTTTTGCAGGTTACTGCAAGTTCACTAAAATTCCTTTAGGAGAGGAACAGGTTATAATGAGGTGGAGATTTTGTTAAAGAAACTGGCAAGCTCATCACTGCTTCTATTAAAAGAATTTTACTTTTTTTTTTTTTTTTTTCTAGTTTTCTTCACAGTTCTGAACAATGGAAATCATTCTTGTGATGGTTTAAACAAGAAGTTGATTGTAAAAGAATTC
>VZSV01000285.1:110531-121204 GCA_013398735.1 Nothocercus julius
CACGTGTGGGACTGAAATCTCTCTGAACAGCTCTTCAACTTCAGTGAGACGGAGAGATGTGTGTTGGACACGAGCAGTGTTGTTGCAGAGAAGTCCAGAGTTGGAGAAGGGTGATGCGTGTAGAACCCGCTCACTTCTGCAGGACCTCATCTTTCCTTCTCAGGGTGCTAACTTCTGTTTGCTTCATGTGTTACGCTGTAGACATGCAATTTAGGAGGTACAAGTTCTTTGTAGCAAACCATTGAGATGAGTTCTTGTGGATTTAGACGTTAAACAATAACTTTTCATTTTTTTCACATATCACATATTAAGAGCTGTAGAACAATTTTTAAAAAGAGTCTGGAAATGGGATATGCTTTCACCAGCAACTTTTATCCTCATTTATCACTTCAGTCCTAGTGGCGGAATAAGAAGCGGAGAATTTGAATTGCTAGTGGCAGAATGGTTACTGTGGTTTTATAAGTGACATTAATCTTCTGGTCAATCATCTAATCCTCCTGCGCAGTGATGATGAAAATAGAAATCATAGGTCTGCTTTGCATAGTGTGGAAGGTGTTGTGAAATAATCTAGTCCTCAATAATGCAGAGCCCAGGGAAGGGGATAGTGGATGCAGGCAGTGGAGAGTACTGACTCTCTAAAAGGTTCTTTTAAGTGGTTAGACTAGGGTATGTAGGTGGGGTCTGCTCTGGATGAGAGATGAAGAATAATGTTGCAAGTGGAGAGTATGCTGAATAGCTGAAATTACTTTTGAGAGTTTCATTTTCACTAATTAATCAGTGAGCTTACAGTATGTAGGGGGAATGCTCTTCATGCTCTTCATGAATTCTCTCTTCGTGAGAGTAGCTTGTTTTATATTTCAAAGTTATGATTGTTCAGTAAGAGGGCAAATTTATATAGTTCTCTTGTCCTTGAATATAGTTTGGTTGTTTTAAGTTTAGTTTTGACTTCTGGGCTTCAAAATGTTTGTGCAATGACACACGAGTGAAAACTATTAATAAACGTGTGCAACCCCAGCTCTCCATAAAAGGGTTGCTTGTCTGTTAGGGCAGCTTTAGTGAGTTGCAGTGTTTTGAGAGTCATGTGGGGGTTCAGTCTCAGCTATGTTTCCCCCCCCCTTCTGAATTTGTTGTTTGCATGTTTGAAAGCTCATTAAGTTGGGTCTCATTTTCCATAATATTGATGCGTTATAAAAACAACTGTCCCTTAATCCCTTTGAAATCTAAATTGGCTTATTTTAGCTTGGAACTTTACATTATTTGGCCAAAATCTGTAGCTATAACTTCTTAAAAGTCCATATATTACTTAGCTGCAGAGGAAGAGATTCTAAAAGACTATAAAATGTTGCATACAGTGCAGACTCTGTACATGATGAAGAAGTAGCAATAACATAACCAAGATCAAAATCTAAGGCAAAAAATTACTCTTTAAGCTAGATCAGGCCCTTGGCGGGGGGAGAGGTGTATACGTGGGTGTATATGTAAAAATATGTGTGTGTGTGTGTATATATATATATATATATATATATATTTATATATGAATTAATCCTACTTTAAGATGTAAAACGAAAAGTGAGGATTGTCCCTCAGAGCACAAGATGTAGTTAGAAGGTTGATGCTTTTTGGTACTTTCATGCCTTCAGAAAAAGGCAAAAAGAGAACTTGTGAGAAAACTAGCGTAAATTTGGGGTAATGCACTGAGAACCTGGGAATATAACAGCTAGCGATGGCTGAGTGTGAAGTGCTGGTTAGTTGTGGCTGCCAGTGTGAGACCTTAGCTTTTATTCTCTAGTTTTAAGAGCTTTAATCAAGAGCTGCATTACTCTGACTTGCTTTAAAAGAAAGCGTATATAATCACCTGCTTAACATGGCTTCTGTAGACCAAAGCTTAGAATAGGTTCCGTTGGGCTGGCGTGATTTGTTCTTTAGGACATTGTCCGTGGCAGGAGTTCTTAGAAATAATTTCTAAGTGCTGTTGCCAGCACAAGGACACTGTGCAAGTTGCCTCAGGGCTCTGGTAGACCTTCCTCGCCTTTTTCCAGCTTGGTTCCTTAACTGACTCATTGCAGTGTAACCCAGTGATGTGTCTTGGTTAAAGGCTTCTCCTTATTCTTGTCAGATGAAGTTCATAAATGATATCCTCAAATATTAGCTAAAGTAAAAACATTAACAAATCTAATGCGTAAAAATAAATGCTGAAACAACGCTAAAGATAGTCTTTGGTAGTTTCATGCACAATTAGGAATGAAATGGGTATGATGGTGTGCTTTATTCTAGGGTTAATGCAGTATATAGAGCATGCTTGAGTTAGTGTCTGGCTGTGCAGGGTGAGGATGTTAAAATAGCCATTCATAAATAGTGTATGGTACTGTATAACTTGATTAATCTCTCTACATAGGATATTTCTCAATAGTTAAGTGTGAACTGTGGTTTTTATTACAGCTCGTGGTAATAGAGGTGTTGATGCTGACACTGTAAGTTGAATGCTGGAAGCTGCTGAGAGAAGCACAGAGTTCAATTCAGTTTAAAAATATTTTCCACCCTGAGCTAAATTTAAAAAAAATAAACTAGTTGATATCCTTCATTTCAAAACTATGATGATTAAGGATTTTTCTTTTTATTATTTATTTATTTATTAATTTATTTTTCTGGACAGTCTTATCACTACTCAGGAACATTTCAGTTTGGTTTTACAAGTGTGACCTTCTGTAGCTTAGGAGCCTGGCTTGCCTTTACCATCACATTGTTTTGGATGTTGTGGCAGCGTCAGCTTCTTGGTGTTGACTAACGGTTAGTTTAGAAGCTGGGATCTGAATTTACAACTCGACGATCTCTGCCTAACGCGCAGCGTTTAGTCAGTGTGTGTTTGCCTTTGTGTGCATGACGAGGATTTACGAGCAGGGCGTAAATAGGTCTGGCAGGGCTAGGGTGACAAGTCTGGACCTGAATCAGTGGTAAGTGTGAGCACGCAGGGATTTTGCACTCCAGCTTACGTGCAGGGACTTAGCACCTCTGCTTGCTTAGCACGAGTGTCCCAGAGCAAGTGCTGGCTTGAAGCAGTGCGGGCAAGTGTAGAGGAAGAAGCAGGGGCTTAATAGCAAACAAATGGGAAGAGAGGGAATAAATGTAGCCGTAAACGAACGCTGTGCCTCTGCTTTTACTTTGGCAGTCGGCAGTGCGGGTGAGCCCTTTTCTCGGGTTTGGCCGTAACAGCAGTGCAACCTGGATTTGGGGCGAGGGAGGGGTGCGGGTGCGCTCGCTGCCTGGAGACCTACCAGTGTTGGCTTTGGCCCTGGTTTACTCTGTTACTAGCTGCCTGACTGAATAACCACCAAGCGGCCTCACGTGGCTGAGGCTGCTGCCTGCGCTTGTGCAGCGTCACTGCTGCTGGTCATTAACTGCGTTAAAGGTAATATGGGCTTTTCCTGTGCTCCAGCCCTACTTCAGTGGCACTGTAGCCGTGCTTTGACCCACAGCAAAGAGCATCCAAAAGATTCCTGCCGGTCGTCCTCTGGTTCAGTGGTCCTCATACCAGTTCAGAGTCCTTGTTTCAGACCCTTTGGATCTTCATCGTCCTCCAGTAACGGCTATGAGTGTGGACTGCCCGAGTAGCCCCCTTCCACTGCACTGGGACCCCATCCCTGGGAGACCCCGCACACCATTAGTGAGGATGGCAGTTTGGGAGATCTCTGTGATAGTACTTGCAATTTCTTGGGTTCAATGATGCGGTTCCAGGAGCTATATTTAAGACTTAATAGCAAGTTTTTTCATGCCCAGTGAAGGAAATAAGAGTAGGTTTGGATTTCCTCTGATACTCTAGAGCTTTCTCTGAACCTCAAACTATAAGGTACAGCTTTTCTTAACTAGGAAGCAACCAGGACATCCTTTTTATTTATTTTTTATTTTTTTAAATAGCTTCATTTTGAAACACAGTTTTCCCTCCACTGTCTTTCAGTTTTCAGTGATGTTTTTTTTGTGTGTGTGACTTCTTAAACAGAGTCTTATTTCTTATTTCTCTTGCTTAATCCTTGGATGCACATTAAGTTTGAAAGGGTACAACAAGTTCTGTTTTCAGTCTTGTTACCTCTTGTTAGGAGGTAACAGCCCTAAGTACAGAGTAGTTGGAATATTTTAGAAAGCTTACATACATCTAGAGACAGCTGATCTTTCTCTTAGCACTGGCAAGGTATTTCTGGCTGAAACATTTCAGCAGTAGTGAAAAATGCTAATAATGTCCAAGTCAACGATACTTTGCAGGTTTTGAGGGTTCACTGAAATTCCTTTTAACAGGTCATAGTGTAGATTTTGTTGCAGATTTTGTTACAGAAAGTCTCAGGCGCGTCATTGCTTCTGTTAAAAGGATTTTACTTTTTTTTTTTTTTTTCCCTTTCCAGTTTTCGTCACAATTCTGAACAATGGTTCTAAAATGTGGGATATCATCCTAGTGATAGTTTAAACAAGGAGTTTGATGTAAAAATTCCAAATTGGGAGGAGAGGGGATGATAGTATGCATTAAAAGCTCAGGTTCTATGGGGATAAGTACAAAAAAAAAAAAAAAAAAATTCTTCCTAACGTTTGTTTCGATAAGAGATGCTACTTCATCTTTAAGCAATTTGATCATCACACAGGAGTCCCAGTGTTGTTTCCATGGCTAGTTTCACACATAGACATCAGGCAAAAAAGGAAGAACTAATGGACTGCACCAGCAATTACTGTAGTAGTTTTGTAAGAGTGCTAACTAGAAAGTGATTAACCTAATCCCTAAATATGAATCTATAACCCATGTTTATTGGGAAAAACTTCTCCTGCACTTTGACTTTAGCTGTCCTTTAAATTTTTACATTTTTATAGCTGCTGATGTTTTTTCCGCAGTAATGCTAGCTGAAATAAAAATAGCTTTGGTTTTTGAACCATAGCTGCTAGAAAAATATATTTGCTTGTACTTGCATGGGCTTTCACAGTTCTCTCTGTAAACAGACAATTTATGTATGAGACAAAGCTCAACTTGTTCTGTGCTGGAGAGCTCTCTGCACAGTCATGTGGCCAAACAGCTTTAATGTTTTGCATAGTGATACCACTAAAATTTGTGGCCAGGTAGAGCGCAGGCCCTTCCATAGACAACAGAACAACGTGTGTGCCTGTTCCTTGCATCGATAGCCTTAGCTGCTTCACGTGTAATAGTGAGAAACTTCTCACAGGTGAAAGTAGATAGAAATATTCAGTGCTGAGTCAGTGGCCTGGTGTTTAGTAGTGTAGAAAACAATCCCCTTTGAGTTGGAAGGTGATGAGCAGCTTTAAAACTTGTTACCTGCAGAAATGCATCATTAGTGATTTAGATGGCTACTGGCTACTCAAGTTTGAAGGTTGTGGCTAATTCACAGTGTACCTGGATGATTTTGCAGTTCGGTGCAGGTAGTATTTGTAAGTTTTAAAGCTGCTTAAGGAAAAGAAACAGTGACAAAAAATCTGGGCTTGTGCTTAACGTGAGTGCTTGCCTCTCTAGATCTCTTCAGTAAAAGCTGAATTATTGCTTGCTTTGCAGAGAGCTTGCCATGTCTTGTGGTAACGTGTAAATGTTGTTTGCAAAATCACATGTCATACCATGACCTTCATGCTGCTAACATCGCCTGTTAATTGTTCATCTCGAAGCTTGGGCATAAATGCTGTTTAATTAGAGTCTGCTTTTTGCAGTCGGATTGTAAATAAAGATAATAGTACTGTCACATAGCACATAGTATTGTTTTTGTTAAAGGTTGATTTATATGCCATGACTTGTTTTTTCTTTTCTCTGCACAGATGCTCATATGGTTGGAGAAAATGCTAGATAAAATAATTAGCATTTTCATAATATTTTTGCTAGTCATAGGAACCCTTCTCCTAGCCCTGCTGCTTACTGCAAAGGTACAGTATTCTAAGAAATGTAATTTTAGAAGTGACTTTGAAAGTTGAATGAAAGTTACTGACATTTGTGTAAAGTTGTGTGATTTAAGGAATATCTTGAACTGTGTAGCAAGTGAGTGCTCTGCAGTTGAACTTCTTACCCCAAGTGCTTATTTTCATTCTTCATGTTTATCTGTGTGTGTGTCTAAGTGTGCGTGTGTATAAATATGACAAAAAAAATGTATAGACATTTGGAAATAGGGAAGAAATTTATTCTAGTAGTATAGTGAACTTACATGTTATAATAATAGATTTGTAATTTTTCCTATTTCCTTTCAATGATAAAACTATTTTTATTTTTCCTTTTAATTTGCATCAGCAACATTTATGCAGAGGGCCTAAGGTGTATGTGTCTCTTTTGTGTAATTGCCCATAATAACCTCATGAGTAGCATGTTTTAAATTTAAATATTCTGATATTCATGATTGGACTTTTTCTTTGATGTTTGTGGGTTTGCTGTTGGGGTTTTTCTTGCTCACCAGAAGAGGTCGCTCACGTCATGCTTTATTTATTTATTTTTTATTTTAGAACTGTCCCAACTTGCAACAGTTGATGGTGATTGAATGTTTTGCTTGAATACAGTTACAGAACAAAAATCATATGTGTTCTGATATCAGTCTCCTTTCTCCAAATCATAGGCTTAAAGAATGTTGGGTTCTTAAAATTGAAAGCTTTCAAAGCTGTGTAAACATTCCCACCTAAAGCTTCCCTGTATCTACCAAGGGCATATAAAGATATTTATCAATGGCCTTTTATCTCTCTCATTGAGGAATTAATTTGGTAAGGCATTTTGTGTCATGATTGATCATGTTAGAACTGAACAATCACTAATTTTCACATTTCTTGGATCTGTGGCTCAAAATATGTTTGGAACTTACTATCTTAGGACTTGTCCTGACAGCTGTATTGTAGGAATCTTTTCCACAGATAAGGTGTAAATTACCATTTGCTATTGCTAGTTAACACAATGCATGACCAAAATTACCAAGAGACTATTATTGTATTGACTGTTTTTCTGAGCTAATGGCTCTTCATTCATCATAGCGGATTATCTATGTTGTAAGAGTTATTCTTTAATGTATCACAGCCTGTCCTTCACCCCAAAACAGAGCTCTTTTTGAATGTAGAATATGTTCTAGTTTGCGTTATATAACATTTCACCTCTCTGTTTCAAGAGAGCATTCACAGTGGTCACTAGCAGCTTGATGAATGAAACACTAGCCAGTCACACAGAATGGGCAAAGTAAGAATGCTGAAGTTAAATGAATGTTATAGAGTGAACAAAAAAAAGTTCTGGGTGCTCTTATGCATAGTTTTTCATCTTAAAAGTGTTATAGGTGAACAGAAATGAGGGTGACTGTTACAGACGTAAAAGCTGAACTCTCATGCAGCAGCAGTGTTTATGCATTACTCTAGAGTAGTGTCATGTGTCTCACCTGAGGACAGTTTGGACTTAGTAAGCACAGCTATATGAAGCTCTCTAGTTAGCTTTCTAGATGTATAGCGTAGAGAGTAACTTTTTCCTTTTACTTGGGGGATAGGGACACTCTAGAAGATTGTGGAATGAGAGCAGAGTTATTTTAAAAATGTAGAGAGCTGGCTGCAGAATGTCTTGGAGTGAACAGAAGTTGTTGAAGAAAACCTTTTTAAAATGGGCTGAAAAAGTGTTCAAAGGTGGAAAGAATGGATGGTGTAGTTCTGTGTGAATCATTTGGCAAAGGCTGTTCATGTGAAGAGATGTATCATGTATGTAGTGGGATGATGTAATTACCATGTGTAACAGATGAAAGCAAATAGCAAGGCAAATGTTAAGGGATGGAGAAACTCAGAGAAATAAATGAAGAAAGAACTACTGATGGCATATTGGTGTGGGAATGACTATATGAATAGCAGAGGGGGGAGTAGATGAGACTGAAGAGTGCGACTTTGAAGGATGGATTTGCTTTTCTTCTGCTTCAGCTAAATAGACAGAGAGTGAAGGTCAGGTGTATGCACCTACCTGGAAAAAAAATACTGTTTCTTGGACAAGAATTGTTGAATATCATGGGTACTTTTTAAACAAAAGCAATGATGGTTTAATAGGACTGAAAGAAAGTACACGTTTTAATATAAAAGCAGGAGAAACTTTCAGAAATAGGGCTAAAATGATACAGTTCATAAATGCTATAACAGCACGTGCTTTTACAGTACTTAACTAATCACATTTTTAAGTGTTTTCTCTTCTTTTGCTTGTATTTGTTTATTCCTTCACCGCATCTCTTCTGTATTTCAGCCTTTCTATTTTGCTGTAAGATGGAACTAACTAGAACTAATGAAAATGGAAGTTTCACTGTCAGAGAAGCTTATGTACATAATGAAAATATTGGAGTGCTAAAGTAACTAGCAGAATGTTAGGTAAAGCATTTATGTTCAGATTAGCAGAATTTTACCAAAGTATTTGCCTTCAAATATGAAGCATACAAAATACTATCCTTTAATTTGTTACAAATAAGTATACCTCTTGACTCCAGAGACAGCATGGTGCTCGGTGGATTCAGTAAGTGATGGAAAGGTGTTGAAATTCTGATGTGAAGTATTTCAAGAGTAATATGATAGAAAAGTTTACCTTTTAGTGTTTGGTCAGGTGAATGATGGCAGCAGTTTTAACCCCCATATAATTTATTGTTTCTGAAGGACTGCATTATTTTAGCATGCATCACTGAATCAAGAGTGTTTCATATAGCATCAAAAAAAAAAAAAAAGACATAAGGAAAAAAATTAAAGAATTTAATATGAATAACACATGTATATGGATAGAGGAGTAAGATCTCTTTATGGCAAAAGTTGAGTTCAAGTTGTCAACTTAAAGTTTCAGATATCTTAACGAATTTTTAATGTAATGACATCTCCTAGATTGAATTGTACTTTGTTAAAAAGCCTGCTNTTCACAGTTCTGAACAATGGAAATCATTCTTGTGATGGTTTAAACAAGAAGTTGATTGTAAAAGAATTCCAAATTGAGAGAAGAGGGGATAGTATAGTATTCATAGTATACATTAGAAACTCTGATGGCATGGGGATAAGTACAAAAAAAAAAAAATCAAAAAACGCTCTTACGATTTCCTTCAAGTATGAGATGCTATTTAAACTTTAAACAATTTGGTCATTTGGTTTGAGGTAGAGCAAATAAGGAATTTAGAACTAATATATAACATGAGCAATTATTGTAGTAGTTTTGTAAGAACCATAACTAAAAACTTATTAACCTAATCCCTGAATATATAACCTGTGTTTATTTTGAAAAGCTTTATTTTCCTGCACTTTGACCCTAGTTGTTCTTTAAGGCACAAATTTTACAGTTTTATAACTTCTACTTTTTTTTTCCCCTACACTAATGCTAGCTGAAATAAAAATAGCTTTGTTTTTTGAACCATAGAAGCTAGAAAAATATATTTGCTCATACTTGCATAGACTTTCACAGCTTTCTGTGTAAACAGACAATTTGTGTACGAGACAAAGCTCAGCTTCTTCTATGCTAGAGAGCTCTCTGCACAGTCATATGGCCAAACAGTTAATGTTTTGAAGAGCATCCATCTAATTTCTCTAATCTTAAGTGATATCACTGTTTGCGGATGTGTATAGAGCATGCCTTTCCATAAAACAATAAAAATACATGTATGCCTGTTTCTTTTATCAATACATTTAACTGAATCATGTGCAATAGCTTTAAAACTTTTATTACCTGCAGAAATACATCGTTAGTGACTTGGCTACTAGCTATTCAAGTTTGAAAGTTGTGACTGCACCTTAGCAATTCCCATTTCCATGAGGGTAGTATTTGTAAGTTTTAAAAGTGCTTAAGGAAAAGAAACAACAACAAAAATATGTATTTGTAGTCAACATGAATATTAGCCTCTTTAGACCTTTTCAGTAAATGTTGAATTATTGCTTGCTTTGCAGAGAGCTTGATGGGTCTTATCATAATGTGTAAATATTGTTTGCAAAATCCCATGTTATACCATCACCTTAATCATGCTAACATTGCTTGCTAATTGTTCATCTCCAAGCTCAGGCATAAATGCTTTTTAATTAGAGTCTGTGTTTTGCAGTCTGGTTGTAAATAAAAATAATAGTAAAATATTAAAAATAATAGTCAAGTAATACATGGTATTGCTTTCATTAAAGGTTGATTTATCTGTTATGATTTCTTTTTTCTTTTCTCTGCACAGATGATCATATGGTTGGAGAAAATGCTAGATAAAATAATTACCATTTTCATAATATTTTTGCTAGTCATAGGAACACTTCTGCTAACCCTGTTCCTTACTGCAAAGGTACAGTTCCCTAAGAAATGTACTTATAGAACTCACTATGAATGAAAGTTACTGACATTTGTGCAAAATTGTTTAGCTTCGGAATATCTTGAACTGTGTAGCAACTGAATGCTGTTCAGCTGAACTTTTTACCTTTCCAATGCTCATTTTCATTTTCTGTGTTTATATGTTTGAGTGCATATATATGACAAAAAATATACATAGACATTTGGAAATAGGAAATAAATTTATTCTAGTAATACAGTTAATATGTTACAATAATAGATTTTTATTTTGTTCTATTACAGTTTTCAATGATAAAACTATGCTTTTTTTATTTTTTAGTTTACTTTGCATCACACATATGCAAAATATGTTTGTTTTGTGTAATTGTCCATAACCTCATGGGTATCATGTTTTAAGTTTAAATATTCTGAAATTCAC
>VZSV01000285.1:130186-148444 GCA_013398735.1 Nothocercus julius
TGAAAATAGGGAACCTCTCAAAATGATTGTATTCAGTTATGATTGTTCCTGTCCCTGAATATGTAATTGGGATTGGTATTTTCAAGGGACTGACTTTGAATCTTTCTGATGGTTTGTGCCAATTTGGAACAAAGAACTATATTAGTGCCCGGACAATTTTAGTCGGAAAAGTAATAATGCCCCCTGTGCAGATTCCTGCCGCAACTAAATTGGTGGCCATGAAACAGTACAAGGTTCCAGGGGAGGGTGGGGGCATGAAGACCTTTCACAAACAGTTAAAGGCCTAATGGATGCAGGAGTTTTAAAACCCACTACCACAGCCTGGAACAACCCTGTCTGGCTCGTCAAAAAGAGCGACGAGTCATGGAGAATGACCGTGGATTTCAGAGAATTAAACAAACACACCCCAACTCTTACAACAACTGTACCAGATATTGTCACTTTCATAGAAAAAATCCAGAAGAATTCCAGAACTTGGTGTACAGTAACTGATTTGACTAAAGCTTTCTTTACCATACCCATTGCTGAGGAGCATTGGGATCATTTTGCCTTTACTTGGCAGGAGCGACACCAACATATACGTTCACCAACTTGCCCCAGGGATGGTTACACAGTCCAATCATCTGTCATCCAACAGTAGAACAAAATAATGTATCCTTGCTCTTAGTTGTATCCAGGTCCAGACGTGGGTGCAGAGTGTCATTGCAGGTATATTGAGAGACAGAGACAACAGAATCTTCCCCACTGAGATCCGAAAGATCGTGTGGGACGCGGCCACGGAGAGAGAGTGACAACTTCAAGTGTGGTGGAGACCTGTGATCTTCACCCACAACCAGGTCCTCAGCACAGTCATCGCCTACATACTGACCATGGCGGATGCCACCATTGAGAAGGTTTACCCCATAGTAGCCCTGGGAATTAAAACAAACGAATCTGTGGTCTACCCCCTGGACCACAAGTGTGGGCAAGAGTGTCTGATAAAAAATGGCGATCTGTAGATTTAGAAGCCTGTATTTGAGAACCGCGGCGGGGGTTCATATGCAAAGGTGATGGCATTAAGGTGGGCGATATTTGCTTTGATACCAAGAAGGGTGTGTGCCATTTTGAGATCAATCCGCAGAGTAATAATAAAGCTGCATTACCTTATGTAGGGAAAAGAGGTGCATGCTTTAGAACAATGTGTAAATACGTACAAAGTAATGAAATCTATAACCAGACTGTGTTTAATGACTATAATACGTGTGCTTGCAATGTAGTTATTATTAGAAGCTGTGATTTTGTGTATAAGCCACACGTATTTACCTGTCAGTTGCTGACTAGAAACTATACCCTATGTCATGGCATAAACCCAACACCAATCAGTATCAGTTTGTCACTTGTAAAAGAGATGTTAGAGCATGCAGATTTACCACAGCTGTTTGTTAGAAAACGCTAAGGCAGAGGCTAAAAAGATCTTTATAACTGTGCATCGTGATACCAACTTGCTACTGCATGAGGCACGTGAGACACTACCTTGACGACCAACTGAAGAGCCTGGCATTAAACAAACTACAGGCATCCCACACTCTCCCACGGGCCAGGCAATTGTGGAGCATGTTCATGGAACTCTTAAAGCCATGTTACAAAAACAAAAAAGGGGGAGCGAGGGATATACCCCCCAAGAACGTCTCAACAAAGCGCTCTATGTTTTGAACCTTTTAAATCAAGAAGATGAAAGCAAGTCACTCATGCTGCGACACTTCAACCTCCCATAGACTAGCCTGGAAAAGGCCTGGGTAGAGGTCAAGGACCCCAGGTTGGGGCAGTGGGGAAAACCAGTGCAGCTAATAACCTGGGGATGAGGATATGTTTGTGTTTCCGCAGATCAAGGACCACGATGGGTGCCAGCGCAATGGGTCCAACCTGCACTATCCTTGCCATCTGTGGACTCCTCATCGGGGGAGGCCTAGCAGTGCCGATCATTCCTAGGCTGCCCAAGAACAACATTTGGGGAGGATCGGTGCATCATTGGATGTCTCATGATGTCGACACCCAACATGTCCATGTTTTTCAATCACACAAGAATGCATCGCTACCATAGAGCCAAAAGATCAACACATGCATTTGAGGAGAGCTGTGATGACAAAGTGGAATTCTGGAGCCCTGGTGAAATAATCGCTGCATCTCTCTGCACCAGGAGTTGCCTCTGCTGCTGCTCATAATAAGCTTGCAAAGCTTGCTAAGCAAAATTACACTACAACACTTGCTTTAGCAGGTCTGCTAGCAGATGTGGATTTGGTCTGCCTTGCCACTCTGCAAAACCGAGCTGCAATTGACTTCTTGCTTTTAGCACAAGGACATGGATGCGAGGATTTGGAAGGCATGTGTTGTATGAACCTCTCTGACCACTCTGAGTCAATCCACAAGAGTTTGCTGACCCTGAAACAGCTAACTCGGAGCCAGCGAGTGAATGATGGCTGGAATTCGTTTGCGGGGCTTTGGCCAGAGCTTGGCCCCTGAGTGAAAAAGGTGATGGTGGTGGGAGTCATACTGCTTATTGTATTCTTGGGAAAGTTATTCTGTGTTCCGTGGCTTCTCTGGCTGATACGCGTGTTGGGTACGCGAGCAATAAAGCAGGTCATGATGGTCCAGCTGAGAGATGGCGAGGAGATACCAGTCAAGGAATGAGACTGAACTACACACACCACCAGACAATGAGTACCTTGAGATGAAAACACTCTGGTCCAGTGAGCAGGTCCTGCTCTCAGAAAAAACGTGGGAATGGGGAAAAAGACTGTGTGCAATGCGAATAAAGCATACATGGCTTTGCTAAAACACAATAAATAAAGAGGGGGGACATGTGGAGGCCTGCTTTGAGGCCTGCCTTAATGAAGGTCTTCTGGCTCACTGCCTTGAGACCCTGCTCCTCAGTACACCCACAGAGCCACCCATTAGGATCCAAACAATAGAGTCAGTTTAGCCCGTCTTTGACATTATCAAATAATACATAATACATAATCATAATCAATGGAATCCTGGCCTGCATTAGGAGGAGTGTTGCCAGCAGGCCAACGGTGATGATCTTGCCCTTCTACTCAGCTCTGGTGAGGCCATACCTGGAGTATTGAATGCAGTTGTGGGCTCCCCAGTACAAGAAGAACATGGAGCTTCTAGAGAGGGTCCAGCGTAGAGCAACAAAGAGGATGATTAAGGGACTGGAGCATCTACCTTATGAGGAAAGACTAAGCAAACTGGGCCTGTTTAGCCTCGAGAAGAGACGACTGAGAGGAGATCTGATCAATATGTATAATCACCTGAGGGGAGAATGTAGGGAGGATGAGGCCAAACTCTTCTTGGTGGCCAGTGAAAGGACAAGGGGTAATGGGTGCAAATTGAAATACAGGAAGTTCCACTTCCATGTGAGGAAGAACTTTTTTGTGAGGGCAACAGAGCCCAGGATCAGGCTGCCCAGAGAGGTTGTGGAGTCTCCTTCTCTGGAGATCTTCAAAATCTGCCTGGATGCGACCCTGTGCCCTGTGCTCTAGGTGTCCCTGCAAGAGCAGGAAGGTTGGATGAGATGATCTCTAGAGGTCCCTTCCAACCTTAACCATTCTGTGATTTGTACAGAGGAAGGACACTGGAGGAGGGAATGCCCACAGAGGCCAAGAGATCCTCAGGAAAAGGAAATTCAACGTTTGATGGAAATGGATTTTTAGGGGTGTCAGGGGTTCTTATTATACCTAGTATCCACCATGCGGGAGTTCTTGATAACATGTAGGGTGGGTCCAGACTGAGAGGAATTGTATTTCTGGATAGACACAGGGGCTTCTTGATCCACTTTGAACTTTATGCCAAAAGGAGGGCAATTGCCAAAAGGCTCCTTGGTTATCCAAGGAGTTAGTAGAAAAGAGAAGAAGGTGCGTCTTATCCAGCCACTATTAATGGATGTGGGTAATAAATTTGAGATGTATGATTTTCTTTTCGTCCCAAGTTGTGATTGCAATCTGCTGGGAAGGGATTTGATGGCTAAACTGGGAATGAAAATCAATATTGTAAAGGATGATAAAGAAGCTAGCACTATTGTAACTTTGTGTAGAATATCTGATAAAGCTTATGCTGAAGTAAACTCAGAAGTGCAGGCAGTTCCAGAAGAACATGGAAAATTAGGAACTGAACTTCTCCAAATTACTTTAAAGCAATCAGGCCAAGTAGTCTATAAAAAGCATTATCCTATTTCACAGGAGGGAAGGAAAGGGTTACAACCTACTACTGAGTCCCTGCTGGGAGGAGGGCTTTTGGATCCATGTATTCTCCATATAATACTTCCATCTTGCCAGTCAAGAAATGGGATGGAACATATAGAATTGTACAGGACTTAAGAGCAATAAATGAAATAATTATCAAAACATCCCACAGTTCCAGATCCATACAGTATTCTAAACCAGATCCCCTCTTGCATCAGTACTATTGAGTACTTGATTTGAAAGATGCTTTTTGAGGATGTCCTCTCACAGAGGACAGTAAACAGTGTTTTGCTTTTGAATGGGAACAAGAGTAGAGAGGAAAAACAATAAAACAGCAGTTGACATGGACGGTCCTTCTGCGAGGATACAACAAGGCACCACACTGGTTCTATTTGGACCAGCCTTGCAGAAGATATTGAAGGAATTTACCCCACCCTCAGGAATCAGGTTACCACAGTAGATGGATGACTTGCTCCTAACAGGGGAACAGGAGGGGGTGGTGGAGGAAGCCACTGTGAAGTGTGTCGTTATTTTTAGGGTGGAAGGTGTGCACAAAAAGGGCTTGGAGTGTCGGAAAAGACACTCTAATGGAGGACAAAAATGGAGGAAAGAAGGGTCAAATGTTTGGGACGCATTTTGTCTGAAGGTTTAGGATGTATCAACTCATAAAGAATTTAGGGAATTTTAGAAGTACTATCACGCAGGACTAAGAAAGTGCTATGACAATTCCTAGGGCTAGTAGGCAGTATGTGGCCAGAATATTTTATCTTGTAAAATCTCTTCGACAGAAAGCCATACAGACCCTGCCCTTGGATTTTGCAGTCATGAGATTCAACCAGGAGGTTGGGTCTTGGTCAAAGAGTGGAAAGAAGTACTGCTGGTGGCAGGGTGGTGTGGACCATATCAGGTACTGCTAACCCATAGAAACATTGGTCAAAACAGCTGAGCACCGATGGACTCATCATAGCAGAGCTAATATTTCCAAGGTGCCAGAAAGCGGGACTTCTCAATTGGAGGAAAAGGACGGAAAGCCCTGACTGACTTTACATAGAAACATAGCTACAAGTGATCAAAAGAACTGAGAATGACACCTCTGGTGGTCTTCTGTACTGCTGGTCGGGAGCAGGTCGGGAGATAGAGAATCAATTCTTGGCCCTAGGGGAAGAAGTGGCTAGGGTCTTTAATCTCACTGTATTGGGTCTGTGGGAGTGTGGAAGGGTCTGAAGACTGGCCATGGGTGGCCAGTCTGATCAAACCCAAGTGGTTCATTAGCAACCTAGGTGAAGTCCATAGTGGTATGGAATTTTGGACCAAAGAGGGAACTCCATGGCAAATTCGATATCTGCAAACAGGGATTTATTGCTTAAACCAAACAAGAGAAAGAGGTGTGTAGATGGGGAAGAGAACCTGGGAAGGGACACTGTCTCCCAGATATGGTTGTCTCTACCCAGATGGTAAATCAATCAGTTGTGCCAAGTATCAAGGGAAGTAGAACCAAACCCATGTAAAACTCACTGATGGTTCCTGGGTAAGGTGTTTGTATTTTAATTTCCAGGGAGCTGACTGTGTCAGGGTGTTTGCAGATTGGTGGTTCAAACTTAAGACATTTGACTGCCAAGCAGGCAACAGCATCAATAAGAAATATGTAGCATGGAGATTTTGGTGGGTCTGGCAACACAGAAATGGAACTAGGACCTTCTTCCAAAGTGTCTGGTCCAGTACCAACCAGTCAGAGTACAACTGTACCTGGCAGAAAGATGCAGGGGCATGGAGGTACAAATACGGAAGAGGTACAAGATATATCATGGTAGGGAGCTCTTTAGGGAGAGAAAATACCTTACCTTATATTATGATGCCCCAAAGGCTGGAGGTACCTGGAAGGGTCCCTTCCCAAATGGAACTTGGGCCCTGAAGGGTCATTACTGGGTTTGTGGACAGTATGCATACAGAAGGTTACCTGCAAATTGGACAGAAATATGTTATGTAGGACACATTAGATCCTTGTTCTTTTTATTGCCCCAGGTTCAGGGAAACACTTTAGGGATTAAAATTTATGATGATCTAATAAGGGAAAAGCAATCAGTTGATACTAGTTTAACTGGAGGAATTGGCCAAAAATGGGGTAGGGGGTGAATGGCCACCAGAGTGAATCATACAGTACTGTGCACTGGAAACTTGGAACCTTTATGAAGCATTTTATGGAGCAAGGGAACCAATTTACAATTTAAACAGGCTGTCCTAGAAATTACAACCAGTCACACTGCCCAGGCTCTCAATCTTTTAGTGGATCAAGCTACACAGATGAGAAACGCAATTTTCCAGTACTGAATGGTATTAGAGTATTTGTTAGCAGAGGAAGGTGGAGATTGTGGGAAGTTGAATGAGTTCAATTGTTGCTTGCAAATAGATGACAACGGGAAAGTGGTAAAGCAAATAACAAAAGAAATAAGAAAACTGGCCCATGTACCAGTTCAAACGTGGAAAGGATGGGAGTCGGACATGTTCTCCTAGCTACTTGGATTAAGGAGGACCTTGGATTAAGAGAATGCTGTTTTTCTTTCTTTGTGCATTGTCTACGTTACTCTTTTTGCCATAAATGATACCTTGCTTTATGCAGCTCATTCAACATGTGATCAAGGGAATGCAAGCGGTAGCCATACCCAATGACCTGGAAAAGGCTACGAAGGGACAGAGGATGATGCCTCTACAAATAGTTCCAAGACTAAAGATGAGTCAAGAAGAAAGGATCATATTGATGGTGGCAGAGGTTTGTAAAGACAAACAGTAAGGAAAAAGAAAAGGGGAGACTAAGCTCAACAAAGGAGTCTGTGTCTTTACAAATGTGTGAAATACTCCACATTCTTTGGCGAACAGGACTGGGCAGTACAGGCAGGGAGGTCATGCTATATGTATGTGATTGGGTGCAGGTGACCTCAGGGGAAAGCAGGGGCGGGGCAAAGAGCTCCTTATCAACAAATGACTACAGATTGAACCTTAGTAGAGTAGATGCAAGAGTAATGAGCTAATGCATAGTAACCTTCACACCCAGGGGAGGCATAAATTTACTTTAATTAGACACACGATGTATGATCAGGGAGGGGGAAGATATCAAGGAGCAACATACATTAGGCGGGCCGAGAAGCCTCTAACTTCTGAGTACCTTAGCCAGTGGGGAAAAGGAGAGGGCATACCTTGGTCAGGAAATTAGGATAAAAGGAGGCTGCACCACCTTGTAATCTGACAGACCCCACAGATGAATGCCCCAGTGGACTCTCCCTTTTTTCGTATAAAGTTTTAGGACTCCTCTGTCTCCTTTGTGGACATTTGGTTCTTGACAGAGAGATTTTCTGCACACCAGGGACAGAGGTGAGGCTGACCAGCCTGTAGTTTCCCAGGTCCATTCCAGGTACATTCCAGTTGCTCTCTCACATAAATGGCAACTCTGCCACCTCACCTTCCTGGACTGTCCTTCCTGAAAAGCCTAAAGCCATCCATTGCCACGCTCTAGTCATGAGAGCTGTCCCACCATGTCTCAGTAATTGCAATGAGCTCATGGCCCTCCAATCACACACGCATCTCCAATTCCCCTTGTTCATTACCCATGCTGCGTGGGTTTACACAGAGGCATTTGAGTTGAGCTCCCAATGTCCAATGGCCTCTCATTCTAGCTGGGGCAGCTGCAACTTGACTATGTGGACCTTCAGAAGTTCTTTTATTTTCCCATTTAGCCTCTTGAGGCTTAGAGCGCACTTCACAGTCTATGGAGTGAGTCTATGGAGGCTGCTGTGAGTGGCATGACAGGCCATCGCCTACCCCGTAACATCCAATGTTAATAATTTCTTGATGATACCCCTCTCCCCCCTTGAATCTAGTTTAAAGCCCTCTCAATGAGCTCTGCTAGCTCGTGCCCCAGGGCTCTCTTCCCCCTTTGAGAAAGATGGATCCCATTAGATGCCATCATGCCTGCTGCCATGTAAGGCTGCCTGTTGCTGAAGAAACCAAAGTTGTGGCAATGACACCAGCCATGGAGCCACATGTTGATGCACCATGTCCTCCTATTTCTTTCTATATTGCTGTCAGCACTGGGAAGAATGGAGGAGATTATGACCTGCGTGCCTGAGTTCCTGATTGTCTGACCCAATTCCCTAAAGTCCTTTTTGATTGCCCTCAGGCTACGTGTTGCCACTTCTCCTCCTCCCACATGTAGGACCATCAATGGATAACAGCCTGTGGGGCTAACCAGGCTGGGAAGTTTCCTGGTTACAACCTTAACCTGGGCCCCAGGAAGGCAGCAGACTTCTCTTAGAGGAGGGTCACGCCTACATCCCTAATGGCGCACTGAATTCTCCCCAGTTTCTGTTTTGGTTGGATATCTTCTGTTGAAGAAACTATTCCCCTGCACTGCCTTTTATTTTACCCCTGAGATCAACCCCTTCCTCTGTCTCTTGGGGATCCCACAAATGCTAATGACTGTCTTTGTCTTTTCCTCATCCTTTCTCACATACACCTGCTGTGCTCTCTTTACCAATTCCTTTGAAAGTGTATCCTGCCATTCTTCTTCCTTCTGTATCCTCCTTCTTATATCAGGCCAAGATTTAGTGACAAACTCTACTTTCAGTAATGTGTCCAAGGCTGGTCCCTTAGGGTCCAGTCCTCCCTGTTTCCTCAAAGCATCTCTAGTTCTTTCTAACCAATGAGAGGGGCTCTCATCTTTTTCCTGTTCCAAGGACATAGCCTTTGACATATTATGACTTCTGGGGACTGCCATTTTAATGGCTCTGATTATGTATGCTCGATAATGTCAAAGACGGGCTAAACTGACTCTATTGTTTGGATCCCAATGGATGGCTCTGTGGGTGTATTGAGGAGCAGGGTCTCAAGGCAGTGAGCCAGAAGACCTTCATTAAGGCAGGCCTCAAAGCAGGCCTCCACATGTCCCCCCTCTTTATTTATTAAGTTTTAGCAAAGCCATGTATGATTTATTTGCGTTGCACACAGTCTTTTTCCCTATCCCCAGGGTTTTTCTGAGAGCAGGACTTGCTCACTGGACCATGGTACTGGTACTTTAATATAAGTACTATATAAGTACTTCAATATTAATAATATAATAATAAAATAATATAAGTACTTTAATATTAATAAGTACTTTAATAAGTTCAGTATAAGAGCATAGCAACAAGTGGTCTTGAATTTATACATATCCAGCCTTGTACCAGTTGAAGCACTGCTACTTGTAGCACAACATGCAAGCTCTACTTTACTTATAAAATGGGAGAGATCAGGTCCTATCCATGTCTGAACACAGACAGACTGTCTGACCGTGTCTGTCACAAGAAGTCAACTGTGATATGTTGCCCCCTAGGAAAGGTGGAGCAGGTAAGCTGCAAACTGTGGTGACAGAGTGTTGCTGCAACCTGGCATCAGGGTTGAAGAAGTTGTAGGGCTGCAAGGAGTTGGCTCTGGTTGCCCATGAGATGTAATGATGTGTTGTCCTTGGAAAGGGAGTGTGCCATTGGTTGGGGTGGGTAGAGAGGCGAATGGCAGCAGTGCAGAGATGGAGGAATTCTACTAGTGCAAGTGAGGCCAGGCCCCACATGGTAGCTAATGCTCACAAGCTGTATGACAACATGAGCCAAGGGGAGAGAAGTGTATGCGCTTTACTTGGAGTTTGGCAAGGCCTATGCCATAGTCTGCTGCGTCCTAGTAGCACCTGGGTCAGGCATGGAGGGGAGCAGGGGTCTACAAGGTGGGTGGGCCAGTGTCTTGTGAAAGGCAGGAAAAAGAGCCCCTGTGGGGCAGATGTTGATGATGTCTCTTTGGTGAGTAGTGGGGCTGATACTGTTGAAGGAAAGATAGGGTGCAGGTGCTGGCAAGGGGGCACTTCATGCAGGGTTGTGGCTGACTCCAAAGTGTGGGGAGGGTGGAAAAGCTCTTGGCTGATGCCCTAGAGGGGAGAGGATCTACATGAGGAAGCATGATGACAGAAGGGTGGTGGAGTGGAAGGGAAGGACACACAGGATGCAGTGCCTGCTGTGGACCAACACCCCAGCACAATGTGGTCTCGGGCTGGGCTGGCTAAGGAGCAGCTCTGTGGCAAAGGACCTGTGGGGCAGTGGTGGTAGTGGGGATAAGAGGAGTGGCAAGTGCACATAGAGCCTGCTGGAGGAGAAGGCGAGCCTGGGTGGTGTTGGCATGCCACGGGCAGATGGGGAGAAAGTGACAGTTACGCTTTGGGTGGCCCTTGTGAGTGGGTGCATGGAGGACTGCTTTTGTTTTGGGCTGCCCAGAGAGCACGAGGCAGACAGTGCCATTGTGAGGGGAGGCAAAGCATGGTCCCACAGTCTGAGGAGGGGGCTGGAGGGCAGGATGGCGGAGAGGCGGTGGGTGGCAGTGCCTGTGCTGCAGGGGCAGCCTTTGTGTGTGTGCAGCATAATAGCCTTGAGAAGGATGCAAAGCAAAGGGGCCCTTGATCCCTGGCCTGGGATAGCTCCCACTTCTTGGCAAGAACATCTTTCAGGCCATAGGTGCCCCCCCACACCTCTCTGCTCTAGTGGGAGCCTGCCATCACAGTGGCCTGCTGCAGTCACCAGTGACCTCACTGCCCTTTGTGTCGGGCAACATAAAAAAGGGTGCCTCAGAGTGGGGTGCAGCTCACCGAGCTTTCAGCTCCTGCAGCACCAATAAGACTTGGAACAGGCAGGTATGAGGAGGCCAAAGAGAGGTGCTGCACCTCTTCAGGTGGCACTTTTAAGAAGAGTGCCGCACAGAATGGCCAGCACAGTAGGCCTTTCTGGCCAGAGAGTCTGCCCCAAGCAGAAGACTGCTTGGCAGAGGTGCGTGGGAGTGTTTGCCAGTGGGATGGGAAGCCAGTGAAGGAGGACCCTCCTGCACAAGAATTCGGAGCAGAGCCAATGGAGGTGGACCCTCCTGAAGACTGTGTAGAACTGATGTAGTTGGACCCACCACCAGCTGAAGCGGGCATGGCCCAACATGGGCCTGCATGGGCTGACCAGAAAAGCAGGGCATCATGGTCATCCCAGGAGGGCCAGGGCTTCTCAAGTTCCTCTGCCTGGATCCAGTGACCTACAAGTGAATCCCCTGGGGCCTTTGGGTGGCGACCACACAACATGTGTATGACAAACAGCAGATCAAGCCCAGCCAATGTAGGTTCATGAAAGGCAGGTCTTGCCTGACCAACCTGATCTCTTTCTATGACCTGGTGACTCACCTACTGGCTGAGGTAAAGGCTGTGGACATGGTCTACTTAGACTTTAATAAGGCATTTGACACAGTCTCCCACTGGCTTCTTCTGGAGAAGCTGATAGCTCATGGCTTAGACAGGTGTATTCTTTCTTGGGTGAAGCAGTAACTGGCTGAATGGCCGAGCCCAAAGAGTGGTGGTGAGTGGAGTTCAATCCAGCTGCTGACTGGTCACGAGCAGTGTTCCCCAGGGGGGTCAGTGTTGAGGCCAGTCCTCTTTAATATCTTTATCGACAATGTGGATGAGGGGATTGAGTACACTCTCAGCAAATTTGCAGATGACATCAAGCTGGGAGGAAGAGTTGATCTGCTGGTGGGTAGGAAAGCTCTGCAGAGGGATCTGAAGAGGCTGGATTGATGGGATGAGGCCAGCCGTAGGCTGTTCAACAAGGCCAAGTGCTGGATCCTGCTCTTCGGTCAGAACGATCCCATGCAATGCTACAGGCTTGGGGCAGACTGGTGAGAGAGCTGCACATCAGAAAAGGATCTGGGAGTGTTGGCCGACAGCTGGCTGAACATGAGCCAGCAGTGTGCCCCAGTGGCCAAGAAGGCCAATGACACCCTGGCTTGTATTGTGCCCATTGTCTTTTCCAATTCTACACCTCTCCTTTCTTTTCCAGATAAGAGTATTATTTAGTGATTTACAGAATAAAATATCTGATGAAAGCTGTAACTGGCAGTGATGTTTGGCAATTCATGAGTGTAGTAAACATTCTTTCACAAACCTGTTCCTAAAACTAGAGGAAACAACGATGGAAGAGGAACAGTAGACAAGGAACTGTGAGAAAAGTGTCATGCTAGAGTAGGTTGAACTGAAGGAATATTTTTAAGTCTTCTTGCTCAGTATTGAAAAGATAGCTCTTGCTTTATAAATGTAAGAACCAGTGGTGTTCCCATGTTTGTTGTTTTTACCCTGAATGGATGAAGCGGGCTAACAGGTTTCCAAAGTAGTAGCGTGCACACCTTTACCTGAACCATTTTCCTTTCCCTGAGGAGCATGTTCTCTTCCTGAAGGCACCATACCCTTCATCCCTGAAGCTCTCATTCTGCTTCCTCTGGTGGAGTTATTGCACTTATTAAGTTGTATGTTGTCACAGTCTCAGTAGAATTTAGTATGTGGGATACTTTCACGTGAGTGCATGCACATGGTTATGGCTGTGGCTTGAAGTTACTGCAGCTTTGAATTTTGGTGGGGTATAATTACTTTTTTAGAAGGCCTTACATCCGGGTTGTTTTGAGTGATGTCTTGAAACATTTGTTAGTGAAAATCTGTTTCATAGTACCAGGAAGAAGAATATTGTTTGTTTTCCATTTGAGAAGGGTTATGATTATTTCATTTATTTTCTTCATCTGATACACACATGCTCCAAATTTGGTTAGCTTCTGGATTAGCTATATCAGGTGTTTCTAAAAAAGAAAGAATTTAAATGCAAAAGTGGACATGTCCTTAAATGCAATTAGCCTCAGATCAAAGAATAATTTTATACGAAGAGGACCTATAATACCTTGGTGACTAAAATAATAAGTTCATATTGGTTTTCCAACTTTTGCGTTATAGCTCATTTCAAATTTCTTTAAAATGTTAATAAATAAAAGTCATCTCAGCCACCTAAGTTTTTAGTTTGTTTGCTTTGGCATCCAGGCAGTAATGATGGAGAAAATGAGATGGTGATAACAATTCCCACAGAAAACAACTACCTTCCAGCATGTTAAGCTAATGCTCAGAAAAGCCAAAATATGTAATTTTTGCTTATTTTATTGCAATATTAATAGTGACTTTCAGAGTATTTTTTTTTGAAACCCTTAACAAGCTATGTTTTGACTAAATCTTTGCATGTCGTATATATTGTTAGTATCAGAGCTGTCTCTTTTGAGCTCTTTGAACTCTCGAATTGAGTTCACGAATAGTATGATCAACTATAGGCCCGACTCTGGCAGTATTGGATTCACAGTCTGTCGACTGTAGGTCCAAATGCCTTCCAAGGAGCTAATCAAGTTAATGAATAGTATCATTTATTCAAATGCAGCATTTACAAAGCAGGTTTCTGATGTAAGCACAGGAAATTATCTACTGCAGCGTGGGGTTTTTAGGTCACTCTGATATACAAATGCTCAGTCATCGCTCACTCCAGAACATGGGAGAGGACTCTCAGTCCCGAGGAGTCTCCTCAGGCGGTGTCCTGACCCTGGGGGAGGAAAGAGGGATCAGCCCATCAACTAATCCCGAAGTTCTGATGGAGTCTTATCTCCAACTTCTGAGTCTCTTCGGGCAGTGTCCTGACCTGAGGGGAGGAAAGGGGTTCAGCCAGTCAACTGATCCAGAAGTTATAATGGAATCTTCCCTGCAACGTCTTTCCTCCTTAGTTCACCTTTTATATATATATATTTTTTACAGTTAGGTGGAGCTTGAGTGACTCTAGTCATACTTACTTTTGTCAGTGATTGGTGTTGAAGTCTCTCGCTTTCATTTAAAGGTATTGTCAATTGAAAATCTAGACAGCATGTTCAGTGAGGAGTGGTTGTACCTTGGAGGAGGGTAACTTTTAGGATGGAGGTGTGTGTTGGCATTAAAATGAGCTTATAATGAGCAAAGTTCAAGCAAATTTCATCCAAAAGGAGTGATTTGCCACCATTGCTGGCTCAGCACTGGACATCTTATTGTATATTTCCTGTTGGACAGCTACTGTGTAGCTTATCAAGAGGACGGAACAGAGTTTGGCTGTGGTGTCTTCACTTCTCTCCACCCTCCTTTACTTCTCATGGTGGCTGCCAGGTGTCAGACTGTGTTGCCTAGGGAACCGTGGAGACGCAGAGTCCTGCATACCAACCATCCTGGAAGTAGCAACTGTGTATCACCCTAAGCAAGCTCCTGTAATTCCAAAACTTCTGTTAGGCCCTAGTTTTCCCCTAAGTTCCCCCTTTTAAAGCAATTCTTCCACACTAAAAAATAAATATTTATCTTTACTTGTATTTTCTTTCTCTTTTACATTCAATATATTTCTTATTAAATACAGTTATCTCTGTACTCTTTGAAAGATTTATGTGGATATTATTTTTTAAAAGAAACAGACGAATAATCGTAAACCCTGCAGGCTGGTATAGTGTATTTGCAGACCTAACTTGTTGTGAAAGGGCTTCATTGTTTTATGAAGCAGTGTGAATATTCTGACAGTTTCTTCTTTCATATTCCATGCAATGTATTCTGTATGTTCCTAACAGCAATTTGTTTTAGTGTATTTTTGCACTTTGTTTGAAGCTTGTTTGCAGGCTGAAGGCACCTCTACATAGACAGTATTGCTGAATGCTCGTGTGTGTCTACATGTTTAAGCACATATACATGCTTGCACACAAAGTGCAAAAATCTTTAAGAATATCCTGAGTAACATCTTAGATACTAATCCTTTAATTATGTACTAAGCAATACTATTTTAATTAATTAGTTATATATACAGCTATTGCTACGATGTTAACTACTTTTTCAAATGCAGTTACTTGTATGCCAAAACTTGCAACCTTCTTGTATGAAAATTTAATTGGTATGTGGCAGAGACATCACTAACAGTGGTGTAACTTGCTGGGATTTTATAACTCCCATGTTTCTGGCTCAGCTAGTGAGGTAGTTGTCTTTCTCCTTGCTTCTAAGGCAGGCCCTTGCAGCTAATTTGGAGGGGTGTAAAGAGAACAGGTACTGAAATAATTATTATATTCATAGGGAAAACATCTTGTATCATGCATTTCTAAGAATAAGTTGTTACCACAGAAAATATGGTATGGACAGAAAGAAGATGACAGTATAGACAGAAAGGTTGTGTAAAACTTCAGCATTTCCTGCCATTTGAAAAATTTAATATCAAAGTTTTAAATTTTTGGTTTGTTTTCATCTAAGGTCTAATTATTCTGTCCACCATTATTTTGTAATAATAATTTGAACAGACTGGAAGGATCTCAAGGCAAGACTAGAAGGGATTTGGGAGTTTGTGTCTAGCCAGCTGTTGGTCTCATTCATGAAATTTTCAGCTACAAAGGGAATCTAAAAGAATTAAATCCTTACAAGTGATGTGGAGAATATTAAAGCATACCTTGTTCAAAGTACAGTGCAAGTGCATGTTAAATGCTAAGGCAGCCTTGAGCAAAGCTTAAAGAAAGCCTGCATAAGCTAAGCAGCAAAGTGACAGAAGTCACTGGATATCAGAAGATACCCTTCAAAAACTGAAGTTTTAGCTAAATGAAGAAAATGGAAGATTCATAAACTCTGTCAGGTGAAAAATAGGCAAAACTTGAAGAATTTCATCTATTTTCCCTCAATGTCCCCAAACACCATTAAACTCTTTCATATGTACCAAGAAGATAAAGCACTCAGATGGGGCTGAGGGGTGACTAGGGTTCTGGAAGGAGTTGTCAGCAAGGACTGACTACACTGCAGGGAGAAGCTGAATTGATGAGTTTTGTTGCTCTTTGCTGTGAAGGTAAGTGAAGGCATTCACATTGCAAAACCATTCTGATAGGGCAGGTGTAGCAGAAACTCAGAAACTAAAGTGACTGTCAAAGAAGTTATACACAAAGTTGGCAAAATGAGTAATACCAAGTTCCTAGGAGTGGTTGATATTCACCAAAGAAAATTCAAGCATAACGGAAAACATATATATATTCTGCAAAACTTGTGGAAATAAAAGCCTGTAATCCCTCACTAAAACATCTGTACTGTGCAGCTTAGTAGGAATTATAGTTGAGGTCTAATTAGTGAATATGTAGATGAAGGTGATTTACTGGAAAAGAATGAACAAATTTCATGCAGAGAAGTTCTTTCTTACTCTTCATGCTCTTCAGAGCTCAACAAATAAGGCCATAATTTGATTTTTTTTAATATACCCTACTGAAGTTTTGTAAAGGCTTTTAACAGCATCTCTTTCAAAAGACTTTCAATTAATGATGAAATTTTTTAGAAGATTTGTGCATGGATAGATAAATAGTTAAAATGATAAGAAATGGAGAGCAAGAGTAAATGATTAGCCTTTGCTGTGAAGGGAGGTTTATAGGAGGGGTCTAGGTAGGGACTTGTGTTATCCCACACGTTAATAATTGCCCTGGGAAAGAGGGTGGAGAGAGAGAGACCTACTCATGCTAGAAAATAATATGAGCTAGAAAAGATGAGAGCAGATTTTAGAACTGCAGGAATATTGTGGGCAAATTCAGTACCTTTAGTGTCTAGGCGATGAAATGACTGATGAAAAGCACTGTAGATTAAAGTGATGCATCTGGGTGAAAGTCACTCCTACCTTTACACATAAAATGATGGCCTTTCTGCTGTTTCCCCTTTGGATATGGTATTTTTGGGTTGGCATGTTAGCTCAGTCCTTGATAATAATTAGAGCAACCATACAGACAAAAAAAAATGTTAAGACTTGTTATTGAAAGGGAAAAAAAGCAGAATATTATTTTGTTACTGTGTGAATCTATGTTTTTTTTACACTCTAAATACTGTGTGCTGTACTGGTCCCTGCATCTTGGAAGGCTACAGGTTAGATGAAGGTAGGGAACAATATCTACATGCAGAAGGACCAAATAGGCCAGGATGCTTCAGTCAGGAAAAAGGATAATTTATACAAGGTCTACAAAATCAGAAGTAACATGAAAAGGATGACTGGAGTTTGACTACTCATGCTCTCCTCCAGCCACAAAAACAGTAAAACCCCCAAAATTTTGACATTTGTCAAAGAAAGCAAGTAGCAGACATCTTCAAAAAATAAAAAGAGGTGTAGGTGCTTATAAGAGGCAGTGGACTTGGAATGGCTTGCAAAAATGTTTGGGTAGTAGCAAATTTATGTGGACTTGGTGTAGTGGCTGCAACTGGGCAGTACTTACAAATATTCGTGGAGTATTACTTAAAAGACAAGCTGCATAGGATTTGTGAAATCCTCTGAGGTGGAAATAGAGAATAGAAAAATTTGCAGGGTGACTGTCAAATATTTGTCCTGTTTGTCTTTTTGTTGTTGTTGTTGTTGTTGTTGTTGTTTTTTGTTTTTCTACCCTTGGTCTGGACTAGTATGGCTTTGCATGGTTTACTTCCAAGTTCCATTACAGAAGAGTTAGTTCGTGCACTTAGTATCATGATAATTTTAGAAGCAGTTGATTCAGAAATAACCAATACTTTAAAGCATGCTTTTTCAGGTCTTCACGGTAAGTTCATGTAGCATATATGGGTATATAGGCCTGAGCAGTCCTTCAAAAACAGTCTTGAGAAATAGATGAAGAATTTATTACAAGTTAGACTACATGTCAGTTGTCCTTTTTTCTCCAAAATATAAAATAAAAAGATGGCACTTAGGCTAATAGAATCTACCAGAAAGTTCCCTTCTGGATGAAAAATAGTTTATGCCAGTTATGCACATAGGGCAATTTGTCATGATTTTTAGATTTTCATGTGAATAATGTGAAGCACAGCCCATGTCCAGTGATTTTTATTATTATTATTATTTGAGAGCTTTTTGAAGCTCTGTAAAATGGAATATGTATGCTGATGTATCCTTTACATCAAATTGCCATGAAGTGCTTAAGACGGATTCACCAAGGGGAAGTCATGTTTGACAAAACTGATAGCCTTCTATAATGGGATGACTGGATGGGTGGATGAAGGGAGAGCAATAGATGTTGTCTACCTTGACTTCTGCAAGGCTTCTGACACGGACACCCATAACATCCTCACGGGCAAGCTCAGGAAGTGTGGGTTAGATGAGTGGATAGTGGGGTGGATTGAGAACTGACCGGACGGCAGAGC
>VZSV01000285.1:148923-197783 GCA_013398735.1 Nothocercus julius
CCTCTATTCTGGTGAGCTCCAGGTGTAAGGCCACACCTCGAGTATTGTGTGCAGTTCTGGGCCCCCCAGTACAAGAGGGATGTGGAACTTCTAGAGAGGGTCCAGCATACAGTGACAAAGATGATTAAGGGACTGGAGCATCTATCTCATGAGGAAAGACTAAGCGAGCTGGGTCTGTTTAACCTAGAGAAGGTAGAGAAGGAATCTTACCAACATGTACCAATACCTGAGGGGAGGGCAGAAGGTAAAGAGGATTTGCTGTTATTCCCTAGTGGAGTTAATGCAACAATTACTTTTGTCCCTTACAACTATCTGTTTATTTGCATAGTTATCATACTGTGACTGTTTTTCCTTCTTTCATGGTCTCTGTGGGGAAATTTGAAATGGTTGCTTATTTAAGAAAGCAAGTTTCTTCAGTAGCTGTAGATGAAATATTTTAATTACTAGTGAAGTTAATTACAAGTGAAGTGATCGAACATCTGCCTCAGGCTTGCTTGCTATATGCTGTAATATTGTCTTGGGATGTATCTGTAGAAGTTGTTAAGGCCATGATACTTCTGCTACAGTGCAATAAGCACATATATAAGAAGATACTTTAAGGATAATAAGAAAACTTTTTTGACAGCTGAAAAGTATTTGTGTCATACTTTGTTTGAAAAGGAAGGGATTTACATAAAAGTTTAAACTACAGGATGCTGAAATCTGGGTTATTATAAATGCTATTAAATATTTAGACTTAATACTTCTTCCTAATAAATGGTTCTGGGTATTTCAGAAGGACCTGGCAAACTGCATTAAAAAAGTTGAAAGCTTCACCTTATCAGTGAGGAGTTTAAGTAGTGATGAGATTCCTTCTTTTTAGTGCAGAAGGAAATCTTTGCAGGAGATCTAAGATTAATAGAGACCAACAAGATGGAGAAAACTGGCTTTATAAAAATTGAAAGGTTTGGTTGGAAGAAATGCATCTTTATTGCAACCAGGAGAAGTGATTTCTTGCTGCACCTTCAAGATCACTACACTACAGATAGCACTTCATCTTGCCAACTTCCTGGTGGCCTCCCTCGCTAAAACTCCTCCTATACTTGTCCATATTCTAAATTTGTAACATGAAAATACAGCCACAGGTAACTTGTGATTAAACTGGTATATAACCCTGTTTTTATAAAATGTCTTTAAATAAAATATTAATAGATGGATTCCACCCCTGTTTCTTTAATATAATGTTTATACTCAATGGTTAATGTGCTTTTGGTATCTTCAGAAAAAAAAATAAGACAAATTGAGTGTTACAAAGTACAGAAAAAATGATTGTTGAGCAGATGAAATAAAAAAATTCTCAAGTTTTTTAATGTTAACTTGCATTTACCATTCTTGCTTTGACTGTGGGTTTGGGCATCTTCTGTCCTCCTTGTTAAATTTTCTTATACCAGAAACTAACTTCTGTTATAACTAAAATGCAGGTGAGTATTTCACACTTTTAAAATGCTGTATATTCTAGGTATCTTGGTCTGTGTTTTCCCATTCTAATATTATAGATGCTTATCTAAACTGTGAAGTTTTCAGTCTCTTTTCAGTGCAGCATCCTCAAATTCATAAACACTCCTTCCCTTCTTCAAGTACTGCATAATTTTTGCCTATCAAGTACAGAGTTTGTTACTACAGGTCATTCTTTAAAGCTTAAATCTGCTCTTCGTTAGTTCTTATTTTATTTATTTTGGTGTAGGTATGTATGTGTTCTGAAATATATATATATAAATACTCAATTTTTTTTGAAGAATGGTGTTAATATATAAGGTTTGTTATGCACTCATAACTTCTAGTGGATAAGTTTTAAATAAAATATTGGTACAGCAGTCATTTAGAAATCTATATGCCTTTAGGTGGGAGGGAAGGACAAATCAAGTGAACTGTCCTTGGAAATAATAATGAGAATAGAGTTCAATAGACCTAAAACTGGGAGTGCTTGAATTCTTGCTGGTAGTTAAGAAGGCCAGATTCTACCTAGCAGTTTAGCAGCAGGGAAGATTTCCTTTTTGAGTTTAATTAACTCAGTAGAGGAGAGATACCTCTGTTGCATGTCTTCTGACTGCTCTACTCTGCTGCCAGAGATCCCAAAACCACGAAGAGAATGGAGCTAAAGGTGTGAAATTACAATGGGTAGTTAACATCAGCAAACTTTGCATTTATCTTTACTAAGAGGGCCAGCCTTGTGATCACTTGTGCAACAGTTGGGACTGTTCTGAAGGGAGGATCTTGTAGTTGCTAAGGTTAATTTGGTTACTTGCACATACTGAAACAGTGGTTTGGGGAAACTCGGTACTTTTCTCAAAGAAGTGTCAACAACTGGCTTGATGTAATGGTGAGATATGCTAGTTTTAGAGTATGAATTTTGTGACTGGCATCCTAAGATGCAGGTTTTCAGATTGATTATAGGACATTCCACATGTGTGAGTGTGCTAGGGTTGCAAAAATGATGGAGTGTCTTTAACTAAACAGCTTGTTTGCTGTCTTCATGAATCTGTGGTCACAGTTAATGAACGAAAAACTTGTTTTGTGACTTGTTGTGTGTGTTGAAGTTAGATTCAGCAAGCCTGAATTTTTATTACTGGATTTTCTGTAAGCCTTTTAGTAATGTAAACTAGTAGTCAAAGAAAAAGCTAGAAATAAAAGATTCTGAGACTAAAATCCAGTAATGGATGTGAGGTACTCAGTTATTTTCATCCTGAAAGCCATGTAAGTATGTATGTACGTAGGTTTTAAATGGACTATTTCACTTCATGGACAAGTGGATTAATCTGTTGAGAATGAGTAGGTATAAGAAGTGCAGGCAGATAAAGGTGAGTGAATAATTGTAAACGGAAAAGGTCAAAGAATATACATGTACAGAGAATATACATCTCATAGATACAAGATTCATTCTGAGACAAGATGTGGTGAGATGCCTGAATAGATTTATTCAAGGGCTTTATCCGTGGAATACATTGTACAGTAAAGAACAGTCTGTTTTTTAACCTAAAAAAAAACCTTCAATGATAAGTATGATGTATGCTTATCCTTTTTGTGGGGAACAAATGAATAAAGGTCTCAATATTACATTTTGAATGGTATGACCCACAGCACTAATGGCTTTGCTGTTTTTCAAAGCACCTCGTATATTATCTTCATAGTATCCAGAATCCTATCTCCAAAAAAATTAATAGAGTTTCTTTGGTCATTTTAGAGGTGTATTTGATGCTTCTCTCAAAATGGGTGGGTTCTATGAACGCTGCACTTGGCTGACTCACATAATATTTGGGATTAACATACTCTTCTTACCATCCAGTAAGAATTTCATCTATTATAACCAATTTGTAGGTAATATTGCATAACAGTTGTGCAAGGTCAATAGTGTTAAATTAGGATAAGATTAATTTCAATTTTATTTTTAGAGAATGTTAAATCAGAAGTTGACAGCTCTTAGAATTACAGTTAGGTATGCAACCTTCAGTTGGTTGACTTGAGCAAATATCTTAAGACAGTTCTTAATTAAGATTGGATACTGCTTTTTTTCATGGTGCCTGAGTAAATGGATTCAGTGTATGGTACAAACTTACTAAACAGCTATTCAGAATCTTCTTATTCCCTGTTCAATAAGTAATATATTTTCTATTTACCATTTATTGGTCAAACCTCACTATGTAAATGTGGCAAGAATAATACTTTTATGATAGACACTGCAGTTCCAGAGAGCTTCCTAGCATTGATTGATTTTTACAAGTTTAATTGAAAATACTGTAGATCTAATCCTATGAAAACTCTACAGGTTTTCCTAGTTCCTATTTTCAAAACATTTTATTCATCTGTGATGGAGGAACCACTGCTGAAATATTGTTTCAGAATAGCTGTGGGCATGGTGGAGAGAAGACCCTGGTTGCTATCGTAGCTCTTATGCTTATATTTTTCTATTTTCACAATACATCCCCAGCCAAATAACCATTTCCCCATCTTTTTCTTTTGCTGGTGGTTTTCTTTCCCTCTTGCATTTTGTCCTGGTTGTTCTGTGCTTTAACCTCATTTTGCCTGCTTTGTCTTTTGTTTCTTCTGTGATTGACAGGTAGACAGGCTTTTCAGGATGCCTAAATGCAGATGTGGTATCATGCAAATGCACAACATACATATGCTTCCAATTCTCAGTCCTGTTCCCTGGCTACATTACCAGTCTCTGATTTTTGAAAACAGCTTAACTCCTCTTCTCTTCTCTTCTCTTCTCTTCTCTTCTCTTCTCTTCTCTTCTCTTCTCTTCTCTTCTCTTCTCTTCTCTTCTCTTCTCTTCTCTTCTCTTNTCTCTTCTCTTCTCTTCTCTTCTCTTCTCTTCTCTTCTCTTCTCTTCTCTTCTCTTCTCTTCTCTTCTCTTCTCTTCTCTTCTCTTCTCTTTAGCAGAAAACAATTATTTTGCCCTGTTGCTCTTTTCCCCCTCTTTCCCTAAAAACAGGAAAAAAAAAAATGTTGTACATTCATGTACTGGGAAATATCATGGAAAGCTGTAAAGCAATAGCGAACAGTATTGTATAAAATGAAATGAAAAGCTTCGTATAAGGAAAGTTTTGTAAAGTACAGCTATCTATTGACTATATTTTTTTGTTTGATTTTCTTTTTTTTTTTTTGATATATATAGAGAGAGCTGAAATTAGAAGTAGGGACTTTCTGAAACTGTTGCTGGCGCTATTCTCCTGTTTTGGGAGTGAGGCACAAAGGAATTAAGAAAAACCCTTGCTAGGTGTCTGACTGCCTCTATTAATTTGAGCTGCCTCCTGGGTTCAGCTTTGATTTTGAACCCAAAGAGAAGCAAACTGAGTTGAGGGAAACTCAACATCTGCATGATTAGTTATGCCTGCTCTATCATGCTGCAGTATTTGTCACATGTTAGAACTCATTTGTGTTACTTTTTATAATAAAGGTAATGTAGAATAAAGATACTAGGTTTTCTGTTCTGCGGTAAGTTAGAAATTTTGTGGGTTTTTTTTGACCTCCGCATGCAGTTACATTGAATAGCATACATTTGTTGATAAGCAGCCCACATACATTCAGTAACACAGTCCACTTCATGATAAAATGTGCAATATTAAAGCAGGATCACTATAAGGACGGACTGACAACGCAGTCACTGGAGCATCCAACAGGAGCAGGCACACAGACACAAGGCATACAGCGGTCAAATTAAGATTTTTATTACCTCCAATTCTGCGTGGCGGCTCCCCAGTTTCCTGATGGGAGGAGGAAAATGACAGGGAGATTCCAGGCACATCTGGGCACTGGTCCATGGTGAGGAGCAGGTGGGGAAGGAGAATCTATGCTCTTATACAACTACTAAGTGTGTGATCATCCTGTGTTACAATTCGATTGTTGCTAATAGCAGGTAAAGAGCACATAAGCATCAGGTGGTACAATGTACGATAATGATCGAAGTCTGTGTGTGTGGTGCACATGACATGTCCATAAGTCGAACCTGGAGTATAGTACAGTACAGTTAAGTCAGCGTGCCCCAGAACAGTCTGGGCAGTCCCCACCACCTATCTCCTCGACATTCTTCCTCATCCAATTCTCTACAATCACAAACATGAACTTCAGGAGAAGAGATTTCTGCATCTTCAGGGATCTTCTTGGAAAAAAACAATGGGACATGACCTTGCAGGGAAGAGGGGTCACTGATCATTTGCAGATATAAGAAGTTTGGATGATATTCAAAGATCACTTCCTCCAAGCTCAAGAATGGTTCATCCCAGCAACAAGGAAATCAAGCAGAGGTGGCAGAAGGCCGGCATGGATGAACAAGAAACTGACTAAATTCAGAACCAAAAACTAAGTATGCAAGAAGTGAAAATAGGGACAGGTGGTCCAGGAAGAATATGGAGACAACATCCAAGCATGTAAGAATTGGGTGGGAGAGCCAAAGACTATCTGGAATTGAAAGAAAGGCTTCTACAAGTACCTGAGTAGCAAAAGCAAGGCTAGGGGAAAACGTGGGCCCACTACTAAATGGGCAGGGGTGCTGGTGCTAAAGGACATGGAAGAGGCTTAGGCAATGAATGACATTTTTGCCTCAGTCTTCACTGGTAAGACTGGCCTTGATGAATCCCAGTCCCAGAGGATCAGGTTAAAAAATGCTTAGGCAAACTGGACATATACAAGTCCATGGGCACTGACAGGATATGGCCACAAGCATTGAGGGAACCAGCTAATGTCATTGTGAAGCCATTCTCTACCTTTCAAAGGTCATGGCGATCAGGAGAGAGCCCTGAAGCCTGGAAGATACAAAAAGTCACCCCTATCTTTAAGAAGGCCATGAAGAAGTACCCAGGGATCTACTAGCTGGTCAATCTCACTTCAGACTACGGATGATGATGGAGCAACTAAATCTGAATACTATTTCCAGACATAACAGGAACAGGAGGTTGAGTGGGAGTAGTCAGCATGGATTCACCAAGGACAAATCATGCTTAGCCAACCTGATACCCTTCTATGATGAGATGACTGGCTTGTTTGATGAGGGGAGAGCAGTGGATATTGTATATCCTGACTTCAGCAAGGCTTTTGGCACTGTTTTTCCTAAAATCCTCATACATAGGCTGATCAAGGACCCACTAGATAGTAGTTAGTGAGATGTATAAAATGCTGCCTGACCTGCTGGGCACAGAACCGAATGGTTCAGCCACAGCTGTGGACAGCCTCTAAAAGTCCAGCTGTAGACCAGTCACTAGTGGTGTCCGCTGGGGTCAGCACTGGAGCCAGGACTGTTTGATATCTTCCTGACGCACCTGGATGATAGGACCAAATGTACCCTCTGTAAGTTTGCTGATCACCCCAAACTGGGAGAAGTGTATGATATGGCAGAGGGCTCTGCTGCCATTCAGAAGGACCTCAGCAGCCTGGAGATATGGGGCAGAGGAGAACCTCATGAAGGTCAACAAAGGAAAGTGCAGGCCCTGCATCTAGGGAGAAATAACCTCATGCACCAGTACAGGCTGGGGGCTGATCTGCTTTAAGGTAGCTGTGGAGCTCTGTTGATCACGAGCTGGCAATGTGCCTTTGTGGCCAAAAAGGTCAATGGCATCCTGGGTTGCATTAGGAAGAAGATTGCCAGCAGGTTGAGGAAGGTGACCCTTTCCTTCTGCTCGGCACTAGGGAGACCACAGTTGAAATATTATATCCAGTTCTGGGCTCCCTAGTACAAGAGAGACATGGAACTATGGGCATGAGTCCAGTGGAAGGCTGCTGAGATGATTAAGGGACTGCAGTATATCTCATGAAGAAAGGCTGAGAGATCTGGAACTATTTGGCATGGAGAACAGAAGGCTTGGAAGGGACTTATCAGTACTTAAGAGTCTCTGAAGGGAAGGTGTCAGGAAGACAGGGACAGCTTCTTCTTAGTGGACCCAAGGGACAGGACAATAGGCAGTGGGCACAAACTGAAATTCTGTCTGAATGTCAGTTTTTTTTTGTTTTTTTTTTGACTGTGAGGGTGATGAAACACAGAAACAGGTTGTACAGAGAGGTGGTGGAGTGTCCATCCTTGGAAATACTCAAAACCAGACTAGACAGGATACTGGGCAATGTGACCCTACCTCCAGCAGGAGGATTGCATCCGATGTTCTCCAGAGGTATCTTCCAACCTCCACTACTGTGATTAATAGTCTTTCTCATATCCTGTGGCTCTGGTTATTTTCCATAAATTAAAGTAAAATATATTTTGAAGAACATCTTATATTAAGGTGAAATATATGCAAATTAAAATGTCTAAAAAATGATGGGTGAATTTAGGACCAGTAGCTATTGCATCAGCCAATAATTATTGTACTTAGTAGAATGTTTTTCAGCTGTAGGGGATGAAGGCTCTGTTTATTGTCTAAAAAATATATGTGGCAGGAATTCTTCTAAAGGTAGAGCAGAATTGTATTCTTCTCATTAATCAGTACAGTAAGCTTCTGACGGTCTTGCAGATTAGATTAAGTCCATCTGAAATAGTTAGCTTGTGGTATTGTTATGAGAATTCCCAGACGAGAATGCACTCAAGGACATAATTTTTGCTGCTGTTGCTGGTACATGAGGAGAGAGTACGGACAAAACATCAAACACCAGTTGAAGATGAAGATAAGGACAACCGTATCTTCAAGGAACTGGCTGAAACTAGGCAATGGGGCCAGAATGAGACAATATATGGAAGTGAGTTATCAGAATTCATTGTAAGGACCCTGAAAGACCTCCACCAGGGGTCTCAAAAGACTCCCACAGACCACCAAAGGGACAGAGGGTGCACACGCACGAGGGTGGGGTATACTGTATTTACTTCTAGGAAATAGAATGAATATGTATGATCATTCTGGGAAATTTAATGCATATGTAGATACTAGAGAAATACAAGCTTTGGTTAACAGTTAATGGCATGCATATTAGGAGGAGCTAACTCCTGTGCATCTCATGCTGTAATAAAGAGAATGCCTGCTTAATACTACGGTGGTGTTAAGAGGTTTATTCCTGATTTTTGGTGACAGTATGATTTAACAAACTGGTCAGAGCAAGTTGGAGTGACTCTTACAAGTTGTGGGAAAATTGCTTGGGAAGAGGGAAATTAGAGAAAAACTAGGGCCTGACAGAAGCTTGCTTGGGATGAGACACAGTTGCCACTTCCAGGATGGTTGATATGCGTGGACTCTACTCCTCCATGGTTCCCACAAACTGCCCTCCTAGCACATGCTAATAAAAGTAAACAACAAGAGAAGACCCCCAAGCCAGACTCTGTTGTTCTCCCTGCAGAGGTGGCAATGCAGCTGATAGATGCCATGGTAAAGGTGCCATGCAGGTGATAGGGTGCAGAGTATGATAAGATGTCCGGTGCTGGGCCAACAATGGTGGCAGATCAGCCCATTTGGATGGACTTTGCTTGAACTTTTACTTATTATAACTTCATTATAATGTCAACACATATCTCCATCTCAAAAGTTACCCACCTTGAAGGTATAACCACTCCTCACTGAGCATGCTCTCTAGCATTTCAATTGACAATACCTTTAAATGAAAGCGAGAGACTTCAACACCAATCAATAACAAAAGTAAGTATGACTAGAGTCACTCAAGCTCCACCTAAATGTAAAAAAATATAAAAGGTGAAGAAAGGAGGGAAGAAATTGGAGGGAAGACTCCATCAGAACTTCTGGGATCAGTCAATGGGCTGATCCCCCTTTCCTTCCCTTGCATTGGGATGCCACCTGAGGAGACTCCTCGAGATTGAGAGTCCTCTCCCATGTTCTGGAGTGAATGATGATAGGGTAAGAACCCTACGCTGTAGCAGAGAATTTCCTGTACTGACATCAGAAACCTGCTTTGTAAATGTTGCATTTAAAAATCATATTATTCGTGAACTCAACTAATTGTTTTAAATGCGGTTGGACCTATAGTCGATAGACTGTGAAACCAGTGCTGCTAGAGTCAGGCCTAGAGCTACCACAGTACTTGGTATCCCTATTAAGAGATGAGTCTAGCTACCCCCAGGCCCTGTAACCTCTGATGATCTCCGGGAGTGCAAGGAGATTCATCTCTTACCAAATTTGTCCTGCTTAAAATGTTGGAAAAAAAAATACTGACATTTCACAAAGGTTAGTAGTGAATCACATGCCTACTGCTGGAAAAACAGAAAGCTCTCAAGTAAAGTCTGTCCCCTCTTAAAAAAAAAAATCTCTTTGACCTTACCAGCGTATTAAATTGGATCTAGGTAAGAGATGATAATGAATGAGGTGCATAAGACAAAATTGGGCAATGTTTCACTATTTCATTTTACACACATTTATCATAAAGGCAAGGGCTGAAAGCGTGGGATTTGGACAGAAGTCAGGGCACTGGAGACAGAAACAGCTATAAACTTGCTAGTCAGTATTTTCACTCCATTGTCCTCTGATTTGAGAGCAAATATGCAAAGGTAGCCCCACTTCCTTGAATGCTAATTTTAAACTACAGGTTTTTTCCTTCTAATTCCATATTTACCGTCATGTTGGTTTATAAACTGTAAGTGCAATGAACCAGCTTCAGTTTTACATGAAACAGATGCAGAACTGCAATAGGAGTAATGTAACTGTAATAATACACTGTAACAGTTATGCAGAACTGTAATAGGATTTGTGTTCCGTGTTAGAAGCAACACCCAAAAAAGAAAAACAGAAGGGCTGACTTGCAGCCATAACAGCATTTATCAAAAGCTAAATTGACCCCACTTCAGAACAAATATTAGTAGGCTTATATAAATCTGTTCTTGATTTTTGAACACATTAAAAGCTAATGCAAGCAAGCACTCCAGCGAAGAGGTTGTTTTATAATGAAGTGAGAAGAAGTGACTGTTTATTTAAAAGATAAATGCTAAGTACTGTGAAGTCGTACTTAGAGCACTGTGAACATGCAGTGAACCATTCATATGAGATGCTGGAGTAAGTATGCAGCACAGACCAGGTGGTTACCTTGAATTCGAAAAATAAGAAATCAACAAATGGCAGAAGGAACAAAATGGGCCTATTGCCAGCTGATAAGGGAGCAGAAAAACAGCAACCATGACAACCCAGGGAACTGCTTCCACTACAACTAATCAGAAGAGCCGCTGAGGAGTTTAGACCAAGACTTTGTCCAATCGGGGTATTACAAGCGCGTGCGTAGGGATAGTTAAAAATTGTATAAAGGGACAGTTCTTTGTTTAATAAACGGCTTCAGCTAGATTCACATTGAATCGTGAGGAGTCTGTGTTGTTCTCCTCAAAGTACATTCAGGTGGTGAAGAAGGCCAACGGCATCCTGGCTTGTATCAGGAACAGTGTAGCCAGCAGGACTAGGTAAGTGATCATGCCCTGTACTCACCGCTGATAATGCCGCACCTTGAATAATTTGGGCCCCTCACTACAAGAAGGTCATGGACGTGCTGAAGAGTGTCCAAGGAAGGACAACAAAGCTGGTGAAGCAGCTGAAGCACAGACCTTATACAGAGCAACTGAGGGAGCTGGGATTATTTAGTCTGGAGAAAAGGAGGTTCAGCGGTGACGTTATTGCTCTCTACAATTACCTGAAAGGAGGTCATAGTGAGCTGAGCGTTAATCTCTTCTCCAAAACAACAACTGAAAATAGGACAAGAGGAAATGTCCTCAAGTTGAGCCAGGAGTGATTCAGGTTAAACATTAGGAAAAATTTCTACACAGAAATAGTCAAGCATTGGAACAGGCTGTCGAAGAAGTGGTGGAGTTGCCATCCCTGACGGTGTTAAAAATATGTGTAGATGAGGCATTTAGGAACATGGTTTAACAGGCATAGGTGTTGAAGGGTTTAAGATTGAACTCAGTGATCTTAAAGGTCTTTTCCAACCATTATGATTCTATGATTCTACAGTAGTAGCAGGTATATCTCTGTGAAATTAATATGAGATTTGAGGAAATCGTTGAGTTAATCCTGACTATTGAAAAAGATACTTTCATAGCAGAAAAGATTTTGAAACAGGAAAAAAAAAATGAATTGACATTTAAAATTTTTCCTTATAATGGAAGACTAAAGGAAATCCATCTTTGGAATTTATCCAAGAATAGGGTTAACAGTGGCTTGGTCACGGTTAAAAAATTTTAAAAAGAAGGAACCTGTATTCAGTTAAGGAAAAAAAAAATAGCAATGGCTGAAAGTTGAAGCAAAACCAGTCTGGACTATTGATAATGCACATGTTTTTAACAGTAACTAACCAGTTAAAAAAATCTTAACTAATAATAAAAAAAAAAGAATCATCCTTCAGGATTGTAAGTTAGTAGCAGATAACTTTCACTAGACTGTGCCTAAGACAACTGAATCCACAGATTAAAAATCCAATGGCCTCTGTTGCATAGGACCGGAAACAGGTGCTATAGCAGTCCCTTCACCACACAGATCTCTGCATGCTTAATCTAGGCAATGCTAAGTTTTGTTCAGCTAACCCCTTGCTTGTACTAGCAGCATCCACAGTCATCCACAAAGGCAAGTGAGGACTGCTGTCTCAGAAGCTGAGAGATCAGGATCTTCGTTTTCACATTATTTTCTTGCATTCTACTAGTTTTTGTCCTTTTATGTATCTTTTTATTATAACCCAAAAGTAAAGGTTGGGAGAAGGTATTTTACTGAGGATATAGGGTAGAAATGAGCTCATGAGTCATGCTGAAACACAATAATTTTTTCAACTTTGTATAGCTTTATTTTGATGTTAGCCAGTTGACTTTTACATCTTCTGAACATATGTGTGATACGAAGAAAAAAAAAGATTCCTCTGTTTTTGTCTTGCTTTTAAGGCAATCATGCCTTGCCTTCATCTCCCACATCTGTTGCTTGTGATGCTGCTTAATGCTGTCCGGTTTTCCGGCTTGCTTAAGTACTTGTTCATTTTCTTCCAAGGTCAATATATTTTCTACACTGATTTGTAGTGCCCACCTATTCTCTAAGAATTAATTGCTCATCAGTGAAGGAATCATCTAATCTTTAATGCTGTAGGGCACACAAGTATGACCTTTTACCTTTCCTGAGTTTATAAAAGTATACAGGAAAGTTTCGTGGGTCATGTATATTTATATATAATCTATCTATTTTTTTTTTTTTTCCTCCCTATGAAATCCAGTTGGGAAGAATTGGGTAAACTGTTGGTAGCTGCAGTCTGCTACAGTTAAGTAGCTACTGTGATGCTGGGGTTTTTGTACCCTGGTTTATCAAAACTGTCAGACAATTATTTTTCAGTCTTTTACATCAATTCATATGAGGATGTTTGAGTAAGTTGTTAACAACACGTGTAAGTCTAGTGATAAGAAGTGGTAGTATTTATAATTGCTTATTGTTTACAGATAAAATGGAGCAGTGTGATGTTCTGAGTGGGATAAACAGTGCTGACCTGTGTTTTCACTGCACTCAGAGGGAGCATGATCAGATACTTCAGTGGCATCAAAGTCAAACCAATGTGCTAACTGAATCTGAGGAATCCTATCCTGCGTGGTCTGCTTGAAGATGTGTGAAGCCAGCTACACAGTAGAAGGGATCGGAGATTTGGGCGCTCCATGTAATGTGCCCGTATACAGCAGAAATCATGTATCCTCTATAGGTATGCTCAGCACCTAATGCACTACTTGGATACTGCCCTTTTGCTGTTTTCTCATCTAACACACACACACACACACACAAAAAATGATTTTAATTATTTTATTTTGCATAAATATATTCAATACTATTTTCTTCTTTCCCTAAAAGCAAGCAAAAATAATCTAATACCTGATTTCCCTAGATCTTTGGCAATAGCATAAAAAGGCAGTAGGAAACAAAGACAGCATAATGTGTAAATCAGTTATGTTCCTCTTTCTCCTGCACTTCAGAATACCCCTTTTCTGAAGCATGAGGTGAATTCTAGCTTTTCTGAAAGTACTATTGACAACTCGAGATTATCATAGGTAAGGGAATAAAGGTTAGCAGATCCCAAGTTCGCCCTCACAGGGCATACCACATAGGGCATAAGTAATGCAGCATTTAGATTTCACAGCGAATGCTGCAGGTAGTATTTAGTGTAGTAAGAATGATTCTGAAAATATCATAGAAAATAAAATCAGAGGTGTCTTAATACTTCTCCTTTTCTTCTATTAAAAATTTAAATTACATTGCAAAGTTAGACTGTATCATTTCTGTCATAGACACACTAAGAATTTTTCCCCTGGCTTTTTTGGAAATTATATCTTAGGACTCAGCCATACAACTACATGACCATAGATCAGCTGAGTACTAACAATAGCTGAGGGCCTGCCCTAATACCAGGAAAATGCAAGGTAAGGCAACTCTGCCAAGGCAGCCTTTATTAGATCAAATACTCTTGCAGTTACTGTGGACAAAAGCATTTGATGAGACTTGTAAAAATGTCCTAATTCTGTGCCTGAGTCCCTAGCCTTGATAGTGTGACTATGAGGTAACTGCATGTTAACTGGTGACATCAGAGATCAAAGAAAAAGGCAACTACCTCTATCCTTTCTACTCCACCTGTCACCCTATCATCAAAAAGCTTGAGGTCTCTGCAGCTATGGCATTACTCCAGTGATTAAATTAGCTGTTGGTGACAGAAGCAGAAATTCATAGCCAGCCCTTAAAGTGGGTAAGCATGAGACTACTCTCCTATACATGACTCTCTTTCCTAAGCTCAAGCATAGGATAAGGCTTTGCTCAGGATTAGAGAAACTAATGGTTAAAGAACTCTCTTGTCCCTTCTTCTACAAGGATACTTAAAAATACCCACTCAATGCTGCCTTTTTATATTTCCTTGTAATAAAATAAACTAAATCACATTTAGAAAAGTACAATCTGACTTCTTTTCTCTCAGGGCTATCTTTAGTCCCTGGATTCATAGCTTTTCTCCCTCAGGACACAACTCAGGTCTCCAACTGGTAAATAGCTATTTACCTGGTAGATGGCTCAGAGTGAAACCTTCCTATACCACTTCAGAAACAGCTACCAAGTACTTCATGTCTTCTCTCCTTTGCTTCTCTTTCTCTCTCTTAGCCAAAGACGGTATAAAACACAACAGTACAAAGTTATAGAAACACCAGTGAGAGCCAGTGAACTGAAAAGCCAGTGAAAACTTCAACAGTTAAGTATTGTATCTCTAACAGACCAGAAAATGAAACAGGTGGCAATGTCATACTTTCTATGAAAAGTATACATTCCTTTAGGGTGGGAATGTTCAGATGCCTAGGGAATAAATGTATCTATACGGAATTGTATAGGGTAGACTGAGCAGCTGCCCCCTCAACAAAGTAAATAAAAACTGTAGCTGAGATTTGAAAAATGCACATCTTTGTTACAGAATAAAGAACTATTCAAATGCATGCTAGGAGTACCTGTTAAGGCTCAAAGTAAAATTCCCAAATGACAAGAGCCTTTATGTGCAAATGTTAACTATGCCTCAGTGAATGCCATTTTCCAAATTCTGAATTCCTGCTAAGACAGAACCAATCAATATAAATATCTTCCCCAAGAGCCTTACTTACAATAGTGTAAGAGTGCTGACCACTGTGCATGATAAATACTGAAATAATCCACTGGAAGAAATAGTTTCTCCGATATTTTTAGCTTGAGAACTAACCAATAATTGCACCTGAAGAGTACAAAATACTCAGCTGTTCCCAGGATGAAACTATTTGCTGACACTGAACATCATGAAATCATTATAATTATTTATTAAGTGCCAATGAGATAAAAACTGCAGTATATGGAAATACAACACAACCATTGCAAAGTATCTGCAGTGAACACGATAAAGATGACACAGTTCATCACACCACAACAGGCAGTTAGATAAACTCGCTTCAAATAAGAGCTTTTCTTGGGAGCTACTACTTGTTCTGATAATACATTTGCTCTAATGAGAGAGACCTGTTTGGAAAATAATTTAATTTACAGAGCATTCAAAGACTATTTTTCCTTTAATGTTTTAGTATCCTTTTGCTTCCAAGGGAGCTATGGGTTCCTCTGGCAGCACCATTCTGCTAAGGGAAAATAATATAATAGCCTTTGATTAATATTATCAGCAAGTGATTAGGCTGATGGGCAGCAGGGCTTGTTCATATCAAACACACGTCTTAACAGAATTCAGGCAACATCTCTTCTGTTCATATTCATTTAGAGAAATCTATACATACTTCTCAAATAGTTATTTCTATAACCAGTCTCATTACACTCTTATGTGACTATTTACCAGTAATTGCACTGATCATATAACCTTTGCTTAGATATTTCATTAAAATTATTTACATTTAATTCCTAATTTATTTACAGTTTGGATGCTCAATTTTGCTAATGTTCCAGACCAGTCTGAAAAGGCAGGCACTCCTCAATGAATTTGCTGGTTCTTAATAATAATATCTGTTTTCTTACCATTCACCATATTACAGATTGGTATATTTTAACTCTGCCTTTACCTGACCACATAGTATTAGGCTAGCTCAAAATGAGCACCTTAAACAGCAAAATGAAGGGAAGGAGGCCTAAGAGTTTTGAAATTTCCTTCCTGAATAGGAGTTTGCTTTGGATTATCATTTAAATATGAAATTGTAGACAGAGCATATCTCCTATAATTAACAGCCACTACAACAGTGCAAAGTCAAACTGCCTGGGCTGACATACATACTTACCCCTACTTTACAATCTTCAAATGCAATCATCATAAAGACATAAGAATAAGTAACTTCAAAATCAACAGAACTGGAAGGATGTCTAAGATCTTCCCTATCAGAAGGATTTTTTCCAGTGCAAAACCAGTTTTCCCTTTCTGCTTCATGAAACAGGAAATCTAATAGATTTCCTAGGAGTATGCTAGTGCTAGGAGCATACTCCTAGCTCTTTTGCACATTGGTGAAGCTAAACCCAAGTCAGCCTTTTAATCTGGAGTGCCCTCAACATGCAAACAAGACATTTTTGCTTGCTGGACTGCTTTGTTTATTCTCACATTTCGCCTGAAATGACGGCTTCTAAATTGTACCTTCCCAAGAAAACACAAAATCAAAACATTTGCATATGTTATTTTTTTTTCTATCAGAAGAAGCTAACTTTTTGATAGGAAAATGACAATTCTTAGCAAATATTTAAGACTTCTGGTAAGAAATAATCAAATGGTACTTTTTGGTTTGATACAGCTTCATTTCCAAAACAAACAAACAAACAAAAACCCCTGAAACTGGGTCAATGAAACCTGTAAGCAAATCTAAATTTAGTTTTTATTAACTACACTCATCTTTAGTTACACATTTCTGGTGGGATTTCTTTTCCATTTTCATTTTGTGCCATTCCCTAATGGCTTAATGTTGTTTTTGTTTTGACTTTTCAAAATACCAATTTTTTCTGTGAGATGATTTTGTTTTCTAAAGAACTGTAGCTCCTAGAAAGAACGTGATTATTAGCACAGCTGTAAATGCCAGTGTTAAAACCTACAAGACAGTAGTCCTGACAATTTTAACTATGAAATCTCACCCCATGGAACACTCTTCCATGGAAGTTATACTACTGAAAATGGGTTATATTATACAGCCAATACTATCTTACCAGTGTTTTTTAGATAAAGGGTTATCTTGAGAACATCACCAGATTTTCAGGATATTTCAGCCCATTTAAGAACCCACTACACAGGATGTTTCAGAGATTTGTGAGCAAGTCAAATTGCCAAATCCTATTCAATTCACAATGTTAACCCCATTTTATTTTTATTCCATTCTTCTCCAGCAGAGAATCATAGAATCTTTATGGTTGGAAAAGACCTTTAAGATCGTTGAGTCCAACTGTAAACCCTTCAATACCATACCTGCTAAGCCATGTCCCTAAGTGCCTCATCTACACATTTCCTGAACATTGCCAGGGACGGTGACTCCACCACTTCCCTAGACAGCCTGTTCCAATGCTTGACTACTATTTCCGTATAGAAATTTTTCCTGATATCTAACCTGAACCTCCCCTGGCACAACTGGAGGCCATTTCCTCTTATCCTATTTTCAGCTGTTATTTGGGAGAAGAGATTGACCTCTGCCTTACTACAGCCCCCTTCCAGGTAGTTGTAGAGAGTGAAAGGTCTTCCCTTCAGTCTCCTCTTCTCCAAACTAAATAATCAACCACTCAACCACTCCTTGTAAGGTCTGTGCTCCAGCCCCTTTGCTAGCTTTGTTGTCCTTCTTTGGACAGTCTTCAGCACCTCCATGTCTTTCTGCAGCACCTCTCATGTGTGAGGCCCAAAGCTGTACACAGTATTAGAGGTGCGGCCAAGCCGAGCACAGGGCAACCATCACTTCCCTGATCCTGCTGGCTACACTGTTCCTGATACAAAACAGGATGCCACTGACCTTCTTGGCCACCAGGGCACACTGCTGACTCATGGGTTGACCAACACTTCCAGATCATTTTCTGCCACAAATCTCTCCAGCCACCCTGGAGAGCTTTGCATGGGATTGTTCTGACCGAAGAGCAGGATCCAGCACTTGGCCTTGTTGAACAACCTAAAGCTGGCTTGATCCCGTCGATTCAGTTGTCCAGATCCTTTTGTAGAGCTTTCCTACCCACCAGCAGATCAACTCTTCCTCCCAGCTTGGTGTCATTTGCAAATTTGCTGAGGGTGCACTCAATCCCCTCATCCACATTGTTGGTAAAGATAATAAAGAGGACAGGCCCCAACATTGACCTCGGGGGAACACTGCTCGTGACCAGTCAGCAGCTGGATTTAACTCCATTCAGCACCACTCTCTGGGCCTTGCCATCCAGCCACTGCTTCACCAAGGAAGAATACACCTGTCTAAGCCATAAGCTACCAGATTCTCCAGAAGAAGTCAATGGGAGACTGCGTCAAAGGCCTTATCAAAGTCTAAGCAAATCATGTCCACAACCTTTCCTTCATACACTCTGTGTGTCGCCTGGTCGTAAAACGAGAACAGGTTGGCCAGGCAAGACTTGCCTTTCATGAACCCATGTTGGCTGCATCTGATCCCTTGGTTGTCATACACATGTTGTGTGATTGCTCTCAAATGATCTTCTCCATAACTTTCCCCAATAGCGAGGTCAGACTGGCAGGCCTGTAGTTCTCCAGATCCTCCATCCAACCCTTCCTGTAGATGGAGGTGACATTGGCAAGTCTCCAGTCATCTGGGACCTCCCCTGTTGACCAGGACCATAGACGATGGAGAGGGGCTTGGTAAGCACTTCTACTAGCTCCCTCAGAACCCTTGGGTGAATCCCATCTGGCCCCATAGACTTGTGGGTGTCCAAGTAGAGTAACAGGTCACTGACTGTTTCCTCCTGGATTATGAGGGGGTTATTCTGCACTCTATAGGTGTCTTCCAGCTCAGGGGGCCAAGTACCTTGAGGATAACTGATCTGAGTGTTAAAGACTGAGGCTAAGAAGGCTTTAGGTACTTCAGCCTTATCCTTATCCTTAGTGGCGATATTCCCTGTGGCATCCAATAAAGGATGGAGATTCTCCCTGGCCCTCCTCTTCTTGTTAATGTATTTGTAGAAACATTTTTTGTTGTCCTTTACAGCAATGGATTGAGTTACATCTGATCTTTCACCTTTCTAATTTTCTCCCTACAAACCCTAGTGACTTCCTTGTACTCTTCCTGAGTTGTGTGCCCCTTCTTCCAGAGGTGGTAAACTCTCTTTTTTTTTCCACAGTCTCAACAGGTCCCTGTTGAGCCAGGCCAGTCTTCTTCCCCTCTGGCTAGTCTTTCAGCACACAGGGATGGCCTGCTTCTACGCCTTTAAAATTTCCTTCTTGAGAAAGTCCAGCCTTCCTGGACCCCTTTGCTGTTTCCCAAGGTATTATCCCAAGTCACCCTGTCACCCAGGACTGACTCACAAGGGACTTTCCCAATCAATGTCCTAAGCAGTCCAAAGTCTGCCCTCCAGAAGTTCAACATAGTGGTTTAGCTGACACCCCTCCTGACTTCACTGAGAATTGAAAATCTTATCATTTCATAGTCACTATGCCCAAGACGGCCTCCAAACACCACATCTCCCACCAGTCCTTTTCTCTTCACAAAGAGAGACTGTCCAGTGGGGCTCCTTCCATGGTAGGCTCACTTACCAGATGTGATAGGAAGTTATCTTCCACGCACTCCACGAACCTCCTAGACTGTTTTCTCTCTGCTGTATTTTATTCCCAACAAATATCTGGTAGGTTGAATGCCCTCATGAGAACAAGGGCTGCTGATTGTGAGACTTCTGCAGCTGCTTGTAGAATGCCTCATCTGTCTCTTCATCCTGGTTGGGTGGTCTATAGCAGACTCCCACATGGATATCAGCCTTGTTAGATTTCTCCCTGATCTTGACCCATAAGCACCCAACTCTTCCATTGCCCACTTGGAGCTCCATGCAATCAAAGCACTCCTTAACATACTGTGCTACCTCACCTCCTTTCCTTCCATACCTGTTGCTTCTGAAGAGCCTGTAGCCATCCACTGTAGCACTTCAGTCATGACAGTGGTCCCATTATATTTCAGTGATGGCAACAATGTTGTAGTTTTCCTGATGCCCTGTGGTCTCTAGCTCCTCCTTTTTGTTGCCCATGCTGCATGTGGTGATGTAGATGCACTACAGCTGTGCTGCTGAGCTCTCCCTCAGCTCTCGCATGCGGCCCCAATGCTCATCCCTAGTGATCCCAGTTTCATCCCCCTCCCCCTTCATACCTAGTTTAAAGACCTCTCAGTGAGCCCTGCCAGCCTCTGCGCAAGGATTCTTTTCCCCCTGAAAGACAGGTGAAACCCATCCGTGTCCCGGAGGCCTGGTGCTGCCAGGCCCCAAGGGCAAAAAACCCAAAATTCGACTGATGACACCAGCCTCTTAGCCACTGTTTTAGCAGCTGTTTTTTCCTCTTCCTCTCAACGTCCTTCCCTGATACTGAGGGAATGGAAGAGAACACCACCTGTGCGCCTGCTCCCTCAACTGATCTCCCCAATGCCCTGAAGTCCCTTTGGACAGACTTCAGGCTTATCTTGACAATGTCAGCCAGCCTGGAATAGCAATAGCTAAGGGCCATATAAGACTTGTGAGCCTTTTTGGGATGTTCCTTACGCAGGCCCCAGGGAGACAAAAGACATCCATGTGGGAAGGTTCCAGTCGGCATATTGGACCCTCTGTTCTCCTCAGAAGGGAGTCACCTGCAGCAATTACCCTTCTTTTCTTCTTAGTAGAGGCAGTCTTAATAAGGTGTGGGCTTGACTGCCTCACCCTAGACAACCCCCTAGAGGGACCTTGGTTGGATGCCTCATTTGTCCAGCCTTCGAGTTCCAGGGCCTCACACCTATCGCATATGGTCACCTGCAGGGGTGAGATGGGCTGGGAGGAGATTCTCCTGTCACCCTAAACAAGGACCTGTTTTCATTCTTGCTCATCTTTTAATTCTGCCCCCTCCGCCCTACAACAAGAGGGTAAGGAATCCTCAGGTGGATTTGGGGTGTTCCTCCGGTGCACTTCCTGGGATGATTGCAGGGTGCAGCTCCACTAATTTCTCTTTCTCACTCTCCCTAATGCTTCTCAGCCTTTCCACCTCCTCCTTCAGTTCCACCACCAGGATAAGCACACTCTTCACACCTAAGGCAGGTGTTGCCTCTGCTACTCCCCAATAACATTGAGAGGCTCGCACACTGCCAGCAGCTGGAGACCTGCACTGCCACTTGTGCATGTGGCAGCTCAGTCTGTGTCCCCACATTGTTCCTGATGCTGTCTCTATCGAATAAAGACCATGGCTTTTGTTCATTTCTCACTGAGGGAAAAGATCGTAGGGAGAGCTGTTTTCCTGAGCCTAGAGGAGACTCCCTGCATCCTGCCTGCACCCCCTGCCTGTGCCAACTGCCACCCTAACTGTCGTGCCATGTCCTGTCTGATGTGCCACACCCTGTTTGCCTGCTCTGTTCACCATGCTCCTGGTCCTAGTGGTAAAGGGAGAAATAAGGGTGACACTAAGGTTGACAATAAGGGTGACAGAGCACTGGAACAGGCTGCCCAGAGAGGTTGTGGAGTCTCCTCTGGAGATCTTCCAAACCCACTTCGACGCAGTCCTGAGCCACATGCTCTAGGTGACCCTGCGTGTACAGGGGGGTTGGACTAGATGATCTCTAGAGGTCCCTTCCAACCTTAAGCATTCTATGATTCTATGATTCTAATAGGGTAACGAGAAATGGAAGAAATCCTAGTATATACACTTTCAGTTATAGTAGTAAGTATGTATTCCCATGTTAATTTCACAACAGTTTTCCCAGACATTTAGTGACCATAGTGTATGCTTGTATATAGCTAATCTTCAATGTCGTGCTGAACATGCCTTTGTTCTGTTACATGAAAATCCTATATACGGCTGTTGTTCTATTACATGCAAATTCTTTCTGTATCTGTAGACCTCAGTTCTGAGACACTGAGCACCTGCCTGCAACTCTGGGAATTCATCAGCTGTCAGCAGTGTTTAGCATTCAGGTGCTCAAGCCCTCTGTGGTTAGTTTTTTTTTCACTGGTGAAGAAGTACATACAGGTGTATTTCACACAGCTTGCATATGGTGTGTATACACAGGTGTATATACACACAGGTGTGTATAAACCATTGCACCGGTGTATATACACACAGCTTGCATAGGATGTGAAACTGTCCAGTATTAGCCAGATTGTGTATTGTTAGCATAAATATAAATGATTAATACAAGTTTGGGAGTGCAGTCCTATTTCATGTAGTTTTTGAGAGAATATAGATGCTAATACAGTTTGGTGGGAAATAGAAACCAACAAAGAAAAAGATATACATACTTTCATGTAAGCTTCTGGTAAGATAGTTCTTCACATGAAACTGGAAAAAGTGTAAGCATCAAATTCTATGAAGTATTTTTTTATTTTCTCCTGCGCAGTATTTATTTTTCATGTCTGATTTTTTGATGATAATCTAAGAAGCAATAGGATGGTTTTTCGAAGGCATACATTTCAAAAGGGGTTAACAATATAGGGTAGGTGGAGAAAGCTTAATGCTTTTAGGCAAACACTTTTGTTACTAACAAAACAGATCTCTGCCACAAAGAGTGTCAGTCCAGTGATACTTTCTAGGAAGCTGGTAGAAAACATTCTGACAGAAAAATAAATTTGCTAGCAAGAGCACATAGACTCATCCAAACAAATTGCCTTTGAAATAGTGTGTTTAACTTAGTACTGTGCTATCTTAGCTAGTGTTAATAGCAAACACTAAGGCCTTTAAAATTCTTAAATCCACTTCACTGTGTATTGATTTGTGTAATAAAGAAATTTTTCTGTAGAGGAATACTTGATAAAACAGCTTAAGGCAAGAGGAAGTACCTTATGCACTGCTGTGAGTGTGAAGAAAGGGAATATTTAAAAAAATAGCAACATTTGTGATTGGTTATTGTGTTTCTCATTTGTTTTTCTTCGTTGCCTGAAGTGTTTGAGTAAGAGCTGGAGTGAGTTGTTGCTGGGGTCTGAAAAAACTGTCGTCAACAGGGTCACTATATTGTAGACAGAAAGAAGGGCTGGGTGCCTCTGATCCTGAGAGACTGCAAATTCAGCTCCATAAGTTCAGCTGAGGGAAATGGGCTGGGCATGTTAGCCCATGTACAAAGAGAAAGCTGTAATGCTCACTTTTCACTGAGCCTGCTTCTGTGAGTGAGGGCTGGATTTCTAGCAGAGGTCAGCTTTCCCAGCAGGGTCTCTCTGTCAATGTGCAGCTTTGCAAAAGGGCAATGGCAAAAGCTGTATGACAGGCTCTTCTGATACTCCCCAGGCCTTCAAGTCTAAATCAAAACAATGTGACTCTACTGAAAAAGTACAGCAAAATGTAGGAACCACTACAAACAGACCTAGCTTGGAGTTCAGACTACCTTTTTAAATTTATTTCTAAAGAGCTTATTAGCAACCAAAATAACCCTGCAGAAACCATCAGGATTGGGTTTTTTGCATGTTGAGTTTTTGCTGAGGTATTGTGATGACAAGCACATTTGAAAGACATGAAAAGGGAGGCATTAGCAAGTGCAAAGTAAAAACAGATCATCAGTGACAAGTTTTCTCATGAAGAATTTATTTTCAGTTTAATATTCACATGTATTTGTACTTGTGTGTTAATTTATTGCTAAGGTAGTTAAGTTAGAAATAAAAATGTGGTCTCAGTAACATTAGCTTTTATAGTAGTTCAGATATGCTTCATGTTTTTCAGATACATGGTGAAGAACTACTCCTGAGGTTGCTTTTGTTTATTTCATACACCTGCAACAAGGCAATGATGTGCTAGGGGGAGGTCAGGAAAAGCACCAGTGTCACTGAAAGCAAGGATGGAGGTAAATTCAGGAGGAAGCATTCCTTTAAGTCATACTCTTTCTGTGTTATTCACTGATCGTTATTTTGTGTTCTGAAATCAAATGGACTTTTTTTGTTGTTTTTGGCTTTACTTTTCGTTATAAACCTGTCAGGCATTTTGATGCCTTATGTTCAGATCAAGATGGCTGAAGCGAGTCAGGGTATGTGGGGATCTGAGGGAAGGTGAACTGAAGCTTTCGGGGGGAACACTCTGAACAAGGGTGCAGCAGGGGAGATATTGTGGAGTTACAACTGAAAGGAGACAATAGAATAAAAAATGCAGTGGAATGTAAGAGGATTTCTGGAACATGAGTTTTGATACAGTTCCTATGTAACTGGAGAGCCTTGAAAGGGAAGATATGAAGACTACAGCAAAATCATTTTCATAAGGCAATTCAAGGGATGAAGTGGTGTGTCAGCAGTGAAAGTGGACAGTGTCTGACTATTTTCAGCATGTCAGACAGATGAGGGAGAAGGAGAACAGATGGGGAGATCAGGAAGAAGTAAGCATATGTGAGGCCAGAGACAAATAAAGGATTGAGAGTTGGAGATAGATGAACTGAGGTGGATTTTTTAATACCAAACCATTTCGTGAATTATCCTTGGAACTGAAGAATAGATGACGGTGAAATTCCATATTTGTGGGATATTTTGTATCCTTCAGAACAGGCCTGTGTTTGTATGTATGTAACAGGCAGATATTTTTTGAGGAAAGTGAAATCTAGATTTTGTTACAGCAAACTTCAGGGAGATGAATCTCTAAGCTTTGAGGTTCCTGAATTTTTCCAGAAGGAAGTAGAAAATGAGGGAGATGATTAAGAATATGTTTAAAATCAGTCAAAAACTTTGATATATTGTAAAGAAAGAGAGTGAATGTGTATGAGAGAAGAAATGCTAACAAATTTTAAATAAAAGTTGAACTGAGTCTGAACAATTTATATGTGGGTGTGATAGGGTGGTCACCTATGCCAGTCTTATTAGGGGACTGGTAGCCTCATATCTCTGGAAATTTCCATTACCATGAAAACATCTTAAAAAAAATACCAACAAAACAACCCCCACTAAACCCTACCTTTTTTGGTAATACACTGTTTATGCAGTAAGGGAAAAGATTTTCCTTGTAATAGTCTAGAAAACCTGGGCCTGATGGAGGTCTCTGAATCAGTTTCTATAACCAGTGCTACGCCACAAGCAAAAATTGTCTTGAATTATGGTAGCTCGTAGTGATGTGGTAGCAAATACAACACTTAAGTGCATTTCAGCAAGGAGAGAGAGCTGCATATAGCTATGTTATTGCTGGGTACAGGAAGGAAGGGAAGGTACTGTACATATGTGTAGCAACAGCTGTATGGTATGACTTGGAGTATATGAGGTGTTAATGGGAAGAAATGGATTCCTAGCTTAATTCTTGTTTGTAGAGACAGATAGACACATGTGCATCTCTAACACAACGTGATCAGTGCCACATATTTCCACTTCTGTAGAAAAGAAGGACTTTGATGCCTTGAGCAACAAGATGACATTTGATACACTTTTCTGAAGGCATCTGAAGCTTGAGATGGATGAGGCCTTTGATGGTTTGTGAAACCGCTTTTTGAGGTCACAGAAGCAGATTGAGTTTGTGACCTTATAAGAAAAAATCTGCTGTGTACAAAATGTCTGTAATAGAGTTGACAGAAATACAGATACAGAATTATGGAACAGCAGAGTATAAGAGTTCCAAGGTAAAAATCAGTCAGTAAGAACCAACCATAGAAACTGCATTCCTTCCATTATTAAGGAAGACACTGTTACTGATTCTTGTGATTGTTATCTTGCAGTGTCTCCTTTCCAAAAACATCAGCAGCTGAAAAAGAAGTGAAAAAAAAAAAGAACTTTGACAATATGTTTGAAAGAAACCTAGGGAATTCAAATAATGGCAAGTGTAAATGGAGCCTAGCTTTGTGGGGCAGGAACAGAAAACCATTCTGGATATTTTAACAGTACTTTAAAGCAGTGCAGTTTGCAGTGACATTCATCCTTGTGTGCACCCTGTTCACAAAGATTCCTACAACCTGCATTTAATTTCCATTTCTTTCATTGCCTTACTAGGTGATGCTGGTGAAATAATTTCATGTGTAGAGGTTTTTGTTTGTTTGTTTGTTTTTGTTTTTGTTTTGTTTTCCATATGAAAAATGGAAAAGATTCTGTTTTCCCTTGGGAATGCTTTATAACCTACTGAGGAAAGAGTCTAGGTGTGTGTTTGGTAGTGACCTGAGTACTGGTTGTGATTTTACCACACATGTCAAAGTAGTTAGCTTGTATCCCTGTTGGTATCTGAAGATTCCTTTGCTTTTAGTGGAATATTGGGTAAACATTGGGTGTCTTTTCAACAGTGACTCAAAGAAAATAGAAAACTTCGGTGACTGTGTTAGGCGATTGATTTCCTCTCTGTGTCTTTATACATATGCCATGCTATCCTTGACTTAATGTTTGGGCTATATTCAGGAGGAATATGCACAACATAATGACTGCTTCCAGGTGCCTTAGAGCATCTTCAAGCACAGCTCTCCTTTTCCTTTCCCAGCCAAAAAGTGTTGTTCATGATGAGTGAGAATTTACAAGCAGTGTAACAATTAATAAAATATAGGAGTTTTAATGGTCAGTGCTCAAATTAACCAATATAGTTCAGTCTGTATATATTTCACGTGCTTTTCTGTGGATCAGCTAGTCTAAGCAGAATAACAACATAACTGTTGTTTGCTCCCAAGTTCACAAGATCTGGCTGTTGCTTGTTTGAGACCAACTTGAGTCTTAAGGCCTTTTATCTTTCTGCTTGAGCTGCCACCTAATTCTTCAGGCATGTGTCCCTTTCTGATGACAACTTTGCAGAATACTCTATTTGTCTTGCTTTTCTTAGTAACTGCAGTTTCCTTGCCAAATTATGCTCAGTGTCACTTATCCTATTTGCTCACAGCTCATGGGACTCCAAATTGTAGTGAATTGCTTTTGTCTTGCTTATCTCTATGTTTTAAATGTCTGTAGAGGTCCTGCCATATTTCTCAGAGCCCAGAAGTTCTTATTTCTTGTTGAATCAGCAGCTGAAAACACAAAATCACAGAATCACAGTTCTTAGAAAGATATTTCAGTGCCTCAGTTTCAATTTACTGAGTTATGAAGTGACAGATGGAAAAGAGCAGTTGAAAGAGCAGGAAAATCTGTAATTTGTGACTCTGCAATATCAAAGCCAGTCCTGAAGGTAATCTTTGTTTAGAAACACAAGCACAACTGCATTCATGTTGCATGTCTGGACATGAAAACAAAAAAAGCCTTCATCACCCTCCCCAAGGTAGGCGTAAATAAAACTTGTTTGACTACGTAGCCATTCATACATTCAAGACTTTACTTTGAGGGGTTATATCCAAAAAATTTGCACACAGACACATTCACCATCAGACATAACAATCATATTATCCATTTTCAATTGACAGTTGAGATCATACCCTACCTACAGTGTAAAAATATTAATGCTATTAGAATAACTTTATCTAAATTACAATATAGACTTTTTGAACTCCTCATTATGTCCTTATAAAGACTTTTATGATGTCAGCCAAAATCAGAGTATTGACACCCAAAAGATTACTTTTACGTAATTTCATATTTGGTCACTTTTCAGATGACTGAACACTGTGGTAAATAGCTGCTAGAATGCTGTGCTCCCTTTATTTTACGAAGAGGGACGTGTTAGTCCCTTTAGAGCCACAAGTAACCTTATACATTTTTATCAGAGGGTAGTTTAGTTTATTCATATTCTATGCAAAAAGTGATCTGAACAACCCTTTTTTCTTTGAGAAATTTGTGTGTAGAAGTTTTCACAGCACAAGTTACACAGACTATTCTCTCATCCATGAATTAAAAAAGAATCACAGAACATGTACTTTGTAGTAAACCTACCTGACAGTTAAAACTGCAATATCCTTCTCAAAGGGCAAGTGTTCAGTGCTGTGCTTGGCCTTCAGGGAAAACAGACTTCACATTTCTCAGCCTCCCACCAGACCTCATTGTCACCAAGCGTGGAAGCTGCTCTAAGGGTACTGAAAATTGCGACATATTCTCTTACCTCATGGTGAGAACGGGAATTAAATGCAAAAACCACTTATGCAAAATTTAACCACAGGAAGATCTACGGCAGGGAAGAAGAAACATTGCAACTTCAACCCAAAACCAGTGTCACAGTCTACCACCGTAAAGTCTAGACATCGTGCTGATACTCCCAGACCTAAAGAGCAGACTGTTTGAAGTTTGTTTCTGCCCCCTTGAAGGGGGCGCTGAAGTCTGTCACTTTTCCTTGTCACTTTCCACAGGGAACATCCATCAATGGAAAGTATACAGCAGCAGTAAGATGGTACAGATGCCAATAACACCACCCAAGATGAGAGGATGTCATGTCCAAATGTTGATCCTATGAATCATGCTGTTTGCTGCAGGAAGCCGATTAGCCAAGGTATTCATTGCTGCTTCCCTGACTTACTGCTGCTCCTCCAAAATCCATTGCTGCTCTTCAGATCTGTCCTGTGCTCTCTCAGAAGCTTGTATGTCTGCTGAAAGATCTCCTTGGACTTTTAGCCTTTGTTTGTTTACTGTGCCTCCAGTGTGCATAGCTTCTTGGTAAGAACATGTTCTAATCCAGCAAGGCTTTAACTGTTAAAAGCAGTATGTGTTCATGTTTGGCCTTTACTCTTGTTTCAATTCACTCTTTTTTAGTAAGAGTTAGTTCGCTATTGCAAACTCTGTAAACACCTTCTGTGACATTTCTCTTATTGCTTATGTCACTGCTTATGGCACTGCATTGCTTGTGTATTTGTCCAGCTTAAAAAAAAATGTCTCATTTCCAGGCTAAAGTTTTATTCATCTGCTGCTGCAAAATTGTCCACAGGTCTCCCTGAAGTATCCTACCACTGTCTAACTCATGACTGTCTTGTCATGAAAAAAGTTAGGAAATTTCAAATGAATTAACAAGTGACAAGAGTGCTCATTCTTTGCTGATGTTCTAATTACTGTAAGTGTATGCAAAACATTTTTTTTCTGACATCTTGCTGCTTTATTCCCTAATGCATCTGTGTTATTTTTTCTCTCAGAGCTCCCCATAGGCTTTTTTTTTTTAACAGTAGAAAGCTCTGATATCATCAGAAAATGTACCTTGCTACTAACTTTGCCCGATTTTGATGGAGTTCTCTGTTTATCTGTTTGGTTTCTCCTCCCTCCCATTTCTGTTCCCTCCCACCACTTGTTCATCAGGAAAATTATTTACATGTTTTCTTAAGCCATATATTGTTGTGACATTTCTGTTCTCCTCCTAGGATCAGGATGAGATGGACAAATTGTTGTCTTATGTATTTAGAGATGCATGTAAAGAATTTGTTACTGATACTCAGGCAAATTCAATAAATTGAGGCATCAATTTTCGGAAGTGCTTTTTGTGGGTATTTCTGTGCCATTTCTGGCATTTTGTGAAACTTGTCTTTTGGGGAAGACTGACAAGTCAACTAGATGAGTATATATCTGTTAAAAAACACATGTGCAGAGGTTCTAGATCTAGTTATGAAGAAAGTACTGGTGTTATAGGACTTCTGCTATATATAATGTGTATTGGATTTACAGCCTTTTTCTCCCAGTATCATGGTATGTTCATGATACTAAGAGATCAAAGAGATACTGTCAAAGAGAGTGGAACAGGTTGCCCAGAGAGTTTGTGGAGTCTCCTTCTTTGGAGACTCTGGGATGTGACGCTGTGCAACATGCTCTAGGTGTCCCTGCTTGAGCAGGGGGTTTGAACTAGATGAACTCTAGAGATCCTTTCCAAACTCAAGCATTCTGTGATTCTGTGATTGCAAGGCTAATGACCTTAAATTGATTCGCTCAGAAAATTTCAAGACTCTCTTATTGCTGTTCTTACTAGAAAGACGATAATGATCAGTATTATTTACTCTCTCAAATAGCATGTGTAAAGCTATGTTTGAGCTTTTGCAATTTAATTATAACAACCCTTAGTGAACAATTCACCAATCAGACATTGAGATAATGTATTTTTTCTCACATGCTTTTAACTGAGGGAAGGGAGCAGGAGGATAAACTTCATGTTAGTTCTGAATCATCACTACCATAGAGCACTGTTATGAATATACTTGAGATGTTGTAGCATCTTTAAGGAATTGCTTTGTCTAAGTAGGACTTAGCTTCTCTGTTTTTTGACTGAAAATTTGCAGCTTAAATGACAGGTCAAAATGAAATACAAATTAACAAACATATATTTCCCGGAGGCTTTGGAGTATTTCAGACTGAGCAAAGATCACAGGTGGGATGACACATCCCCTAAGTTATGGTTAGGAACCATAGAAATCAGGTAATTATTAAAAAATTTCTTTACAATTCACTTTTTTCAATTACACCTGATTTCAAAAGGAAGGATGAGTATATTTTGAGTGCTTTTTCCTGTCTTCCTTTCCTATAGAAAGAACAAGAATTTGGGTCAATATCTTTTCTGGGACAATTTTCCTCTATTTTTTAAGAGCTGTCTGCACTGATTTTATATAAGTAAGATGATGCTGGAACAAGTGTCTACATCTCTACTAGACAATGACTTTTATGACTGCTGTGTCCTCTTCTGACCTCTGTTTTGGTTCTAACTGATGATCATAGAATCATAGAATCATAGAACGCTTAAGGTTTGAAGGGACCTCTAGAGATCATCCAGTCCAACCCCCCTACACATGCAGGGTCACCTAGAGCATGCGGCTCAGGACTGCGTCCAAGCGGGCTTTGAAAATCTCCAGAGAAGGAGACTCCACAACCTCTCTGGGCAGCCTGTTCCAGTGCTCTGTCACCCTCACTGTCCAGAAATTTTTCCTTAAGTTCCTGTGCAACTTTTGGTGCTTCAGTTTGTGGCCGTTTCCTCTAGTTCTGTCAGTGGCCACCACTGAGAAGAGGCCAGCGCCATCCTCCTCACTGCCTCCCTTGAGGTACTGATAGACACTAATCAGGTCTCCTCTCAGCCTTCTCTTCTCCAGGCTAAACAGGTCCAGCTCTCTCAGCCTTTCCTCATAGGGCAGATGTTCCAGGCCCCGGATCATCCTTGTAGCCCTGCGCTGGACTCTCTCCAGCAGCTCCACATCCCACTTGTCCTGGGGAGCCCAGAACTGCACACAGTACTCCAGGGGTGGCCTCACCAGGGCTGAGTAAAGGGGCAGGATCACCTCCCTCGACCTGCTGCTGATATTTCACAGGAACCTCTTTGAAGCTGCTTGGAGTGACCTCTGGAATTTCTGAGGATCTCTAATCAAACCAGGCCCCAGAATGATGTGTTGAGCCCAGAATTTGGCTTACAGCTACTGGACTGTTGTGCGTGTGAAACTTTGTACAAATGAGAACATAATATCCATATTGCATATAATTGGATTTCAGATTCCCCACAACTTAGCAGTACGGTAGCAATACTGGTGACAGACATCCCCCTGATAAAACTGTAGAAAAAAAAAATGAACTAGAATAAATGACTCAGAATTCAAGTATGCCTATTAGGAGGAGAAAGTTCAAGGAATTTTCATAGGAACAATTATTAGATTATTCTCTATGGTCTGTATAGGTTTCGTGTCTTCCCACTCAGATGGCTGATTATTTGGAAGTGTAGTTATGAACTGATTTTTAGATCCAGAATATTTGTTGTATCCCTGTAGCAACAGCTGGAGTAAACAGACATAGATGTTGTGATCTTGATGCACAGGTAAAGAAATGTCATTGGGACAAAGCAGTAACTTTTCAAGCAACACTGAAATTGTGTAGCTGAACACTGTGCATGTATCAGAAGAGGTTACTTCTGTAATCTTAATTCAAATACTGCTCTACATTCAAAGTGACAGCCTATAATTATAGGAGAGCATATAATTTTTTCTCAGTGTAGAAGTCTGGGGTATCTAATGCTAGCATAACTGTGATAACAGAAAAAGGCTCTTTTGACCAAGCTCAAAAAAAACGGGAACATAAAGCTGCTCAGCATGAGGAGTTAATACAAGTGGCACACGCAAACTTGGCTGCCCCTAGTACAGATTCAGTGCAAGCACTTCCATAAAAAAGCAGAGGAGTGCTATTGGTGGCTGCTTCCTTGCAATATTCTTTTCTGCTGAAGAAAAGACACGAAAAATAAGTGAACCTAGGAATCTGATGTGCAGCACAAAGTAGTAGCATTTATGCTTAAAAAGTCTGACTAATGACCCTCTTTAGCTGCCTCTGTAGGAGCTTGGTTGTATCCCTCAGCTGTGAGTGGATCCTCTAGCAGCAGTCCAGTCCCCAGGGGAAGACACAAGTTTGAAAAGAAACAGTGAGTGGATGTACCAATGCTCTGGGTGGCTGCATACAGGTAATAAACAGAGTCGCATAAAACCCATCTTGTGCAGGCATGATTTCCTTATGTTCTTAATTTTGAGTCTTACGTAATGATGTTCTGTGATGAAATTTGTGACCACCTTACTTTATTTTATAATGGATAATTAGTAAGACTGGAATAGAAATGCTGAAGAGCAGTGAACTGTGGGCATGGGGGAATGCTGTGAGGGGGTGGAGGAAGGAGTACCTGTTGGAGGTTTGAGTGAGCTTCTGTTGTTTAAAACACTTGTCTGAAATTATCTTGACCTCCAGTGCACCTAGATTCCTACTAACAGTAGGCGCTTTTCAGCAGAAAGGAGAGAAGGTCATACACTTTCCATGGTTCCTTTGCTATATTGTGTAATACATACCCATTGAATGTTGAAAAGAATCACTGTACCGGATAATCCAGTACCTGCTGAGGTAAAGGCATAAGATTTAGGCATCTATAAGGCATAAGAATTAGATATGTGAGCAAAAGTTTTTTTTTGTTTTGCTTTGTTTTGTCCTTATTCTAGTAATTGATCTTTGAAGAGCTGGGTCAATCATTTTAATATAGTGTCTCAGTTTTGTCACTTGTAGGATAGCTGGGGGTGCATCTTTCACATTGCCATGTGAAAGATAAAATTAGCTTTATACTCAGCTGATTCTTACAGCATGCTTTGTTCTCATGTGTACACTTGGTGATGTTGAAGAAGTGCAGGGTTGGATATAAAGCATGACTGACAAACTGTAAGATAAATCTTCCAGTGATGGACTTTCAGAACCTCATTTGTTAAGCGTTATTGCAAAGAAGATTGAGAGGTGCCTAGGTGAATGAAGTGCACAACAACTTTTACAAGAAAAAAAATGTTGGGCTCTTAAAAGGTCCTTTAATTTTACAGAGACAGACAATGGAAGTCAAAGGCAGACAAACTCATATGAGAAATGGTGCACATGTTTTTAATGGCGCAAGTGATTGACTACTGGAATAAACTGACAGACCCTTGAAGTTTTCAGGTAAAGACTGTGATGCCTCCCTGAAAGATGTATCATAGCAAAATACGACATGCTGGGCTTGAAGCGGAGTTGACAGGCTTACATGGTACAGGAGATTGAAATAAATGATCTAGTAGTTATTTCTGGCTTTAAAACAGAGCTGTACAAATTTTTCATATGCTATAGATGCTAATTTTTAAGTAGAAAATACAAAACCATGTCAGTAGATTATATTTCAACCACAATTTACATCTTTGCAGAATACACACAAAGCTGACACATGCCGTTTCTGTTGATTTATTTTACATATAGAGTAATAAGAGCTTGATTTTGAAGGTAGTTGTCAAAATGGAAACAGTATTGCTCAGAAACACCTTCTTTATTTTCAGCATCTGTAGTTATTTTCATTTATATTTTTGCCACAGTTAAATTAGCAGTAGAATTAGACAATTATCAGTGCTCAAAAGGTCATGTTTTGAATCTGAAGAAAGGGTATATGTCCAGGGATCCTTCCAGGGTCCCAAGATGAGAACTTTATCAAGGACAGTGTGTCCATTTTAGGTCAAGTGTGTTTTTTTCTTTTAATATCAAAATGTGATCTGAAAGTGTAATAAAAGAGTCACTTAAAAAGAGTCACATAGAAAGAGTCACATAAGACTCATAGTTGGAGACTTTTAGAGAGGCTGCTTTGCATGTTCATAACTTGGATGTGTTTTTGCAATTATCTGGTATTCAAAATGTGCACAAAGTCATATTTTTCATGAAAAATTAGGAGGCTGTTATTCTGTCTTATCACATTGGCTTCATTACCTTTTTTGTAGTACAAAAATATTAGAAAGGATATCTTCACTGGTAGAAGCTGGCATCATTATTGCAGTCTAAACTAGAAACAAATAAACACACGGAGGAGCAGGAGAGAAAATTATGGTTGGATTAAGGGCTTATGGTTGGACTAAGGGCGTACAGTTGGACTTGATGATCTTGAAGGTCTTCTCCAATCTTTATGATTCTATGAATTGGCCTTGAATAAAGACTGAAAGACTGCATATTTGTGAGTACATATGTGTGTATATGCCTATACACATACACACAGGTTGAAAGTTTCTACATAAAAAAATTAGTAATAGAAAATGTGGGCACATGGAGGAAAGCCAGAGGTGAAAATAAAATATTTTTTCACTGTTAATGCAGACTGTTAAGGAGAGGAATGAGAAGAGGGGAGGATTTTGGCTTTGCAGGCAGGCATAGAAATGTCCATCAACTCTTAAAGAACCCCTTTTGCCTTGCTTTCCACCTGATTTGACAGTCCTGTGTTTCCCTTTTTCCTTCCTAGCTGGACTTATTGGAACAAAGCTACTCTTTTATTTTTAAACTTTTCTATAAATGATTGGAAGCTCTCCAGCAGAGCCCTCCTAAAGCTAGAGAGGCCTGGAAACACAGAACAAGGACAGATTTGAGAACAAATTACAAGTGGCCAGTTTGGGGTCATTAAAGCAGGAGCAATTAACTCCCCTTTATCTCTTTGCATTTTAGCTGTTTTCAGTCTTTTCTAAGGAGTAAGGAATTACATCCTACATCCCAATATAGGAAGGAATGTCAAGGAGACAGGGAAAGACCCAGGCAGTGAAAATAATTTCGGACATTTTTAAAGGATGTGAGCATTTATTTTTGGAAAGTTAAAATAGACAACTCTTAATATGAGGCAAGAAGCTGCATGCAAGATTTGGACTGAAATGACAGATTTGATTTCAAAAACACATTAGGATTCAGCCAAAGGGCTCTATCACCCAGATACTTTATGCTCAAGTAACCAAAGGTAGCCTCTCAATTCAATGTTTATCTAGCAGTAGGTAACAGGCTATGGCAGCCTTGCTGCTCCATATGACTGGATGCAAAAATAGGTAAATATTCCCTTGTAACCAGTTCAGGTTGCCTCTTTGCTTTTACCTGGGGCACAGAGTGTACCAGGCAGAGCACAGAGTGAGGACACAAGGTGCTTAAATTTTTTATGTTACCAATGCTGGCCTTGCATACCCCACCTGCCTCAGTTTCTCCCACTGTGAGAGGTGCCATTGCTAACCTTTATAACATCCGTACATAAAAGATGATTGTGATAACGGTGATAGTAGTAAAATTGATTTCTTTTTAACATTGAAGCAGCATAGGTTAAAGGTACTTCCCCCAAAAGTTTGTCTTCTGGCATATTTAAAGAGCAGCTGTATCTTTGCCTGATCAATCACAAAACTTTATTTGCTCAATCAGTCATAACCTTGCTGATCTTAAGCAACTCTTTTTTCAGCAGTGTTTCCCTCTGACCTCCTAAGCTGTATTGCCATTGTACTGGCAAGAGAGGAAGAAACATGCATACTCATGCTAGCTGGAAAGCCCACTCCTTTCCGTCATGTCAGTGAGATCCTCTTCAAAGTAGGGTCCAGCTCTTGGATGGGTCTGCATTCCTGTATCAGCTTTATAAAGGGAGTTGCTGACCTTCTGTCAAAGACTGCCAAGTTAAGCTAGTCCTGACATGAAGAAGTTAACATATTTGTTGTAATGCTTAAGTTTATTAGAGGTAGAGTTAACTAGCCTTAACTTAAGGAGACATTGTCAGCTTAAATCTTAGCCATCATTAGCATGTTTTATAAAAAAGCTGTGAAAATACTCTGCCTGATAGGAAAAAAATCCACTCTTTTTAAAACTAAGTGAAGCACACAGACATTTTCCCTCTACTGTGTGAAAGGCCAAGCCCAAAGCACAGAGGACTGACCCACAGTTGACAGTCAGTGTAAACAAAAGTGAATGACTTTTCTGTTTGTTTTCTTATTATTGTCTGTGCTGAAGAAATGCACTAAGATTACCTCCCTCCTATCCTCCCCAACAAAATGGAGAGAAAAAAAAATAAAAGGGAAAACTCCATTACTTTGGAGTAACTCCTTTGGTGGAGTAATGGAGTCTGGGAACTGCTGCTGCTCTGACGCGGTTTAACAATCTTCTTTCACTGTATCAGCATCAGGAAGAGTGGGACACTGCTTTCTATGCATAAAGCACCTCTCGCTAACAAACTATCAGTGATAGCAGCCCCCTCTCATATTCCATATGATGTGGATAGGTAGGCAAGTGGACATGCATAAGTAGCAGCATCCCATAGTCAGCCCTGGTGTCATTTTATCCTGCAGCAAGGTCAAGCTTATGTGTTACCAGTGTAGTGCTTCTGTCCAGGTCTGTACAGCAGTGCCTCTGGCCACATCTGTGGTTGTTCTGTTTGCTGCCAGATCCGCTCTTTGATATATGTTCTGCTGAGCACCTGTGCCTGGTCATGGAAGGAGCAATGGGGTGTGGGGTAGTAAGGAGATCTATTTCCACTCCAGGATCCAGGTTCAAGGAGTCCTTTGAGAATTCTTTGTACCTTAGCTCAACCTTAGCAATGTGGCCCTTCTCCTGTCTTGTAACTTCACGTCCACCTGTTGTCTCCTCTGCCAGCAAATTGTCCCATGTGTTTTAAGTGAATAATGTCTGCCTTCATGTCCAAATAATACTCTGAAGGAATCCTTCTCTGTTCTTTGACTTTGTAAGGGTTGACTGTATGGGGAACCAGCCTTGCAACTTAAGTATTTCCATCATCTTCGTGATCATTCCCTGGTATTTCATGCATTGAAAAGTACTTTCCTACCAGAATGCATTCACCTAGTTGTTGCTGTTCACATGGACCTCTAACAACTTGGCTTCAGCATGCAGGAAGTTACAGCTATGCTGTAGGTTCTCTGAATTGTTTTCAAACAGCGCTGCTGTTCTTTGGCAAATTGAACATACCTAACTTATTCAGAGCAGGATCAGTGAGTGTATTGCAACCAGCCAGGAAGTACTTCCTTAAAGGAAGGATTTGGAGCTCTTCTGTAGCTAGAAAGCCTAATGCTGCTGTTACCTTGACAACCATAGGCAGGACATGATTCATCCTGGCCTTGGGTCTGAATCTTATTGTAATTCCTGGCATAGGTTGTTCTATCCAATTTATATTGGTGAAACACCTGTTCTTTACTGCAAGTTAGAAAAAAAGAATTTTTGGATGTTCCCTCGGTGGACGAAATAGATTATTATGTTTAGAGTTCAGTTCTCATCCCTACTGCAGACTTTGCAAATGACTTTGTGCAGATACCTCCTTGCCTGTAACATGAAGATTATGATACTGCTTGTTGTCAGAGGCTGAAGCAACTGTAGCCATATGTACAAGCGAAATAATGGCCAGACTATTCAACTCTTATTCCGGAGAAGTCCATTTGTTGAATCCACAATACTTCTGAGGAAGAACCCATCCTTTCACTAGTAAAATGACACATACTGATACCATCACTTTGGTTAGCCTGGACAACCGGTATTGAAAACCGGTGACAGATGAGAACAAATAGATCATACTTCACAAATCACTTCCTATTGCTTTTACAAGATGCAGAAGCTCTGTCCTCTTGGTGAGCACACACACCAGGAGAACAAAATGCAAAGTCTAAGATCTGTTCTTTTATCCTGGATTTGCATTTCACAGAAGCTATTTCCTCAAAAGTCTTGTAACAGATCACATTTTCGATTCAAGTTTTTTTTTTTTTCTTTCTCTTTCCAAAAGGAGAAGCATTTGTGACCCATTTGCTGATTAGACTGTTGATGGCCTTTTGAACAGCACTTAGCAAGCTTGGGGTCAAATTCTAATCAGTCAACTGTGAGATCTGACAATATGGTTGCTGGAGGTGTGTGCCAGCAAACATTTGAGTTCCCTCAATTCAAAGATCAAAGCTGAGGATGAGCAGAACAAAGGAGCCTGTGTCTTTACGAATGTGCGTATTTTTTTCCTTTTTTTTTTTTTTTTTTCTGCACAAGGAGGAGTATTTGAAGAGGCTGCATGGATTGACTTCTTAACAGATGCCCAGGAATTTTTTCAGGGTGTGTAAGGCCTTCCTTACTGGGCTTCAGCCATTTTATGTTCAGGCCTATGTTCAAGCTCACTGTTCTACATTTGAAAGCAATCTTTTGTACTGCCAGAAGGCAGCCTGTTACACACTGAAAGGGATCAGAGCTGTCTAAGGTTCACAATAAAGTACAATCCACAAATAGGCCCTTTTTTGTTATAGATAAGTTCTCATTAGATAGATAGATGACATGTATAAATATTGTACATGGTTGTGTTCTCTTAATATCCCTTGAGGTCAGTCTGGGTTTCTGAACAAATAACTGAGTCAGGGAAAGATCTGTTGCTACTTTTGTAGGTTTCCCTTAGGTATTGCTTGAATAAAAGTTGAAACTATTTTTGCTGTTGTCATGGAATTGCCTGGCACTGTGGTATCATGTTCAGAACAACTGTTCTGAGAGGCACTTTTGTCTGTAACAGCAAATTCTTTAAATATCCAATTTTGGTGTTGTTTTTCTTAAAGGAAATGTGTAAAAGGGAAGTGACTGTATGCTGGCATTTTCCTTATAGTTACATTTTGTAACAATCTCTCGTGTTTACCACACTCCTTCCTCTTCAAATTTGCTGTTTAAAATAATGTTTCATGCTTAAGTTATTTTCTCAACCTCTCTCTGCTAATGATGGAGAAAAGAAGGAAGAGAAGCCACCAGTCTGCTCTAGGGAGGATGAGCATGACTTCTGGTTTCAATTCTTGCATAGCTCACTTCCTGTATGTCAGCCTGCTTCTGTCATTACAGAATGAGACCTCTCCCCTCTGGATGCAAGCATTAGCAAAATCAGAGGTAGTTCAACTCAAGCTCTCAGAGGGCTTCCCATGCTTTGCAAAAAAAAAAAACGAAAGATGCCAGGAACAGAATTATAGACAGAAAAATCAAATGTGTATTTCAAATTTTGTAATTTAGCAAAAATAAAAATAGCCTAGATCTTCACATGTTGAATGCGAAGGGGCACACAATTTCAGAACCTCAGTGACATAAAAAGCACAAAAGCTTACTGCAAGGCAAACCCACAAACTTGAGCAGTGTTTGTCTGTACTGTGATTTCACAAATTTGCTTCAAGACCTTATTTCTGTGTCGCAAGCAAAACTGTTTCCCTTATTCAACAGGAGTTTTTAAAACAGTTTTTCCCTCTCTTCTCTCCTAAATAAAATTTGGGCGGGGGTGGTGGTGATGAGGGAAGTGTTAAAAACCCAAATGGGCACAACTTGTTTAGTTAAAGAAGAATGAATGAACTAGTATGCTGCAGCCTGAACCTGTTGGTGAATTGCGCCCAATGAAGGTCCACCTTTTGAGTTTCACGGTAGAAATTTCCATATTGCCTGCAACATGGATAATATTTTGGCAAAAACATGTAGCTAATTCCAAAGATCTTTTACCAGTGTCAGAGCATTTGAAATCTTGCTTCTTTTCTCCCTCCCTCTTTACATATCTGTCTATGTATACCAACTTCTGGAAAAGACATACAGAATTTAAATAAGGTTTCTTTTCTTTTTAAGTCTACACTTCACCACCTCAGCAAAGTAATATGGAGCTTATTTTGCTGTAGGTTCTTCTCCTTTTCATTTAAATAAGTTCCTAATCTTATAAGAGAATTCTGTCATAGAATGTATAACATTAAGTGTTTGTAGCGCTAAAATCAAAGATTTTCCAGCAAGCCTTGTTTACTATGGCTTAATTGTCTTAATTCCCCCTACTGTGATAAGTTTCATCTCCTTGAATTAAATTTTGAATCCTGTGAGCCTACAAAATAGAGTTCTAATGAGAAATTAATACTTATGGCATACATGCATACTTCCTGACTACCTGCTACACCTTTCTTAAGCGCTCTCCGCTGAAGTCTGACTAGTAGTAGCACTGACTACTGGTTGGCATATGTATCCGTATTAGACCTCTTTATCAGTTATGCTTGCAACAGCTCTCACACTGTACTTTAAATTACATTTGAACCATTTTGTGCTGATTAACCAGTGTGAATAAAATGGAGAAACTAGATAGGCTGTATGATGTGTTAAGGCAACATTTTAACATCTTTTAGCAAGATAGATTTTTCCTTTATTTTCTGTAGTTTTCCTGGTTGCATACAGCTGTTTTGGTATCATAGCCTGGACATTTTGTACATATCCTGTTGTTACAGAGTGACTTTTCCCATTGTTGCCTTTAGTATTTGTTATATTTGGCAGGATGCCACTCCTGGTGCTTTATTTCAGCTGAGATTTTTTCCACCTTATTCACAGAATCTCCTCTGTAGCACAAAATTGATGACTTGCTTGTCTCTGAAAGGAATTTAATAAATTCTCCCCCACACCCATATTTATTTTCTGTGATTGAGTTTTTCCTCTAAATACCAAAACATTGAGCAGTTTCTTTCTAGTTCACAGTAAGCTCTTCTGCCTCTGTTTTGAGTGATTATTTTTACAGCTTCTAATAACAGCTGGGTATTTGTAAGAGTTTTTTTTATGTCATGAGAGAAAATCCTCTTTTGTATTTTGTGTACTTTTATTCTCCCTAATGATCCCATTGCAAAGTCTGTTGTAAAATGTGCTGTACGTGTTAAGCACTGCGGTCCGTTTTTATGCCAGAGTGGAATCTGATAGGTAATCATAACCACTTTGCAATATAGGCAGTCATAACCACCTCACTGTGGTTGCTGTGTCCTCTGAGGCTGTCAATCAAGGGAAATATTTGGTTAGCTAGGGTCCATCCTTTTAATTTTGGCAAGCAATGTTTCAGGTCCTGTGTTCTTAAGGGTGGCTAGAACCCATGCAGTGGCTTGTGCAGTGTGTTATGTTAGGAACTGTTAAGTGATTTATTTGTGCTGATTCAAAGGAATCAGCTTGGTCAAAAGTGATAAATAACACTCATTTGTCATATAAATACTCATCAGTGTGAAGTCCTCTTCCTCATGTCATTGTCATTTCTCATGACTGGCTGTGCTGCTTCTGCAGGACACGATCTTGGTCAGTGATCAAACATCTTGCTTTCTATTTTTACTTCCTCTAACTCTTTTTATTAAAAAGGGGTTGCAAACAATGAAGAGCAGTTTGTGGCCCAAATGACTGAATACAGTTGAGCGCATGAAAGCAGAACTAAAGACAGTCCAGCTAAACTAGCACTTACAGCTGAATTATTAAACTTTGATTTTTCTTTTTAGTCATGCCATTTATATGAATTAAATGAATATATATGAAATATATGCTACCGAAACCCTAAGTTGCTCCTGAAGGTTGTGACTGTTTACTCCATCAAGGACAGGTAATGAGACTGTTTAGGGAAGACCAGCCAGCTTGCATAAAGAATGTATTTTGTTTTATTTTGTATTTTAATTAAAAGCAGAGATCCATTTTTGTTGAACACTGTCCAAGTAGTGGATAATTTATTAAAAGGAGGAAGCCCAAGGGAAAAAAGCCAGGATATTCATCTTTAGCCTATGTGGAAGCCACATAAAATTTTAGTTGGTGAGTTCCTGTCCAGGTTAACTATTTGGTTGCCGTAATTTTGGCCTGTTACCAGGAAAAAAAAAAAAAAAAAAAAAAAAAAGCTCTTCATTCTATGTGAGTGGACTGTCTAGTTTGCAGGTTAGCTAAGGGAATAGCCAAGCTATTCCAGTGTCATACATACAACCTAATGGCTATTGCTAGGAAGTGGAGAAGTTAAGGAGCCTGGGTCAGAGTCAGCAGTGTGGCTTGTGGAGTTTTCTTAAGTCTGACAGGGTCAGTGCACGGCTCAGATGAACAAACCGTGGTGAATCCAAGTTAACTTTGTTTATAGGCAGCTTTGTGCCTGCACTATATTTTTCACCATTTTTCATATTACTCTGTCTCTCCAGGCTATTTGTACTATCCGAGGTGTCTTAACCGATAGAGAGTAGATTGTAATTACGATAAGAGATAACTGGAACAGAGTGTAGGCAAACTAGAAACTCCACCATATCTCTGATTGAAAAGAGGCAGTTTGATTCACGAGCAACTTGGTTATGCATTACTGGAGCATGGACACATACAAACCCTACTGGGTAGTTTAAACTATTTTTTTTATGCTGAGAACAGCAGCCAATCTAAGTAAAATCAAGTCAAATGAATAGACATCAAAGATCTTCAGCAAACTTGGACTTGGCTATAGCATTTCTATAAAAATGTAGGTGAAAAAGCTCACCATTGAGTTTGATGGTAACTATGGACAAGAGTATGTAAGATTCCCCAGACAGATGTAGATGAAGGAGCAGGTAGAGGTCCGAGTGTGTAGATAAAGTGTTCTTCGTGATTCTGATAAATTGAGACTCTCTTGGGAAAACTTCTTTAGATTTTGATGGTGAGGTTTGTACACTTCCATGATTTTATTACAAATTTAGGTGGAGGGCTCTCCTCCCCTCCTGCCATAGACTGAAATGATGGGATGAATTTTCTTGGCAACCCAGTAGGGTATTGGATGCACCACCTTGGACCATTTTCAGCAGTTTGTGTATGGTGGAGTTACAACCCTAAAAACGACCCAAACAGGTTAGAGGGAGAGGCCTTGGAACACACCGTGGCACCTTCCCTGCTGATGCTGGTGAGTCCTTCAAAGGATACCAGAGCATGGGAGGAAAGGATGCATATCCTGGTGTGCTGTGTGACTGTGATCAGAGGATGCAGCTGTAAGAGGCAAAACTCCTGGAAATAACACAGAATGCACCTCTCTTAGACAAAACAGAAAAGACTTACTGGCAATTCTCTATGCTTAAGAGGCCTAGGAGGTCTAAAGAAGGGGATTTTGTCATTAACAAGTTAAATTGAAGGGGCTTTGGTTAAAGTTGAGGGGTGGCATAAGGGGCTAGGGTTACATTGAATACCTGAGGCTGCAGCCGGTGCTGGTATTATTAAGAATGTCCTGCAAGCAAGGGGCTTCTTGCTGTGTCAGAAGTTGTGATTGCTTTTGCTGGGACAGGTATAGAGTACTTGCAAACTGCCAGTTTCTCTCTGTCAAGGGGCTTCAAGTATCCTTTTATTTTCCAAACAAGGACTTTCCTTCTTGTTTTTTTGTTTGTTTGTTTAGTTTTGTTTCGTTTTTCAAAAGCAGACAGTGAACCTTGCTTTACTTTCTTTTGTTCCTTGACAGATGGATATCTCTCTTCATTTGCCAGGGAAGATTTGGGATGCTGGATCATGCTTGCTCACAGCTTTAGTTCTGATGCTTAGTTTTATTTTAATTGATACATTAGCTAAATGTTAATAACTAATTATTCATTTATTAATTACATTACATTTATTTACTTTCCAGAGAAAATGGGAATTCAGAATCTTTTTTTTTTTTTTTTTTTTTGTAAACTAGCTCTTGTTAGCTCTTTGCACAAACTACACAGTCTGGGGGAAGGGATAAAACTGCTAACTTGGGAAGTATTTGGGAATGAGTGTGCAAATGATTTTTGCTGTTCAGACTGTTGCTGTAAAGAGGCCTTGCCAAGGGTCTCAGAGCACCACTAGGCACTAATTGCCCTGTCCATTCTCAGCTGGGGCCCAGGATTTCCATCTAAGGCTTAAGTCTTCAGATCAGGCCTTGATCCTGTGTCATAAGTCTATATGGCTGCACTCCTGTCCCTGCCCCAAGAGCAAAGCTGTCCTTTGCTCTTGAGTGGACCCTGAACTTGGGTCATCCCCTCCCCATAGCTGGGACTGTCCATGGGTCCTGTTATCAGCCCCAGTCTCTGCCTGCTGGGTTCAGATGCTGTGGGACTACTGCCTTGGTTGGAGAGAACACTGTCTGTGCTGGGGTCATCTTCAACTTGCTTTCCTCAAGACAGACGCTAATCGTTCACACTTCTTCCGTATTGGCAGGTCTTCACTTCGTCTCTTATATCAGTGTAGCTAGTGATATAGCTGTGTGGAGAATCTCCCTGTTCTGACCAGAAACCAAATGAGGGACAGAGGTGAGAATAGATTTTAGCTGTTGAAAGAAACAGCAAACTGATCTGTTTGGCTCTGTGGTCACAGTTTTACCAATTCTAGTGTAGAGTGGGATATGGGATAATGAATGTATGACTGAGAAGTAGTGGAAGAACCTCTGGAAAAGCAGTACAGAGGCCACATTTTGTCACACTGTGTTTTGGATTTTTTTGAAGTTGGCTGTCAGACCTTCCACTTCCTGGGCATCCTAAAAGGAACACAATGTCTTAACTCATGGGTTTTGGGTATCATTCCTACTTTGGAAGCCAGGTACTAATAGGTAGAGATTGCAACCTCTAGTTTGTGTGCACCTGGGCCTTTTTATCAGATCGTTTTCTCAGGCTTTATTGATGTGTGTGGCTTTTCTGTATTGGGTTCCAAAATGCTTTCTTCCTAATCAACCTCTCCTGTTCTCTGTTAGTACACTGAGAAGCTAATTATGACTAGCTAAGAGTAAATCTGCTGAGATGTTAACATGCCTGTGAATCTCTGCAGGCACATCCTTCTTCTCTAGCACTGTAAGCAATCCCATGTTGCTCAGGCCCCCAGGACTCCCTCTGTCCCAGCAGTACTGCACAGACTCTCAGTTATGATCTCCTTTCCAGCCATCAACAATTACTTCCATTTCACTGAGATTTCAATTCCCAATCTTGGGAAGACTTTCCTTTTAGAGTGCATTGAGAGGTCAGCTAGGCAGAGCACTGGCTAAATGCTCTGGCGACTCAGCATGAATTTGTGGTTTGACTTAGGCAGCTCCCTTTCTTGATATTTTCTATTACAAACCTGTCAAAATTCCCTACCTAGGTGTGGGAAAATTGCTTGAGAAAGGGGAAATTAGAGAGAAACTAGTGCCTAAGAGAAGTTATGGCACTACAGGGTCGTGCTTGAGGTGAGAGACAGTTACCTTCCAGGATAGTTGGTACGTATGGAATCCACTTCTCTACAATTTCCCCAGCAACACACTCTGCCCTCCTAGCACATACTAATAAGAGTAAATGAAGAGTGGAGCAGAATGAAGACACCACACCCAAACTTTGTTGGATTCCCTGCAGAGGCGGTAATCTCATAGTGCCATGCAGCTGATGAGTGAATGAAAGATGGAGCAGAGTGAAGACACCGTTGTTATGAGAAACCCCAGAAGAAAATGTACCCAAGGACATATTTTCATTGTTGTCGCTGGAAAATACAGACAAAACAGCAGGTGTTCCTGAGACATCATGAGAGAATATGGACAAAACAGTAAAGGCTGATTAAAGACAAAGATAAGGACCACCGTATCTTCAAAGAACTGTCTGAAGGTGGGCAGTAGGACCAAAACAGGGCCTTCTGAGCCAGAATGGGACCATATATGGAAGTGAGTTCCGGGATGTCATCAAGTGGACATGGAAAGATGACCACCGGGGGTCTCAAAAGACCACCAGAGACCCCCAAAGGGCCAGAGGACGCATGCGCGTGAGGGTGGGGTATATTATAATTAGTTCTGGGAAATAGAATGAATATGGAGAACATTCCTAGAGTTTAATGCATATGTAGATAATAGAGGAAATAAAAGTTTTAGCAAACACACCTTAGCATGATAGGAGGAGCTATCCCTCGTGCATCCAGTGAACGCCTGCTTCTTAATACTAAATTGGTGTTTAGAGGTTTATTCCCAGTTTTCGGTGACAATCTCTGTGCATGCTATTGCTGACACATTGTAACATCATTTAACTCATTAAATAATCCTGATGATTAGTGCACCAGAAGTAATAAATGGTCTCTCTCTGCTTATGTTCCTCCAGTGTGACTTTAGGGACATTTTATTGCTACTCCACTTGCTATTCCACTGGTAGCAACAATTGTTGTGGAAGGTGACATGCCTCCTGGGAGAACCTAAGAAACCAGGAGCTGTTCATGTCTAGTTGCTTCTCAGTTTTTGACCAAGCTTGAAAAGAGGTTATAACAATGTAAGGCTGAACACAAAGCTTATACAGCTATGCTCTGTTGTCCAAATCTAGAAGCAGTGACAGAGGCCTAGCAGGTGTATCAGTCAGTACAGTGAAGGACCAGATTGATGTGTCAAGCTGAGATGCTCAGCATGGTCAGCTGGCTGTATGTCTAGCTGCTGGGGGAAAAGGTTGTTGTTAGAGATAGTGAGTTATTACAAGCTTGCTCAAATAAAATAAAATGTCCTTTTTTTTGAAGGCATAGTCTCTGCTTCTTTAGTATCTGAACTTTAGCAACATAACATGCAGTCTATGCCTTCGACATGTTTTTGTTTCCCTCAGATTTTTCATAAAGGAGGCACAGGCTTTTAACAAATCTGTATTTTTTTCATGATTGCTCCTAGACAATTGTACTTACACCAGAACAAACAAAACAGTGATAGGAGAGATGCCTTACTATCAACATTGCCGAGGCCTCTTGACAGCGTAATGTCCAGTTTGGGATACAGAGCCTAAAGAAAATTCCAGTGAATCCAAAGTCTGACAAGCGAGAGAGACCTGAAAGACTTTGCTGAGTTTGGTGAGAAGACTGGAATGCTTAAAAGACATGAAAAAGAGAAAGAAAAGGACAACTTGTTCTCAATGTCTGTGGTGGACATGATGAGAAATAACAGGCTTGTACTGCAGCACAAGAGAGTTCTCTGTGCTTAGGGGGAAAAACTATCAGGAAAGATGGCTCAGTATTGCAATAGGTTGCCCAGGGAACTCATGAGTCCCTTATTGGAGGTTGCTAAGGGCAGGTGAAATAAATCTGGCAGGAATAGTCTGTGTCTAACTGGTCTTCCCTGAGGTAGGGGTTTAAGTTTGGGCAATTTCTCAACTAGTGCTCTCTTTACCCTCCTTTTTGTTTGTAATTCTCTGACTATTCAACAAGTGCTGTGTTGTTTTAATGTACAGTGGGAACAAAGCAGCTGGGAAGCCTCCAGGCCAGCAGAAGAAAAGTAGTTTGAAGGACTGGTACATTGGTCTGATACGTACTGTGGGAGATATGGGAGCTCCAGTTCTGTTGATGTACAACATTGTTTGGGTGATTCATAGAGCTGTAGTGGCATTACATCTGGAACAGCTGCTTTCCAGCAGCCCTCAACACTCGCAGAGAGAGAGAGAGAGAAATATAGAAAGAGCAATGAAAAGAAGTGAAGGATCTGTTGTTTATCCTCTTCTGCTTCTTGTGTACCTATGGGAAACACCTATCATAAATAATCAGATGCATGCAAAGCTAAATGTTATAATATTAGCCAAGTTTGATGTATAATGTATCCTCAACTTGTATGGATCCCCCTTGGAAATAAATTGAAAGGTGAGAAAACCAGTGTTACTTTTGATTTTTTTGTTTTGTTTTGTTTCTAGTAAAAGCCTCTATGATGTATATATTTCAAACTAATTTCTGTAAACTGCTCCATAACCGTGAACCTGCCAAAATTTGCAAAATTTCATAATGTGTATGCTTTGCTGCTTGATATTTAGCCCATCTGAAAAATCTCTGGGAAGTTCTTGCTGTTTGACAGGGAAAGGAGAGAATATTGTAATTGGAAGTATCACAGACCAGAGGAACTGCTTATTTGAAGCTTGTTTAGAAAATGACTTGCCAAAGCTTCTTAATGGATCAAGAGTGTCAACTTTGAAGAAACTGGGTGTGCTAGCAGACCCCTCTAACTCTGTCTGGTCACTCTGTTCTGTTTGGTAAGAGAGAAAATCCTCCCACTTTTGTAAAGTGAGGCTTAGTTGCAGAATCACAGAATGGTTGAGGCTGGAAGGGAACTCCTAGAGATCATCTACTCCAACCCACCTGCTCAAGCAGGGACACCTAGAGCATGTGGCACAGGGTTGCATCCAGGTGGGCTTTGAAGATCTCCAAAGAAGGAGACTCCACAACCTCTTTGGGCAGCCTATTCTAGCGCTCTTCATCCTAATAGCAAAGAAGCTCTTCCTCAGATGTGGAAAATCTCACCGTCAGGAACCGAATGTCCACAAAGGAGACAGAGGAGTCCTAAAACTTTACTTGAATAAAGGGAGAGTCCACTGGGGCATACTCCCGTGGGGTCTCTCAAATTACTGGAGACTCCTTTTATCCTTTATTCGCAAATTTCCTGACCAAGGTACACACTCTCCTTTTCCCCATTGGCTAAGGTACTCAGAAGTTACAGACTTCCCACCTTGAACAGACTTCTTGGCCTGCCTAGCATATGTTGCTCCTTAATATGTCCCCCCTCACTGATCATACATCGCATGTCTAATTAAAGTGACTTTATGCCTCCCCTGGATGTAAAAGTTCATTAAGCTCATTACGCTTGCGCCTACTCTACTAAGGTTCATTCTGCGGTCATTTATTGATAAGGAAGTCTGCCCCCCTCCTGTTTTCCCCCAAGGTCAACTACACCCAATTGCATGCACACGGCACAACCAACCTCCCTGCCTGTACTTCCTAGTCCTCCTCACTAAAGAATGTGCTGTAACTCCCTTATTTGTAAAGACACAGGCTCCTTTGTTCTGCTCACTCCTATGCAGATGAAACTGCCTGTGTTTCAATTTGTATCCATTACCCCTTGTCCTGTCACTGGCCACCACCCAGAAGAGTTTGGCCCCATCATCTTTAGATTCTCCCCTCCCCTCAAGCATTGGTACATATTGGTAAGATACCTTCTCTAGGTTAAACAGACCCAGCTCGCTTAGTCTTTCCTCATGAGATAGATGCTCCAGTCCCTTAATCATCTTTGTCACTGTATGCTGGACCCTCTCTAGAAGTTCCACATCCCTCTTGTACTGGGGG